>JAYKKT010000069.1:19750000-20062500 GCA_036023115.1 Brasenia schreberi
GTGTGTGTGTGTGTGAGAGAGAGAGAGAGAGAGAGAGAAGAGTATATATGTGTGTGTGCGCGCTCGTGTGTGTGTGTGTGTGTGAGAGAGAGAGAGAGAGAGCATACTTCAGCATTTACTGGTGAACCAACGCTTCGTCCGCAACCTTTCACTGCAGGAGAATCAGAATAATGTTGTTCCTTACGGATATGTATGAGAAAGCAGCATCAATAAGAAAGGAAGATGCTGAGCTTTCCAATCTTGGCGCCCGTAGCTTCTCCAGGTTATTCACTAACCATACATGCTGCCACTAACTAAGGAATTGCATGCGAGAAAGTTAACAGAAAACACCAAAAAACAGTGACTTAACTCAACATAACAGGTTATAAATACATGTTTATCTGTCATTCGTTCGGACGCTGGCTGCAAACATGTCCAAAGGGAATAAATTAAGGCACTAAACTAAGTTCGAAATTCATTTAAAGAAAGTTTAATTAACAGCATTCGGTAGGCTCAACGTCTGTAATAAGGAGGAGATGCAATATGGAGATCTAGAGAGGTTGGTATACGAGAAATCGGCGAAGAGAGATATACTGTTAATTGGGTCTACATTAGAATAATGAGATTTCACGTCGAAGCAGATTCGACATTAAACCGTGCACATCCTTCTCATGTTGTTCAATTGTTAAGACCAAGTTTATGATCCGTTATTAGGATTCTTTGTTTCTATAGAATCTGATAATGTGTGATTCTAACAATTAACTCAATAAAAAAATTAAATTTTCAACACTTTTATGGTATTCCTCTTTCTAGTTTAATATTTTTTAATTATGTAATATCAAGCATAATGTTTAATTGGTGTATATATGCATTAAAAGAGTACAGCTAAATTAAAGATGCACATAAATTAATTATGATACATGTAACAAGGCTATTAAGGATGAAGTTGATTAGTATAAATAGTGAAAAGGAAAGTTGGAAAGGTAATATGAAGAATATTTGTCGAAGGTAAAGGCAGGCACAAAGAGCAATATCTCGCCTGGCTAGGGAATCGACGAGCAATAGCTCAGCTGGCTATTGGGTTACTCACAAGTTGAAGGCCATGACTTCAATAGCTAAAGCATGTATGGTTTCCGCTTCTCTATTTTACTTCCTAAAACATTATTTAAAAAATTAGAGAGAAGATATATATATATATATATATATATATATATATATATATATATATATATATATATGTAAGAAAAGGCTTCTAAATTTTCGTTCGGATGTAGTGAATCAATTATAGAGAAGGTTCCCATGTCATGAATGGGTGTGGGTAAAGAAGTTACTACCGCTACATTATCGTCTAAATGTAGTGAACAAATTATGAAGAGGGTCTCCACATTTTTAATTACGAATGCAGAAGATAAGAAAGTTGGTCCTAAATAATAAGATTTGTATTGGTTCTTAAAGTATCATAATATTGTTCGGTAAGCTAATAGAGGTGGTAACTACTGTGATTCAGAGGAAGATTCATATCCTATGTTTACAAGAGACAAAGTGTGTTAAAGAAAAAACAAATGATATTAAGGATATAGGTTTTAAATTATGGTACTCAGGAAAGGAAGAGACTCGAAACGGAGTTGGTATTATCATAAATAAAGATTTAAAGGATAGTACAATGATATATTGACTGAATCGTGACGTTGAAATTAGTATTAGGAGCAAAGGTTCTCAATATAGTTTGTACTTACCCATCCCAAGTAGGACTACAAGATAGTATAAAGATGACTTTTTGGGAGGAGTTAGATAAGATGATTCAAAAAAATCCACAAAGGGAGATGATTTGTTTAGGAGGAGACTTAAATGGACATATCAATAAAGAGCCATTAGGATATCAAGGTATTCATGGAAACTATGGTTTTGGAAATATAAATGAGAAAGGTAGGGAGATTTTAAATTTTGCTATGGCATTTGATCTCTTTATAGTCAATACAATTTTCAAAAAATAAGATGAACATTTAATTACTTATATGAGTGGTTTATCATAAATACAAATTGATTATTTTGTTTGTAGTAAAAAAGATGGATCATGTTGTAAAGATTTTAAGGTAATTCGAGAAGAAATCTTAACCACTCAACATCGACTTTTAGTTATTGATTTAAAAGTAGAAAAGTGGACAAAGAAGAAAAGAGTGTATCGAGTTATTCGAAATAAATGATAGAACCTCAAAAGCGAGAAAGAAAGTATCAAGGAGATGCTTGGAATTATGTTGGTACACCTTTTGATATGTAGAACAATATGACTACATATTAGAAAAGTGGTGAAATATATGTTAGGTAAATCTAAGGGAAGTATACCGGCACAAAAAGAGGCTTCATGGTGGATAGAATTGGTAGAAGATAAAATCAAGGCAAAGAGGGCATGCTATTGTGCTAAGAAGACTAGTAAAACTTTATAGAATTATAAGAAAGTAAAGAAAGAATAAAAAAAGGTTGTCAATAAGCAAAAGCTAAAATTTGACAAGATTTATATAAAAAACTCAACTCAAAAGAGGGTAAAAGAAATTTTTAGTATATCTAGGACTAGAACAAGAAAACTAAGGATCTTAATTTTGTTAGATGCATCAAAGATGAGGATGAGAAAATTTTACTGGCAAATGGTGATATAAAAATAGATGAAAAATTTAATTTTATAAGCTTTTGATGAAAAAAAAGATGTTAGTATTAGCTTAAGAGAGTTACCTAAATCAGAAAAGTATATAAACCACAATTTCTACCGATGTATTCAAAAGAATGAAGTTAAAGAGGCTCTTAAACATATAAAGGATGGCAAATTTGTATAACTGACAATATTTCTATAGAAGTTTAAAAAATCCTATGAGAAACATGAATCACTTGGCTCACAAGACTATGTAATGAAATATGGATAAACCAAAAGATACCTAAAAAATAGAGAGTGAAATACACTTATACCCATATACAAGAACAAGAGAGACCTTTTGAATTGTGTCAATTATCGTGGTATAAGTTAATGAGTCATACTATGAAATTATGGGAAAGAATTAACGAACGTAGGTTAAGACAAATATCGAGTACAATAGAGAACCAATTTGGATTCATGCTCGATAGATCTACTATTGAAGTGATTCACCTATTGAGACATCTTATTGAATATTTTAGAGCAAAAAAAAATATTCACATGATATTTATTGATATAGAAAAAATTAGTGATAGGGTGCCAAAAGATGTTCTTTGGAGAACCTTGAAAAAGAGAGGTATCCTATTGACATAAATAAATCTTATGAGATACATGTATGATAGTGCAAAAACATGCATGAGGACTCCTGAAGGAATGAAAGTCCCCTTTGAAGTTAAGATTGGGTTGCATTAGGGATCAACCTTAAATCCATATTTATTTATATTGGTCATTGATGAGTTAACAAAATATATTCAAGATGAAGTACCTTTGTGTATGTTATTTGCAGATGGCATTGTGTTAGTGGATGTATAAGGAAAAAGTTAATAGGAAATAGGAACTATGGAGAGAAATACTAAAAAGTAAAAGCTTTCGACTCAGTACAACAAAGACAAAATATATAAAATGTGTTTGGTCATTTGATTACTTCAGAAGACATAGAAATTAAAATTAGCATACATTTCATCCCCTAAAAGGAAAGTTTCAAATACCTATGGTCAATTTTTTAGTGTGATGGAAGAACTAATGGAAATGTTACGTATAAAATTAATGCAGGTTGGTTAAAATGTAGAAGAGCATGAGGTATTCTTTGTGATAAGAAGATATCATTAAAGTAAAAAGGTAAATATTATAGAGCATCAATTATACCTGTCATTGTATACATAATAAGGTTTTTAGAAACAAATTGAGAGTAGCAATAGAGGATAAAATGAAAGAATATCATTTAAGATGGTTTGGATATATAGAAAAAATATTGGAAAAAGCACATGTAATAAGAAGAGAAAAACTAGATTTTGAAAGTATTAAAAGAGATAGAAGACCACTATAAAAGTATTGGAAAGAAATAATAAAGAATGATCTAGTTTATATTGAGTTAACTACTAACAGGACACATGATGGGCCTATGTGAAAACAAAGAATCTATGTAGCCGGTCCTGTCTAATATGTGAAAAGGCTTAGTTGTTGTTTATATATATACTCATATATATTTATTTATGGTTCGTGTCAAAACCATACTTTTGTGTTGTTGTGATAAGTGTGATTTTCGACATCAATAATATATATACACTTATTAAGTTGGATGTCTCTTGTCAATCGGGATATATTCCTAATCAAATAAAAAAGGCAAAATGCCCATTGAAAGGGGGAGAGAAGAAAGAAAGCATAAGCATATCCACTAATTCCTCAAAATCAGTACTTCCACGGAGTATTCGAGCAAAGAAGAAGTGATTGTAGGAGTGATGATTTAATATTAATTTGAAGAATTCCTCAAAATCAGTACTTCCACGGAGTATTCGAGCAAAGAAGAAGTGATTGTAGGAGTGATGATTTAATATTAATTTGAAGAAGCGAAGTGGCACAGCCAAAGCAATAAAAGAGGTACACGTTTCCACGTTTGTTTATAAGATTACACAAAGGGATTAACCAATAAAAGTGCTAATGCCACGATCAGTCTCTAAACTGTCAAAGCTTCCATAAAAGCCAAACTAAGCAATAAATATATGAAAACTAGTTCCTAGGGACATTTGTCTTTGTTCATTCATATCCACCAATGCGATTGACAGGTGTTGATTAACCTGCAACTAGCCTTTACAATTTATGATCATCAATTTGACGAGCTTTCTTTCCGGCAGGTTTTGCAACAACAGATTCTCTGACGATAGCTCTTTCGAATGATATGGCTCTGGCAAATCAGTGAAGAAAATGGCTCTGGCAAATCAGTGAAGAAAATGGCTCTGAAATCGCCATCTACCATGCTGGTGATGGACGGCGTCGGATGTTGCTTTTCTCATGTGGACCCATTCAGTGAACGAACGATACGGTGGACGCTTCTCCTTTGTGTTTTTGCGAATCACCTGAACTTCTCTTTCATAAAGAAAAGCAAGGAATCCAGTGGCAATGCAAAAGCCAAATTTGGCCAATTTGGTTGTCCTGCTTGATTTCAACGCATCCACGAGACTCCATTCGTCTTCTTTGCTTGCTCCATACTTCATTCTTCCTCATAAATCACACGTCTCTCTCTCTCATCTTGTTTTTTACCATACTGATCAAATCTCTTCTTCGCAAAAGGATGGGTCTGTGCTTCTCTCATTCATTTCGTGAAATTCCCATCTCTTCGGGAAGCTGGACGCCTAAAGCCATCAACCCGCAAAATCAGGCTCAAAACAAGAAAAAACCAGACACCAACAATGCACAGAAAGATCTGAAACAAAATCAGATTGATGAGAGAGCAAGCTATCCATTCCCAAGGAGTTTTCCATCATATGATACTCCTGGAACTATTTTAGGAAGGCCTATGGTGAGCATAAACACTCTGTATAAGATGGAGAAGGAGCTAGGCAGAGGCCAATTTGGTGTCACCTATCTGTGCACAGAGAGATCTACTGGCCTTCGTTATGCATGTAAATCCATACCAAAGATTAAACTGATTTGTAAGGCTGATATCGATGACATGAAGAGAGAGGTTCTGATTTTGCAACACCTCACTGGACAGCCTAACGTTGTGGAATTCATGGGAGCCTATGAAGACAAACAGTTCGTTTATTTAGTTATGGAGTTGTGCACGGGGGGCGAGCTTTTCGATCGGATAATTGCAAAGGGCAATTTTACTGAGAAGACGGCCGCAAGTGTTTGTAGGCAAATTATGAATGTGGTGAATGCTTGCCATTTCATGGGTGTCATGCACAGAGATCTGAAGCCAGAGAATTTCTTGTTTGAGAGCAAGGATAAGAATGCTCCTATTAAGGCTATTGATTTTGGGTTGTCACTGTTCATTGAAGAAGGTCAGTCTCCTCTGTTCATAGTCCCTAGAGATTCTTCAATTTCTGTTGGTTTAGTTTTAGTACATCTTATCAATCAAATAATCTGGATTGGAGGGAACTTCGGTTCAAACATTAAGGTGGGAGAGGTTACTACGAAATATCAATCATCTTCCATTTTCAAAATTGGCTTACTTTGAGGAATCAATGATCTTTCATGAACTTAATGGTAGTTTATTACATAAAAGTTAAGCAATTGATTGATATTTATCCAGGAAAGGTATACACAGAAGTTGTTGGCAGTGCCTATTATGTGGCTCCCGAGGTATTACGTCGAAATTATGGAAAAGAAATTGATATCTGGAGTGCAGGAGTAATACTTTACATCCTTCTTAGTGGCGTACCACCATTTTTTGCAGGTGACTCCGTCTATCCATCAACTTTAGAACCTTTCTCTCTGATGATTGCTGCTTCAACATTTTCATCTGCTAATTTCAGATTTTATATCTATATTTGCTTTCAGAGACAGAGAAGGGTATATTTGATGGGATCCTACAAGGTCATGCCGATTTTGAGAGTGAACCATGGCCTTCTATATCCAAGCCTGCCAAGGATCTGATCAGGAAGATGTTAACACAGGATCCCAAGAAGCGCATTACAGCTGCTCAAGTTCTTGGTTAGATATTTACTGCCCTTTTAGATGACAATTGCTTCTCCCAGTCGATAGATTTCCACATGAAACACCTAATACATGAACCTGTAACACAAAAGTGGATCTATATGAATGATCAGCTTCTACATGCCTTGGTGGTTATTCAGCAATCAACTCTCAGCTGTAATCTGCTCCATCAACAGTAAATCGATAATTAAACACGAAACAGTGCTATTGTGCTCATTTTCCTTTAATTAATCGCAAATTCTTTTGCACATCGATTATTGGAGAAATATGTGATTTGGTGCTGATATGAATCAGAGCATCCATGGATCAAGCAAGAAGGAGTTGCGTCGGACAAACCCATCGGCAGTGCAGTTTTATCTAGGATGAAGCAATTCAGGGCAATGAACAAACTAAAGAAACTGGCCTTGAAGGTGAACCACAGATATCCTGTTTTCTGGCTTTTATTCGATTTATTGCCCTGCGGAACCGCATCTCGGTGGTGCAACCTGAGGTTGGCTTTCCCATCTAGGGGTTGCAATTTCGTGTTCTGGGTCTTGTTTGTGCTGTGGGAATTCATTCCCTAATAGAACTAATTTGTTTCGTGTTACTTTCTGAGGAACAAATTTTTTTGGTTGCATCCATGTTGGGTTTTATCACATATCTCGTGTTTTAAGTCATGCCTGTGTCATGTCATTTCATGTTCAAGTCAGTAACAGGTCAATCTGAGCGTGACCGGATTCTTTTCGTGTTACTTATGGTGGACGGACTTTTGAGTTACACTATGATCTAAGTTATTCAACTGTATTCACAGCCTTCCAAAGCTTTACCACCCAAATGCAGAATGATGGCTCGGGTTACTCAATACAGTGTGAAGTATGAACCTGTTTGCTGGGCTTATGCCGGGTGTTGGATTGCGCAATGCCGATAGTGCTCGGTGGGGTTGAACCCCTAAATCCAGAGTTCTTTTTTATTACAAGAGGAGGCCGAAACCTAACACCCACACCCTTACATACACCCTCTGAGAGTCTAACTCCTCACCAGCCGCTAGAGTGCCCTGCCGTTGAGCTAACACTCTGGGTGCTAAATCCAGAGTTTTTATTGTTATCATATGCTATTTAACACGTCTAATTACCACCACATTTCTCTAAAACTGCTTAAAGATTATCGCGGAGAGCCTTAAGGATGAAGAGATCAAGGGGCTCAAAGAAATGTTCAGGAACATGGACACTGACAATAGTGGCAGCGTAACTTATGAAGAGCTGAAGACTGGCTTGGCTAAACTAGGATCACAACTTACTGAACACGAAGTGAGGCAGCTTATGGAAGCTGTAAGTTGCCATTTATCTGTAAATTTTCTTATATAACAAGCAAAGCTTATTCTGGTGAACCAATTCTTCGATGCATTTCAGGCGGACGTCGACAAAAATGGCACGATCGACTACATTGAGTTCATCACTGCTACCATGCACAGGCACAGGCTTGAAAGGGAAGAAACTTTGTTCAAGGTTTTCCAATACTTCGATAAAGATAATAGTGGGTCAGTGCCTTTCTTTTTAACCACAAATCCAGTCAATTTAAATGCTGAAATACCATCCTCTATCAGTTAGTAAAATTGTGCCCTTCATATGAAAGGGTAAAACCCTCAACATACACCTTAAATACTTGAATTCATATGTACGCCCCTTTGTGTCGAACTCATGACCTTCAACTTGTGAGTCGACCCCTAGTCAGGTGAGCTATTTTTACTCATCTTTGTTTTACTTTTGACATCTTTGATACCTTCTCTTTGCCAGTTATATCACGAGAGATGAGTTATATCAGGCACTTAAAGACTATGGCATGGGTGATGAGAGGACAATCAAAGAAATTCTTGACGAAGTGGACACAAATAAGGTAAGTTCCTTGTCTTTTTCCTCGAATCGAGCTCACCACCCGCTTGGTGAGAGTCAGAGCCCTGTTGGGTTGAGCCGGATGAGCCCACTATACTCGGCATTGATTGCACCCCTAGCTGCCTGTCTAGCAGCCGAGGCTCACCCGGCTGGGCTAAATCTCACGAGGCTCCTTACTATGCAGAGTTATCCTGCTCATATTCTGTACGATATCTATTGTTCAGGATGGGGTCATCAACTATGAAGAGTTTCTTGCCATGATGAGGAAAGGAACTTATGACAGCAGCGAGAACAAAAGGCAAATCTTTTGAATCGATATTCTCAAGAATGGTGATCATTTATGGCTTCCAATACATGAAAGAGGTGGCACAAATAGATTATCCTGCAACTTCTACGAGATTGCTTCCCTAATAATACATGTTAAGGTTGAATGATTTCTTTGAATGGTATTATTTAATATTGTGTTAAGTGGATATATATATATATATATATAAGAGAGAACGTGATATATGCTAGCACGCCAAGGTTTTAGTATTGCAAAAAATCTCAACTATCAAATCTTAAGGATTGATCATTGAGATTTGAATTAAGAACTAAAAAAATACCATATCAATCAAGTACAATTATAAAAATATAGTTATATTTTTTACTTTATAAATTCTAGTAAAATATTTTTTAATATGCCTTAGAGAGAGTTACAATGGGTAGGAAAAAGCAAGTATATACATCCAACATATGAAACTCACGACCTCAACTTTGGCTCAAGTCCCCAAGACCGGAGAGCTGTTGCTGCATAAAGCTTTATTCTTTTTCTTTTGGTTAGAATATAAATGAAAAAAACACGCGTCCTGTAGTTTTGAATATAAGAGAGAGAGAGAGAGATTGTGGAAGACCTAAAAATAAAGCATGAGTACAAACTTTCTTTTTCCACCAAAGATAGAAATTCTGCAATTTTTTTGTAAAATACGAGTATATAATATAGTGTCTGTAGATAAAAATCAAATCTGCATAAAGTATAAGCCTAGTTCACCAATCATGACATTCATCATATACGCTAATGATGATATACTCGCTAGCAATCGAATGCTGCAGCCTAGTTCACACTCTTTCACCCACTGATTTCTCCAGCGTCAACCAGTCTCTCTCCAAACACCTGCACAGCTTCCATGCTTCCTCACAGAGATACATCAATAAAACCCAACAATTGAAGCAAGCCCATTCACAGCAATTCAATTCCTCACTACAGATTAATGACTCCACCAAGCTTTTGGATTCCTGCAACCGATCAGCTCAACAATCAAAAGTTCCTATGGAAAATGCTGCAAATCTCAACGTTTTCATGTGGAATGCTGCAACCAAAGCGTCCCTTGGCGACGACGCACCCCACCATTCTGTTCTTCTCTACTATCAAAAGATGACCCACAATTGCATTCCTGACCAACATGTACTTGCTTATGTAATCAAGGCGTGTTCTTCGATCAATTCTGCATTAGATGAAGGCGATATGGTTCATGCGCAGATAATTGTGTTCGGTTTTGGTTCTGATCCTTTTGTTTGTTGGTAGTGCCTTGCTTCGGATGTACTCTATATGGGGTAGGATTGCGGATGCACGCAAAGTGTTTGATGGAATTACTGAGAAGGATGTGGTGGCTAGGACAGCAATGTTGGTTGGTTGGTTATATGTTAAATGGTGATGTGGCGAGTGCGAGGGAAGTGTTTGATGAAATTCCTGCAAGAGATGTGGTGGCTTGGAATGCGATGATGTCAGGGTATACCCAATGTGGCTCGTCTTTGGAGGCTCTTGACATCTTTAATAGGATGCTATTTCTTAAAGTGAGGTCCAATTATGTGTCGCTTTTGCTGTGTGCGCTTTCAGCATGCTCTCAATTGGGTTCTCTTGCTCAAGGAGAATGGATACATGCTTTCATCAATAGAGCAAAGATTGAAGTGTGTCTTGCTGAACAATTCTCTTATTCATGTATGCAAAGTGTGGTAAATTAGATTTTGTGTACCGTCTGTTTCTAGAAGGAAAAACCAAAAATTTCGAGTCACGGAATACCATGATCACAAGCTTTGCCATACATGGATCTGGGACTTGTGCCATATCTCTCTTCTCTCAGATGATTAAGTTAGGGTTATAGCCGGATAGGATTACATTCATGGGTTTGCTCATGGCTTGTAGTCATGCAGGGATGATTGATGATGGTTGGAGATGTTTGCTTGTTATGAAGATAGTTTACAAGATAGAACCAAAGGCAGAGCACTATTGATGCATGATTGACATCCTTTCTCGTAGCGGGAATCTAGCAGAGGCTTACAACCTATTAATAAACATGCCATTTGATCTAGATAACATCTCTATATTGGGGGCTTTACTTCATGGTTGTTTGATTCATGACAATTACAAGATGGGTTGTGTATTGCACAGAATCTCATCATGTTGGATTAGTTGGATGAGAGTCGGTACGCAACCTTATCGTAATGCTTGGTGATAGAGAAACTGCTCTCGGTATAAGAAAACTGACGGAGGATTCTGCAGTAAGCAAGTCCTCAGGGAGCAGCGTAATTGAGGTTGATGGAGTTGTTCATGAGTTCATTGCAGGGAACAGATCACATTGCAACAGGAAAGAAATATATTTGATGATTGATTTGATTCACAGCAGCATATGATCGATTCCGCACCTTTCACTGCATTCTTTATTTTAACAATTCTGTAAAAAAACAAACAATTAGTTCCTGAATCTATGTTTTATATCATCATTTGCTACTAGAATTTTGTCATCCTCGTCTTTGATGCATCTATCAAAATTAAGATCCTTAGTTTTCTTATCTATAGCCCTAGCTATATTAAAAATATCTCTTTGATCCTATTTTGAGTTGAACTTTTTATATAAATTCTTTCAAATTTTAGCTTTGGCTTCACTGCTAACCTTTTTCATTTCTTTATTTGATTTCTTATAAGTCTATAAAGTTTCACTAGTCTTCTTATAATAATAAAATTTGTAACATGCCCTCTTTGCCTTGATTTTATCTTGCACCACTTCACTCTACCACCAAACTTCTTTTTGTGTCGGTAAACCTCTCTTAGATTCACCTAACACATATTTCGTCACTTTTCTAATATTTATAGTTATATTGTTCCACATATTACAAGGTGTACCAACATAATTTTAAGCATCTCCTTGAAGGACTTTCTCTTTAAATATACCTTCTTTCTCGCTTTTGAGGTCCCACCATTTAGGACGAATAGCTCGATATACTCTTTTCTTTTTTGTTCACCTTTGTACATCTAAATCCATAACTAAAAGTCGATGTTGGGTGGTTAAACTTTCTCCTATAATTACCTTGCAATCTTTACAATACGATTTATCTTTTTTACTATAAACAAAATAATCAATTTGTATTTGTAATAAGCCACTCTTATAAGTAATTAAATGTTCATCTCATTTTTTAAAGATTGTATTAGATATAAAGAGATCAAATGCCATAGCAAAATTTAAAATCTCTCTATCTTCCTTATTTATATCCCAAAACCAAAGTTTATATGAATACCTTGATATCCTAATGGCTCTTTACCGACATATTCATTTAAGTCTCCTCCTAAACAAATCATCTCTCTTTGCGGAATTCTTTGAATCACCTTATCTAACTCCTCCCAAAAAGTCATCCTTATACTATCTTCTAGTCCTACTTGAGATGTACAAGTACAAACTATATTCAGAACCTCAACTCCTAACACTAATTTCAATGTCATGATTCGGTCACCATATCATTGTATGTCTATTACACTATTCAGAACCTCTACTCCTAAACAAATCATCTTCCTTTGTAAAAATTTTTGAATCACCTTATTTAACTCCTCCCAAAAAGTCGTCTTTATACTATCTTCTAATCGTACTTGGGGTATGTAGGCACAAACTATATTCAAAACATATGCTCCGAACACTAATTTTAACGTCATGATTCGGTCACCATATCGTTCTATGTCTATTATACTATCCTTTAAATATTTATTTATGATAATACCAACTCTGTTTTCAAGTCTTTTTCTTTCTAAGTACCATAATTTAAAACTTGTATCATCAGTCTCTTTTGCTTTTTCTCTAACCCACTTTGTCTCTTGTAAATATAGGATATGATTTTTTTTTTTTGCAGATCATAGTATCTACCACCTCCATTACTTTACCAGACAATGTTTCGATATTTCAAAAACCAATATGAATCTTATTATCTAGGACTAGCTTTCTTACCATCGTATTCGTCCATACTGAAAATGTGGAGACCCTCTTTGTAATTTATTCACTATATTCGAGTGGTAATATAGCGAGATTAACTTCTTTACCTACACCAGTCCATGATATGGGAACCCTCTCTACAATTAATTCACTATATTCGGGTGAAAATGTAGAGGTTATTGCTTACTTTTCATTGTATTTGGGTTCTGCAGTGCGTCATTAAGAGGAGACGCCCCAACACAATGCTCATAATTTGTATAATCCATAGTATAAAAATTCGACAAAATTTTATGTTGCTGTCGAAAGCCTAACGCAACCCTCCTCCTTTATTTGGGTTTGGGACCAGCCATGTAAGGGATCCCTTACATGGGCGAAGTTAATATCATGACAATAATATGCTAGTTAATTAGAAGAAATTAAGTTCGTGTTCTGAAATAAATTAATATGTTATTGATAAAGCCTTAAGAAACTGTTGGAGAATTTTGAACTAACGGCTGACCTGCATGCAATTAAAGCTTCAAGTAACACTCCAAATGTGGAAATCTAACTATCCCAAGATATTTTCTGCAAATCAACAACCACTGAATGTCTCCATTTATTGCCTTAGCTCAACTGGTAGAGTGCTCAGGCGTCGTTGCTGGTGGTGGGGAGTTCGAATCTCAGAGGGTGCGTGTGCGTGGCTTCGGCCTCCCCTTTAACCAAAAAAAAAAGGAAAAGAAAAAAGAGCACTGCATATGAGTTAATGAGAGGAACTGAGCCAAGGACACCACTCAATGTCGTCGACCATCTCAAAGCTACCTTTCTTTGCCCCACTCTTGGCAAATTTTCTATTGATTTAGGTCAGTTACTGTATTCTGCTGTCACTGTGCAGAAGTATGCTGAAAATTTAATAGATGCCCCATTGTCCTAGCTGTGGATGATAAATGCTGTGCTCTGCCAATCAATTTCGCAGACCACGGTTTCAAATTCTGTGGAATTGCTCCTATAAACCAGACTGGTCTAGATACGTAGTGGGATTTTGAATGTTGGTGCACTGAATCTGTACAAGAAGGCAGGCACGTCGACTCACCTTCCTGAAAGTCGCTAATTACTTCCGTACTACAATGAAGGACCTTCAAATTCTGAAGTTCAGAGAATGGTGGTAATATTGACAGTGAGTTGGTGAATACTATTCCCTCTTCTGATCTTCCAACTTCTACGGTGTTTGCAGTTCAGTTTACATGGACTCTTTTCGAGGCTGAACCACTCTGACTAACAGAGGATCCCAGGACTTCTATTTGAGTTACAAAAACGAACTGTTAGGAAGAGGGTCCCGGGCTCCAACTGCCTTCGTGAAAAAGTTAAAACACCTTAAATATACCGACATATAATATGTTTAAAAATGTCATTTAATGAGCTTTGTCGAGCCAAACCCAAATGAACCATGTTCAAGTTTAGCTCATAATGACGAATCCCTGGGATTAGCTAAACAAGCTGAACTACATGGGGATTGGTTCATTTACCAGATACTTGTCCTGACCATAGAAAAAAGGGATTTTCTCGACTCCATATGACCAGAAAATCCACTTCACATTCCATTGCTACGTTCTAGTAGCCGGTTGCATCATACAACACACACATGGATATATATATATATATATATATATATATATATATATATATATATATATATATATATATATATATATATGAGGCTTGATATACGGTAACATGTTACATGTCAAACAAATTTTAACTATTTAATTTGAAAGATGAATGATTGATATTTGAATTTAAAAGTAAAAAATACACATATATTTCTCAAGTTGACTTTATTCACAAGTATCTTTTTCTTTTTGAAACAAAATGTCAATCATCCATCTTTTAAATTTAATGATTGAGATTTATTTGGATATATAAAATATGGCATTGTTATCATATACAATGCTTTATCTCTTTATATATATAGGGAGTGATAGTTGCATAATATTTAAATTTGTATTATTTTATTAAAATATTTTTACCATTCAATCAATTACTTTACATTTAATGTATATGATGATGTTTATGCATTAAATGAAAATTACAAAAAATATAACGGTACTTTTAATTCAAATCCCATGGATTGAGCAAGATGAGCTGACCCACTCTTACAAATCCACAAGTCAGTTCATGGTTTCAAAATCACATCTTACGACTGGCTACCATGGGTTATAAACAACATGAATTATTTGATATCCTTCCATAGTGCAGGCACCTATTTGCTTGAGTCGTTATGGGTTGAATCAAATCAGATATCAAATGGAAGCCTAGTTTTAAACCGGTTGCTATCATCAATTATTGTCGTACGAATGCATGCCTATCCATAAAGGGACCTTTTCACTGGTCAACCCCATATGTAAAAGGACTGTCGTGCAAACTTCATGAATTTTATGAGGCTTAATCTCAGAAAAAAGAAAATCATCCTCACAGGTTGAACTGATCTACGGATTGCCGCACATCCAAACCGTATATTACATGGGATCCCTTCATCACCCTGTTCACGCGATGACCGTGAACTCCAGATAATGATCTCAAACCGTCGCTTCTCTGTGATCATGTGAAGATGGTCCACCTGGTTATGGCTCTGCATGTGATGATACCCCACCATAAATGGTGTCCTTTCCTTATTAATGCCACTTTTACCTTATAATGATTGGTGGGGATTGAGCATGATGCTCCATGTATCAATTGCCTTTTCGTGGCTTTCAGGAAAGTAGGAGATGGAAGCAAAAAGAGAGTTTGTCCTCTCTCTCAAATAGCCTATTCATCTGCGAGCTTATGAAATTCAATCACTGAAGCAAGAACGGTGAGTTCCTCTAGTTTGGCTTCATCGATGGTAGGGCTGGAGAGTGTGAGAGATGGTCATGGCAGTCGTCTATCTGCAACTCTCAGGCAAATCATTTACGTCTTTTCCGCTTGCGGTTTTATAACAGGTTTGATTGCTGCATGCCTTCTACATCTTCTTTCTGTTCGGCTTATTGAACATGCGTGTTTTGGTAGCTAAAAGATACAGACAAAAGCACACGCATACAGACACTCAGGCACAGTAACACAAGGCGCAAAAGCGCATGCCCGCCCGCACACACACATGGATCATATCCATCCATCTGTGTCGCTTTGACACGATAAGCAATGATCATTCTCTAGGTCGGAGAACAAGATGCTTTTCCACATAAGGGAGTATGAAGATCAATGTTATTACAGATAGTTAAGACCAATTAAGAAGCATGACCTTTGAAGTGCAATTGAATGCTTTTGATAAGTAAATTTCTTAATCAACATCCTATCAACGTATAAATTATTAAAGTTAAAAGTCATAAAGCATTTAGATTAGTCAAACCTGTGCTCCCATATCCAGCCACGGGAGCAATATCCAGCGCATATCAAACGAAAGCAACGTTTTCGAATGCTACTTTGCATCTATGTATGTATATACAAATATACGTGCACATATATGTGCGTGTGCAGGCGTTCATGTATGCATGTATATACACAAATATGCAAATATACTTATATATATATATATGTATGTACATATAAACATATATATACATGCATACATCTCTCTTGGTATCTATATATATGTGTGCGTATGTATATATATACTAACTGTTTATGGTACTCTATGCAGTGGGATCATTGGTGGGGGCGCTAGTTGTGATCTTGGGAGGCAAAAATCAGAACGTAGGAATCTTTCATAGGCTTGCATTTGGAGCAATATCTGGTGCAATACTTTCAATGGAAACCCTAGATTCTTGTCTTGCATTTTTACAGGCCTGCCCATCACAATCCAGGGAAACCATCCCATCAGTGGTAAGTAAAATGTCAGTTCTCATTGCACACAGGCCTAAGAGGCTCGCTTAGTTGAAACCGCCTCGCCTATTATCGAACAAGGCTCATGGCCTTGGTTGAGCGAATAGCCGGATGGCAATAGGGCGGGCCAGCGCGGAGCATACCTATACCCGTCCCCATACCCGGACTCAAATTTTGTGCTTATATTCCTTCAATTACTAAATAATAAATTATAAAGAATGATTTAGCTTTTGTTGAGTTAAATGCTAGTGTGACATAGGATCGAGTTTTAAAAACTCCATCCATGTAACTGAATCTATCTAGTATGAGAAAAAGGCTTCTTCTTACCACTCCAATAGCAAACACATAGAGCCACATGTATAGGTTTGGGTATTTTTTCCATGCGAGTATGTGCCACCCTATAACCCAACTCTAATTCCAATAAAATTCTCTAAGAATGTCTTCATTTACAATCAAGTGATTTTATAAACATATATTTATTTATATTTATATTTATATTTATATTTATATTGTTCACATCAGGTATGAGTTGGTCACTTCTTATCCCGTACCCAATTCATACATGGTCAAAGGTATTCAGGTATTTTCCATACATAACTAACCTGACCCAATCGAACCAGGTACCCCACCCCATTCAGGTTGCATTGGGTTGGGTCAATATTGCCATCCCTAGCCCACCGTTTGTCAAAACTTTAGGTGATTTTTTAAACAATTTTCAAACTGTGGATGTGCTTTTGATTATTGTCAATTCTTTAGGTGAACTTTTGAACATTTTCCAGAAAAGAGGTTGTTGCCATTTATAAATAATACCCAGCATCTTTCTTTTTCTAAAAATACATCTTTTTCATTTTTTGTTATCTTACCCACCAAAGTAATTGTTAGAAAAAGGTTGCAGAGCTCAAGCTTCCTGGCTAGGGGGTCCCCTGCAAAACAACTTCAAGTTGAAAGTCTCGAGTTAGACACCCGGGGTGCCCACCTCTGCACGGGTCTGCCTTAACCCGACTTGCCTATCAAGAAAATGAAAAAGTCAGAAAAAGGTTGGCTAACACACGGCTATGCCGGTCTGTTGCAGCTCAAGTTCATCTGTAGATATGCAAGCAATAAAATCAGTCAAGAAGGAATTCTTCAAGCAATATATGCTGCAATACCAACAGAGGTACTATACATTCTACCTTGTATTATATAAGAAGGCTAAAGGCAAGAATTTATATATAATTGAAATTGACATTTTCTAATTTCAAATAATTGCTAAAAGCAGTTGGATGAATTGGATGCATATGATTTCTGGGACACATACGCAACCGATACACGTCCAAAGTCGATATATCGGCTTTCACTCGAACAACTCGGGATGGCAAAGTTTGACGGGATATGGAAGGATGGTGATGGCTTCACAACTTGTGCCATATGCTTGCAGGTTGGGTTAAGCATCATTTAAATTTATACTAACCTATTTTCCTACTTATGTATTTTTCTTCCTTGTTTTCAATTGCTCACCAAGCAATGAAAATGAATGACATGACTTGGGTAGACATTCAAGTCTTAAAAAATGGTACTTTTTTTGTAAAGAATTCCTTTAGTGTTTCCATTTTTATCAATCCACATACACATTCATGCACCCTTCTACAAAGAATCAATTTTACTTCATTAATAAAACATAGACGCACGGAAACACACACACACACAAGAATGTGATCAAACAAGTTAACTGTAACTGATTATGTATTTACTGAAGCAACTTGGCATTTCAGCTGTTGCATTCATCTACCAGTTTTATTGAGTGGGATTTAGTACTTTTAACTCTTTATCTTATTGTTAATGGTGGATGGCGACACGAAAATTTCAAACTTTTACGATAATCAACTATGAAATTATAAAACTTTGAAGATATTACTTGTATAACAAGCCTAAGCACAGTAATTAAAGCCATCTTTATGGCCTAACATTCATAAATTGTTTCATGGTTTGTTGTATGACTGAAGAGACGACCTTTCCTTTTTATGTGAAGGATTTTCAGCAGGGAGAAACTATACGAAGATTGCCTCAGTGTCCCCACATTTACCATCTTCCTTGCATCGATACTTGGCTCCGAGAACGTAGCTCATGCCCTCTTTGTAGACAAAATCTCGGCGACTGCTTGTAAAGTTTGCCCAGGAGACGACCATCGCGATTTTCGCCAAACAGAGATCGGACGACGACTAAGAATCCGTTTTGCCAACCCCACTCAGTCTGTAAAAGGCTTGATTTTGGTTTCGTTCTTACTAGATCTTTGTTTGCCATTAAAAAGTGTTCTTATTATTACACTTGTTGCTATTATGTCAAGAGTTAAAAAAGGACATGTCTACAAATACCTCCATTTTCTGAGTCTGCAACACTGTTCTGGGTCTGTAAACAGAAATCCAATCTAACAGCGCAGAGAGAGCTTTACCCCCATAATCGGCCTACCTGGCTCTAGCTCGATCCATCGGGGTCCTTTGGGGTGGTATCTCATACCAAAAAATCCAATCTAACTCTGAAAATGATAAGTCAGATCCACAGCACAAAACCCATATTTGAAAATGGTAGGTTTGTTTCGATTCGATTCAGATCCTGATGTTGAATATATATATATATATAACGTGAATCCAAATACAATGTAGCTCTCATCGGTTTTGATCATATCCAACTCTGAATTTGACCAAGCAAATATTTACATCCGAGATGTTCAGTTTATGTTCAAATATCGACAATTTTCTGCAACCTTATGGGAGGACAATATAATTCATTTAAAGTGTTTTATTCAGCATCTTGTGTGTCTAGTATGGGAAAAAGCTTAGTTGTTGTTGTTGTATTCAGCATCTTGTGTGTGCGTGTGTCACACACACACACAGAGAGGGTCCTTCTAAAGTTCCAAATGATTGATGGTAAAGCTAAAATCAAACAATGAGGCATCTTCTTTTAATGCAGCATCAAATTGAAGAGCAAACTGAACCATTGGAAACATATTGAGAAAAGGAAACCGGTCACACCAATAGGCTATGGCTTTACCTCCACAACACATCTTGGGTGGACTTCATATCCACACTGCATGCACTGGTAAGCCCAGCCTGAACCCTGCTCATTACAGTGACAACATATGTACGGCCCACCACCGGAATCGGCAGAAACTAACCGAAGCTGGTGGCGGTGTCCTGAATGCATCTTATACGCAGGGAAGCTCTTCGCTTCTTCATCCATTTGCTGCTCTAAAAACTTCACATGCTCTTCGGTAAAGGGATATGCATTCTCCATGTACAAATTGATCAAACTTCTACCTTCTTTAGTCACATTCTTACCGTCAGGACCAATAATCACTAAACAAGGAATTCTCCGAATATCAAAATATTTTGCCAGCGACCTGCTTGTCCCGTCCTTGTAAGGCACAGCCAGCCATGGCATTAGCTGAAAGTATGACCAATATGAATCTTGGTCCGTGTCGCTCGACACAAAAACTATTTCAAATTTTTCTTTGTTACCCAAGGGATTGATCTTGTCATAGACAGAGATCAATCTTGGTGTGAATTTCATGCATGGAGGGCACCAACGAGCTGAGAAATAGATCCCCACAGTCTTGCCTATGAGAGAAGAAACGAGAACCTGTTTCATTGATGAGTTTGAGAGCAGGAAGTCTCTGCCAATCGAAGGATTTGAAAGAAGGGACACGATTGTCTGTTTCGCTCGCTTCTCGTCCTCTTCTTTCTTTAATTCTTCTATTCTCTTAGTGGTGAATGGAAATGCCTCGACACCGTATCTGTATATAAGATCAACACCTTCTGTTTGTGTTATCTTCATATTACTGTCTATGAAAATCAGAGAGGGAATCGCCTCAATCTGAAACATCCCACTTAACATCTTTCTAGACTCCAAATCAGAGAATGGGACGGCAAGCCAAGGCATTACAGATCGATACTCATCAAAGGAAACCGTGTCCTCATCAAAGGAGACGAAGACGATCTCGAACAACGCACCCTGTTCCTTTATTATATTGTAGACTGAAGCCAAGATTGGAGTGAGTTCTTGTGATGCAGTGTTCCAGTTTGCGGCAAAGTAAAGTCCTAGTACCCTTCCTTTCAGTTCTTCGACTTCCACCTGCACCAACGAAAGGTTGCGCATTTTCATTTCCAATCAATATTTTAAACTGTACCTTTAGCTCGGGAATTCTCACGATGCTCATATTATTTGTTACTGACCAATATATCAGGACAGTAAAACCATTGAATCTGAGTATTTTTCTGTTACAGATATTAACAAAAATCTCCTCTACGCCCAATAAATTTCTAAGTTTATTTACCTAAGACGATTAGAATAGGCATTCCGCAAACTTTGATGCAGATCCTTCGTGATCATAACACGAAAGAAGGTTCCAGGCCATGGAACCTTTCATCCTTTAGGGCTTCTATTTATGTTTTAGCACACAATTAATCCTTTAATTATATCTTATCTTTCCTAATAAAAATAAAAGTAACTCCGGCCAAGTCAGGTATAAGAGGATTGCGTTCAGCTTACGACAGCCAACTAAAGTCGAACTATTTTAGTTGTTGTTTCCTAATAAAAGGACAAATAATCAACCAAAGTACTGTGGTCTCACCATTGAAAAGCTCGACTGGACAGTACAAGTTAACTCCCAAGGGAGCCGGTTGTTTCATGAAGGCCGGATGCGAAAATGGGGCTGGTTTGCACCCCACCAGAACCCAGCGGCACTTGAGAAAAAAGAAAAAGAAAACCCTTTACGGGTCAACCCGCAGGTCGCAGGGATTAAAACCACTCCTCAAGACCGAACCGAACATGTTTAGAAAAATATTAACTCCACTCAGTATATTGAAGTCACGTACAACATAAACTTTGGATCCTAACCAAATGGCTAAGTCTAATACCCATCACCTTCCACTATAAGCTCACCTCTTCGATAGATGCTCAAGTCCTCTTGAAAGGCTTAACTATGTGAGATGACTTTCCTATTCTTGTTCTTCCAACAATTAGAGAGCTTCCTCTCTTTGAGATTATAGTCGGTTGAAATAGTGCATTTAATGATTTCAAATAACCCAAAATAGAGAGCCGGCACACAGGCGCGAGTGCACACGTTGAGACAAATATCTGGCAGGGCTCTCTGACGTGCATGGGGTGTGTGGTAACATCAAACAAAAAAGAGGAAAAGTATGCAACAAAAGGTGAAACGTTAGCCAGACCCACGCAAGACAAATACCATCATAATATTTCTCTTAGTATATTAATTATACAGATTAACTTAGCAGTCTAATACCTTGGATAATATGGTTTTAAGCTTTAAGACAGCTTAGTCATGCAATGGATTGAAGGATTCATTGTTAGTGGTCTTTGATTGGTGATCGAGAATAAAACAATGAACTTTGGAACAAAAGAAAATGGGTCCGAGAGGACAGTCAAGATCAAAATATTGCATTAGTCAAGGAGACAACCAGAGAGAGAAAGAGAATGACCTGGTTTCCAAGGGGAGAAACGAGGAAGTCACGGTGTCTTGTTGCCAAGAGGGAGGCAACTGTAGTGAGATTCTTCGGCCTATCTGCCCCATCTTCCGTTACCATCTCTCTCTCTCTCTCTCTCTCTCTCTCTCTCTCTCTCTCTCTCTCTCAGTGTGTAGGGAGTATATAAAACTTAACTCTGTCTCAGGGTCAAATCTCTCTGTGTGTGCCTGTGCGCAGACAAGCTACATCAAAGCAGGTATAGGTAAAAGTGTAGTGAGATTCTTCGACCTATCTGCCCCATCTTCCATTACAATCTCCTCTCTCACACACACACAGTCTGTATCTCAAGGTCAAATCTCTGTGTGTGTGACTGCGAGCAGACAAGCTACGTCAAAGCAGGTATAGGGAAAAGGTTTAAACGTAAGAGACTCACTACTACTCTCTCTCTCTCTCTTATGACCTTAGTATCCTTTGCTGAATTCAAAACCATGATCCCTTCCCTCTGTGCATGTTTTGGTGCGCCTCTTGCGACCATGAAGCGCCACAAGCTAAAAGGACAGCGACTGACGTTGCCTTCATGAAACGTGTCACCTGCCTTGTGGTTTAAACGCGTCATCCCCTCCACTGCAGAGAAGCACCTTTCAGGCTTTTTCTCCCTCCTACAGATGCTCGTGACACGTCATATCAGATGATTCAGCACACTCTTGTCGGGTTTGATTGTTGTAGACACGTGTCCCAGCAAAGAGCTGTCGTGTTTGGCTGTTTCGTCTCTCTAATTCATTTTTTTCTCTTATTTCATTCTCAAATATCTCAATCGTTTAATTTTAAAGAATAACTGTTAAAAATTTTTAATAAATAGCAACTTGAATACATTTATTAAAACTGAAAAAATACCAACCTACGTTTTGGTTTTTGAGATTTAAATTTCAATCGTCAATCTCATCCATCAAACCATTGAAATTTAAAAACATACACATGAACTAACCTCTCATTATATATATATCCTTACTAAATCTATTCTCTTTCTATCTCAATATGTTACTGTTTTTTATGTTGCCAAAATGAAAAATGTTACGATATTCAATTGAGTACTAAATGCTAGCAGGGGTGGCAACTTTCTTGTTCCGGGTTGAATTCGTATGACACCCATATCAAGTTCGAAGTAAAAACAGGTCAACCAAGTACGATCCTCTAGGTTCTTATTACTTGAATGGACACAGACACAGATTTTTCGACTTATTTTTGTTTTGCAGTGGGCACAGTATTCCCAACAATTATCTGGTCTGGGTTGTGTGTGATGATTGTAAGATATGCTTGCAGAATCCATGACTGAGCAACCTCAACAATTTGATCTTGAAGAAGATAGATCTGAACACTAGAGATTTTCACTGGCTTTTGGTGGAGGTTGCGGAGCAAGTCCACCAAAAGCCAACGAAAATCATCACATGAAATTGTTGTGGGGTGGGGAACTCACAGGCTATTCCTGCCCTTTGCCTCATTTTGACGCAAAAAGACCCCTGGTTATTGCCCTCATCGAAATAAAATTTTCTGCTGAGGAATTTTCATGTTTAAAAAGGAAAATTGGTTTTACTAATGAGTTGAGTCTAAAGTCTACAGAACAGGGGGTATTGAAGTTTTTAAGAAAGACGAAGTGCAACTTAAAATAAGACTTTATAGCTCTTTTCTTAAAGATACAAAATTTGTGGATGGTGAAACAGAAGACCTATACAGATTTATATGTTTTTATGGGGTTCCAATGATGAGTGACAGGAAAAGTCATAGATGTTACAAAAACAATTATACCGAGAGGATGAACAACCATGGATTGTGGGTGATGATTTCAATGAGATCCTCAAGCCAGATGAGAAGTCTGGAAATACAACAACAACAACAACTAAGCCTTTTCCCATACTTGAGAGAGATGAGAAGTTCTGGAAATGTATGATCAAAAAGATAAATTCAAGATTTTTGAGATGCTGTCAGCTACTGTGGTTTGAGAGATTTGGGATACGAAGGTGACGAGTATACTTCAGGCGACAATAGGAAAGGTGCTGAAAATGTGTACACTCAACTTGATAGATTTTTAGCCAATGATACTTGGATAATCAAATGGCTTAAGGCAAAGGTAAAACATCTCATTTCTTCTCGCTCTGGTCGTTGCCATATTATGCTTACTGTTGAACAAGGTGAGAATAATTCACAGGCTTATCCAAGACAGAATTTTCAGGTTTGAAAAAATGTGACAGAGAGGAAGATGTGGGGAAGTGAAAGCAAGGATGTCAAGGTGAATCTTGGGGACCGTCTGCCACTCATATAAGTCAAAAAAATCAGAGTGGAATTATGGAATCTTGGAGAGTGTCACAAAAGAGAAGCACTTTTGGAACACACATAATTTTGGGCATGTCACAAAGAAAATAGCTAATTTACAGCAAGAGTTTGAATTTGAAACCAGCCTCAGAGGTAAACATGGAGAGAAAGAATATTCTGAAAGTACTATTAAATGAATGACTGATAAGAGGAGATTTTATGGAGACATCAATCTAGAGTGCAATGGCTGAGAGAAGGGGATTCTTTTTTCATTAAAAGGCCATTAGTAAGGAGAAAGAAGAACATAATTCTCAAACTGAGAAATCATAATGGCTCCATCAAGTGGGCATATGAAGAGTTGGAGGAGGTGATCACTACAATTTTCAAAGAATTATTTATATCCTCAAGGCCAAACAATATTCAGGAAGAATTGAATTGTAAGGTACCATTTCCCAACTCTGAATCGTATGAATTATTTGGTCTGCCTTATACTAGAAATTAAGTAAAAGATGCTTTGTTTTAGTTGGGATCCACTATGACCCCAGCCCCTGATGGACTCCCGGCTTTGTTTTTTCAAAAATCTTGGGATGTGGTTGTTGAAGAAGTGGTAAAGGTTGCCTTGAAATTTCTGAATGAAAGAAATGATATAGAATATTTGAACAAGACTTTTATCGTTTTGAATCTTTTGATTTAAAAGACAAAGAACCTTGCGGCAATGGAAAACTATCGACCTACTTCTCTATGCAATATGGTGTAAAAGGTTATTAGTAGAACCTTAGTAAATCTACCAAAAATTGTATTTTCTAACCTTATTTCAAATTCACAAAGTGCCTTCATACACTATATGCAATCAAGGAGCATAGACAGGGCAAAGATAGATACTTGGCACTGAAACTAGACATGAGTAAAGCATATGACAGGGTGAGAACTAGTATTCTGAGTCAACAACAAAGAAAACGAATTTTTTTCAAGATCAATTCAAGATATAATGACTTATATATATTGACAGTGTCATATACAATTCTTGTTAATAGGCAGTCTACAAGGGAGTTTAAACCAAAGGAGATTCTTTATCTCCATACCTTTTATATTATGTACAGAGGTGTTTTCCTCTCATTCATAAAGCAGAAATGACCGAGGACATTTAAGGTGTGAGGGTAAGTTGATTCGATCCAACAGTTATACATTTGTTCTTTGCTTATGACATCTTACTTTTTATCAAAGCTATTGAACATGGTCTGAAAAATATGAGGAAAATCTTGGATATCTACTAACATGCTTCAAGTCAATGTATTAACTACAATAAATCATCAATTTTATTCAATCCTAATATGTAAGCATCTTTGAAAGAAGTTATCCCAACAAGAAGTGGAATAAGTCATTTAGCCTTAAGGGAAAAGTATTTAGGGCTCCCAATGATAAAGAGAAGTTATCCTTACCCTCATATACAATGAGATGCTTCAGACTCTCTTCCTCTCTTTGTAAGGTGCTTGAACAAATCATGAGCATATTTTGGTGGGAAATAAATCAAAAATATCTATTGGATGTCGTGGGATAAATTATATTAGCCTCGAGGCTTGAGTGACTCGGCTTTCAGGATCTTCACGCTTTTGATTTGGCTATCGGGATCTTCACGCTTTTAATTTGGCTACGTTGGTAAAACATGAATGGATGATTTTCAATAATCCTAACTCTCATGTCTAAGATTCTTAAAGCTATTCTGACCCTGGTATGTGACCACAAGAGCCAGCCCCAAAGGGGCCAGCTACAACGACTACTAGCCATTGAGGGGGGGGGGGGGGGGGGCTAACGGCTAGTAGCCGTTGGACCAGCCCCTTCTTCTCACTCTCCTCTCTCTCATTCTCTCTTCTATATAAACTCTCCTAATGTACGTATCAAGGCATGCCTTTTTGTGGCTAATCAATAATATTTTATTGTGATTTATGTGTCATCGTTGCACTTTGTGCGATTTTAGTATTTTCTAAGTCATTGTGATTGACTATTGTTGACGATTGTTCATACATCTTTTGCTGCTACATTGAAGTATCGACTTCATGATATCAAAGTGCTCTTGGTTAAGATTGAGTACGATTGTGAGAACGTTGTTCGTCGTCTCGGAAAGCATGCCCACAGTGCTCTTGGTTTTATTGTATGTTTGTCTCTTTATATATTTGTTTTCTTGAAAAATAGATGATAAAAGAGTATTTAACTTTCGTTTAATACCCTCAAAGTACAAAACATTAGCCCAATCTATGAAAAATTACCTATGTTTTAAAAAATTATGGACTATATAAGTGATTCCATATATCAGCTTCGCAGTGAGCTACATAAGTAGATGGATGCATTCTCCTATAAGACATAATATGAATTATGTATTTCATATCATAAAATATCTAAAATCTTTTATCACTCATGGTTTGTTGTATTCACCGAATCATTCTCTAAGAATCAAAATTTATACGGATATTGATTGGGCTGGTGCTGCGAAAGATACATAGCATTAGTGCATCTTCTCATAAGGAAACTTTTCCTCGATATAACTACTTAACCTGAGCCCCATTTCTTTGATTTGCCAATAAAGCAGCAAATTGTCTGTACATACAAATCAAGAGACCTTTCAGCTTTGATATAGGGTGATCACAATAAAGCCAGTGGACTAAAAAGATTCGACACGCATCTGGCTTAACCTTGTTATAGGTCTCCCAACAGCAGTTTACTTCAGATTGCTGAAACTTGTAGGTCACAAAGACGACACTAATCAAAACAAGAAAAACCACAAAAAAGAAAGAATAAGAACAAGAATAAGGAAAAGCATATTCCTATCACCATGGATACACTTCTTGTCATCTCCTGGAGGAAGAGGAGGCGCACCCACAAATTCGTTCTTGTCCCTTTGTGGTTTTCAATCTCTGTGAGCTCCTATAGATGAATTTTGGATCAAAATTTATGACAATTTCCGAAAAAGGATGCAAAAAGGAAGGTGCCCAATTTTTTTTGTGGTTCAAAACTGAATATCTGAATTTCAAATTAAAGAATGACAGCGGAATGAGGACGTCAATTCACATACCTCTGAGATTGGAGGGCTTCATCATCGCTGAGCTATTCTCATTATTCCAGTCCATTTTCTGGTTCTGTAATCACAGATAAGCCCCTAATTCTCTTGGTAACATGGTTCCATCTCTCTCTCTCTCTCTCTCTCTCTCTCTCTCTCTCTCTCTCTCTCTCTCAATTGAAATACATAACGGCTAGCAAATGATGGCCGTTAGATTAGCTTAAAAGTGCTGCCCTTCCACATCGAAGGCCAAATTTTAGCCGGCTTTGGGTTTGGTTATGTCTATTTAATCCACTCCAGGCGTTTGACTTTTGTTTATTGACTAACATACCCTATCTTTGTCGATTATATCAGATCGAACTAAACTGATAAATGGGCTTCTCTGCCTTGGGGACATGAATGTACTTTTAGTGCTTTAACGTGCCCATGAGCGTCTTCTGTAGAAATTCAAAATATGGGGCAGTATGGTTATTTCAAGGAAAGGAAATCTATGGTTTCAAAGTGAGATTCCTAGGATAATAGATCAAATTTGTTTCCCTAGAAATCATTCAGGAACTACCCATTTCTTGGGAAAACTGATGAGATTTCTAAAGATGGTGTTTGATTGTTTCGCACCAAGGGTTGTACACAAAACTCAGCTAGCTCAAGCATGACGGCTCAGGCTCAACAAGATCTGCTCGCCCTTGAACTCTTGGCCTTCAACTTGATGGCTCTTTCATGTCGACACCTTGGCCAGTAGAGTCACGGTTCCTTAAGCAATTATCGTCTTTGTTTTGATGTCAAACAAGCAAAAGCCTTCTCCATCTCCTGTTCAAAAGCCCCTTGACTCGGGCTCAAAGATGAAACCCAGCTCGGTCACGAAGCGAGCTGAATGTAGTTAATTCATTGAGCAACAGTCAATTAAATCGAGTATGATTTAATCCAATCTAGACTAGTGTTTTCTGTATATTATTGGATCTCAATTGGTTTTTTTCTTATGTGCCCCATGCCTAAATGGGCTCGGGAGTGGCTCATGGGCTCAAGCTCATACAAAGCTATTCACTACTAAGTAAAGCATCTCATGGCCCTGCAGAGCCCTAACTCAGTCTCACTGTTATCAAGGACTGGTTTAATTCACCCAAAGATCATGAGAAAACAAACCATTTTCATATGAAAATCCATACTCTTTTCCCATCATAATCGGAAAAAGAATCCATCTGGTGGTGTAAATCTCTTTCTTAGGAAAAACCTTTCGTCTCCGTGCAAAAGTCTTTCACACATTCGCCCAAACATGTGGCATATAGTTTTTCATCTACTTGAGCTAGTTGAGCTTGAAACAAACTACTGGAGGTTCCATCTCTTATAAGAAACATTAGATTTAGCTCCAATGGAACCTAGGAACCTGAATTGCCACAATTTACTCTCTATATGAATTATGATATATAATATATGTGTGTGTGTAGAGTGAGGGAGAGAGAGATGTGCACTGCCCTATTCCGCCACTCAAACCGTCACCAGCTGCCAGAAGCGACCTTTCTCCGCTTCTCCTCATACATATTGTTACATCATGAGCAGCCTACCTTGTCTCTCCATCCTCCTCCAACCCTGTCTTTCTTTCTCTCTCCCATATATAAAACATATATGTGAATATGGTGGTGGTGGTGCGGTGGCTACCATTTTAACCACCGCCAGCGTCAAAGAGAAGCAGAAATGCAAAGAGGTGGTTGAGGGTGGCGGAAGATAGCAGAATAAAGTGCGCATGAATGTGCAGTGCACATCTCTCTGTCTGTACAAATCAAAAAGAGTAGGTGATGCAATGGTCAATAACGGAAGGTTTACTTGGGAAAAAAACAAAATACATCCTACTTGCTTTGCAGAGCTGGTAAGAGAACCAAGCTACTCGTTGTCTTTCTCTGTTCGGCTCGTGATGAGTTGATCCATTTCTGTTCTTCTCTCTCTAAATAAGTGGAACAGAAGCTGGCGAGAAAGCTTACTACTGAACAGAGGCAGACCGAGAAACTGTTTTGGGTGAACGTACTTGTATTTAACATCTACAAACACCTACATTTTCCGATAAGCGTGTTCAGTTCAGCCCAGCTCGTCTAACCTCGTTATAATGTAATATAGAGGTGCATATGTAGCTTGATTCAGCTAGTATATGCTACAAAGTCATGGTAATCAACTAATTGAGTGCGTATGATGTAATTACATGATCAAATCTTTCAATTTGACAAAGAAAATTTGTTTAAAAGTAACAATTTTTTTTACTGAAAATTATATTTAAAATGTCACATTTTGACTTTAGCAAGCAGCTTGTGTTCAGCTCATCTAACTCGGCTCATGTTTGGCTCACGTTTAGCTTGGCAGATAAGAAGATACTGAGCTGATAATAAACAAAACTTTTAGCTGATCGACGAGCCATGACCAGCTCGTCTTCGGTTCCTCGGGCTCGTTTAGCAAACCCTACTTGTTTGGTTCCTTTCACTTTGTGCACCCTGAGCTGTGACAAACAAGGTCAATACCTTGGCCAAGTCAAGCTACCATTTTTTCTAGTTTGTACCATCCTCCATTGGTAGATCTCCTAGAAAACGGAACTATCAGAGGCAAGAAAGATGCTGCTACTGCCCTTTTCAACTTATCCCTTAACCAAGTCAATAAAGTCAGAGCTATCAAGGCTGGCATTGTACCACCCCTGCTTCAATTAGTCACCAACAGACACTTGGGAATGGTAGATGAAGCTCTGTCAATTCTGATTCTCCTGTCATCGAATCCGGAAGGATGCAACCTCATTGGGCAAATGTCCTTTATTCAAACAATTGTGGAATTAATCAGAGAAGGTACACCCAAGAACAAAGAGTGTGCAACTGCCGTCTTGCTTGAATTAGGAGTGAACAATACATCTCACATATTGGCTGCACTTCAGTTTGGGGTCTATGAGCATTTGCTTGATCTATCGAAGCGTGGAACTAATAGAGCTCAAAGGAAAGCAAACTCACTTTTGCAGCATATGAGTAAATGTGAACAGGTTCCATGATTTCAACCAGTATGTGGTTACTTGTGAGACCTAAATCAATTCGAGAAGTTCAAGACGTGGCACCTTCTGTTATTTGATCACCTATCATACGCCTAAGGTTGAAATCTTTATCATAGTTTATTTATTATGCTTCTATCCTATTTGGCTTTTATCCATGTAAAGGTGTTCTTGTCCTGTATCAGTCCTACAACACTCTTGATCAGTGTGAATGATCAGAAGTTGCTAGTTGAGGTATTAAAGTTATAGCATTCAATAATAATGTAAGATGTATGTAAGTCTGTCAAATGGCAGGTTGGTTTAATGTTTAAATATCATCACCTAAGTATATCAAATTAGATTATTGCAATTTTTTTATATTGTTTTGTTTCCTTTTATAAGTATGTATCCATTTGCTTTACCTGCTCCCACTGTGTAGCATCACTGGCAGACTTGAATTTCTGTCTCACTATCAACTTTTTATTCTATCACTGTAAACCACGTAGAAATACTAGCGCAGAAAGATCAAATTTGATTCTATTACGTAGAGTTTGCTTCTAGTGTTCACAAAATCGCTTTGCAGTTCCAGCCATCCTTGGACGAGTTTGTGAGACTCTTCTAAGTCAAGAAAAGATTATACTGGTGAATGAACAGCGTAGGTAAACAAAGCAGAGGTTTGGTTATGACAATTAAACCGTAGCTCGTCAAACTCTATTCTTAAACTTGTTGATTGTACCGAAACAGCATAATCTCTTCTCAATACAGACGCTTGTTACCCCTTTACAAAACCAACCTAGTTTCATGGTTTTTCAAGTTTCCTCATCAATTATGGAAGAAGAGGGACCAACTTATCTTAGTGCTGAAGGCAAGAAACCACATTGAAAAGCCAGCAGGTTTGCAATAGAGTTGCAGAAACAGCCAGCAGGTTTGACTTGAAACAGCCACCCTTATAAGAATGTGTAATAGCTCACTGATCTAGAGCTCTCGTGCCAAAGAATGAAGGGGGCTAAGTGATCAATGGAAGTTGTTGGATGTAAAAATGCCATCGGTAGGGGAGCATCATGTCTTAGAATGAAACACCACAAAAGCAAGTGCAGATGCAGTATCATAAATGTGCCTTGATTGAACTTTTTCTTGCACTGAGTGTCGGGGTCCCTAGTGCAAAACGAAAACTTCCCAAGAGAGCAGTCCATCCTATTACTACTCTCGTACAAGCATGGTTAACTTTGGAGCTCTGATGAGTTCCTACTGTATAGTACAGAAAGATCAGTGATAAATGATAAACTGTGCTACAAAGTTTTGCTGTGTCTGCAAGCTAATGCAGACTTCCTTTTCCAGGCTTGGGATCAATTATGTAATGCCAAACCCTCATCATGGCTAGGGTCGCAGAATTGTGCATATCACAAACAAAGAATCAGAGTGTGGAAAGCACATTTGGATGGAGCGTGGCCACAGGATACACCAAATTCAGCTAGTAGTAAGAACTTCAGCATTGAAGCAAAGGAGAATAATGCTTTGTTAGTATTTTACTACCAGATGCAATTTTGAGGGCTTCCACTGGAATTGGATTTCCCAGAGAAGACAATTGTTGGATGAGAATCTTTTGGATGGTGTTTCTCACTAATTTCGGCAATTATTGTAAAGTAAAAACACAAGTGGATGTTTGTTAATAAGCATTTTCATAGTCGACCAGGACCAGAGTTGCCCATCATACATTTTATTATTACTTTTTGGGTTTCTAAATCACAAATTTTCTCGCTATTTGAGTTTCCAAATCACGCTTGTTGAGTTTTCACTGTAAGTCTCAACTTCATAAAATGGGATAGAGAGAAAGAGCAAACTGACCACGTCAAGGGGCGCCAAAGGTAACCATGGTGACAGAGACAAAGACCACTAATGGTGTGCACGTTGTGCTACTGCCAACCATATGAGAGGAGGGGGGATCAGAGAATTTATCTTCATGTGATCTTTCTACGACGTTATTGTCACAACCATGAAGGGGAGAGAGAGGGAGGGGGATTAGAGATTTTTGGAGAGAAAAACTATAGAAGATGTTAAATGTTTGGATCTTCGACCCTTTTATTTTGGATATCAGATCAGAAATAGATCACCTTGATTTGACTAACTGGTTGCTAAGTCAATAACAGGCATCCGATTCCATTTGCTACGCTAGATGTTCACTAATGGCATCAATATCAGAATACTAAATTGATAAAATTTTGAAACTTATAGAAAGTGAACCACTAGATACGAAAGATTTCTTTATAAACCATAGATACTAATCTAAAGTTTTCCCACAATTCAACTCACATGAAAAAGGCTTCACAGCATTGGACGATGTTTCTTGGTGCTAGAAAAGTGTTATTTGTGTTGTACAACTTCAGGTATCCTAACATCCTCCTGCTTGTTCATGCAGCCATCTTGAATTTTAGGAACTTGAAAAGCTGCACTTTCCATCGTCTCCCTTATGATGCGTCCCAGAACAAACCGCACTTCTCCATCATCCCCAATTCCAAGCAACTTATAATTAACTTCAAAACCGTCCCGCTTTTCTTGTACACCTTCAATCCCATTTTGAAAGACATCAAAAAGACCAGATACGCGTTTACCCATCCTCACGTGCACAATTGCCTGATCATACATAAGCATCAGTTTAGTAACCAATTGTCAATATGAACCACAAACAAATGCAAGAAAAATGTTGAAAAGAATGCCAACTTAATCAGTGATTTTTCTTTACGTGCTTTACATGAGAAATCCTAAACCATACTCATGAACTCTTCCCTTTCATTGATTAGAACAGTCATATTGAAACTTTCCAGACACAACAGAATTTGTTGGAAATTCACTTTAGTGATGTGGCCGGATATCTCGGAAAGATGCCTAAGTTTGAAATATCACATGCACAGGCATCAAAGTGGATTTGCATATTATATTCAGAGAGTATATACCGTGTATTTCATGTATTGTGAACACTATAAAGTTCATGGTCACAAATGAGCGACTTCCTTGGCCAACAAACTGCCCACAGAGTCAAGGTATGAGGTGATCAAGTTACAAGTAGGAAAATCATTCAACCATGAACTGAAATTTTACAGAATTGCTACACTGCATGAGACTAAATAATAATGTAGGCCAACCAAGAGTACTTGCAAACTTTTGCAACTATAAGCACCAAAAATATAAGCAATTTGGTTGACACACAAAAAAAGCTAGAAGTAGGTTGTTGTCACGCACGTAAGCTTGACATCCATGGTTTGCAGCACCCGAAGTTGGATTCCCCAAACATGTGTTTGGGCCCTTCTTCACAAGTCTGTGCCACTTATCATATAAAAGGCGCATTGCACAATTGTAAGGTCTTTTACGTATTATAAAAAATTAAATTAAAGAGCAAAAACATTATGGTATGTGAGTTGCCAAATTGCAGTTACTTTCCAATAATCACACCATACAAGTAATGACATCGTGCAGCATCCATCACCCTCAAACACCGTGAAGATGCAAAACACATGCCTGTGCTAAATCTCTAAGATGGTACCAACTATATGTACCAAAGCTGTAAAAGGAACCAACTATACATACCAAACCAGAACAAGAATCCGGATATCTTTCCATGGCTTCACGAAGACTGTCTTCATTGCTTAGAGCATCTACAGAGCATTTAACCAGATATGCAAAAGCACAAACTTTATTTGACAACTTCTCATCAGTCATTTTTCTGGATTCCAAGATTTCAGAAACATATGTGATTCTCGCTTTAGCTTTGCTTCGGGCAAGCTCTACTGCCTTCTTCCCATCTCCAAAGTATAAAGCAAAGCAAAATGCCCAAACTACAAGAGCTTCTTGAGGTTGTTTTATTAGAGCAAGGTGAAAGGATAACAGCCCGGTCCTGTCAGATTGAACATATAAGCATGATTTCTGGCATGCACTAAATGCTTAAAAGTCATTCAATGCAATGATTACCTGTAAGGATTTGCATCGTTAGAGGAACACCAGGTAAATTAATACCATTTTATTCTATGAAACCTCTCACAAGAGGAATAAATTTTACTGGGGGATTTGAATCTCTTATATAGAAGAAGAAAAGAAGGAAACGCTATTCAACTAGCCGTTGGCTGTCTGTAGATGGTGTCAGTGGCTAGTTTACCAAAACACGTGCATATTAACAATGTGCATATAGCCTAACTAAAAAGCAAAGCAAAGCAAAATGCTCAGACTACAAGAGCTTCTTGAGGTTGTTTATTAGAGCAAGGTGAAAGGGCTAACAGCCTGGTCCTGTCAAATTAAACATATAAGCGATTGGTGGCATGCACTAAATATTCAAAAGTCATTCAAATGCGATGATTACCAACATCTGACGCGATTTTGCGATAACCAAACCACAAAAATGAAAAACATAAACACACAAAAGATGATGTAATAAATTTAGACAATACACCATCCATAAAAAAACTAGTGAAACTTTATAGGCTTATAAGAAAGCAAAGAAGGAAGCGAAAAAGGCGGTCAGTGAAGCAAAAGCTAAAATTTGGAAGGATTTATATAAAAAAACTCAACTCAAAAGAGGGTGAAAGAGATATTTTTAGGATAGCTAGGGCTAGAGATAAGAAAACTAAAGATCTTAATTCTGTCAGATGCATCAAAGATGAGGATGAAAAAATTCTAGTGGCAAATGATGATATAAGAAATAGATGAAAAAACTATTTTTATAAGCTTTTTAATGAAAATAAAGATGTTAGTATTAACTTAGGAGAGTTAGCCAAATCAGAAAAGTATATAAACCACAATTTCTACCAACGTATTCAAAAGAATGAAGTCAAAGAGGCTCTTAAACATATCAAGGATATAAATCAATAGGACCAGACAATATTCCTATGGAAGTTTGGAAAATACTAGGAGAAATAGGAATCACTTGGCTCACAAGACTATTTAATGAAATATGAAGAAACAAAAAGATATCCGAAGAATGAAGAGCGAGTACACTTATACCCATATATAACAAAAAGGGAGACATTAAGAATTGTGTGAATTATCGAGGTATCAAGTTAATGAGTCATACTATGAAATTGTGGGAAAGAATTATCGAGCGTAGGTTAAGACAAGTATCAAGTACAACAAAGAACCAATTTGGATTCATGCCAAGCAGATCTATTGTTCAAGCGATTCACCTTTTGAGACGTCTTATGGAACATTTTAGAGAAAAAAAGAAAGACCTTCATATGATATTTATTGATCTAGAAAAAGCTTATGATAGGGTACCGAGGGAGGTTATTTGGAGAACCTTGAAAAAAACAGGTATCCCATTGACATATATTAACCTTATAAGAGACATATACGATGGTGCAAAAACATGTGTGAGGACTCATGAAGGAATGACAAACTTCTTTGAAGTTAATATTGGGTTACATCAAGGATCAACTTTAAGTCCATAATTATTTATAATGGTGATTGATGAGTTAACAAAACATATTCAAGATGAAGTGCCTTGGTGTATGTTATTTGCAGATGACATTGTGTTAGTGGAAGAGTCTAAGGAAAAAGTTAATAGAAAATTGGAACTATGGAGGGAAGCATTAGAAAGCAAAGGCCTCCGACTTAGTAGAACAAAGACAGAATATATAGAATGTAAGTTTGATCATTTGGTTACTTCAAAGGACATAGAAATTAAAATTGGCACACATTGCATCCCCCAAAAGGAAAGTTTTAAATACCTAGGGTCAATTTTTCATAGTGATGGAAGAATTTATGAAAATGTTACGCATAGAATTAATGCTGGTTGGTTAAAATAGAGAGGAGCATCAGGTATTCTTTGTAATAAGAAGATACCATTAAAGTTAAAAGGTAAATATTATAGAGCAGCAATTAGACCTGCCATGTTTTATGGTTCTGAGTGTTGGGCAGTTAACCATCAACATGTACAAAATATGTATGTGACAAAAATGAAGATGTTGAGATGGATGAGTGGTCATATAAGAAAAGAACGTATACATAATGAGGTTATTAGAAACAAATTAGGAGTGGCACCAATAGAGGATAAAATGAGAGAATATCGTTTAAGATGGTTTGGACATATAGAAAGAAGATAAGAAGAACTGTAAGAAGGTATGAAAAACTAAATTTGGAAAGTATTAAAAGAGCTAGAGGACGACCACAAAAGTGTTGGAAAGAAACAATAAAGAATGATCTAGCTTATTGTGAGTTAACCGCTAACATGGCACATGATAGAGCTTTGTGGAAACAAAGAATCCATGTAGCAGACCCCGTCTAGTATGGAAAAAGGCTTAGTTGTTGTTGTTGTTGTACACCATGTGTAAAAGCAGGGCTACTGAACAAGATCACCGTCTGCCTGATTACTGTGGGCGCTCTGTGACTTTTTTGTGGGCTTGCTTTAGAAGTTTGAAACTGAAGTCTATAACTGCAGAGAACTCTAAAAGGATGGTGACTTTTAAAAACATGTAACAAGACTGTAATTCTTACTCTCTAGTAACTTGGATGGCTCCAGGAGACTCTTGCCAGACCATCTAAATCAGGTTCGATCTTTGACCAAACCAGCCTTGTTCAACTGGTCTAAAAAGGTTTATAAGCTAGATTTACTCGTAGGTCCAGTCAGATCTTAGGAAGAAACATTTATAAATCAGGTCTAAGTACTATAAATTCTATACCAGTTATGATTTAGGTAGGAGCTGGGTAGGGTATGATCAGGTCGAGTTTAACCAACAAGGTTTGAATAAATTCAATCTAGAAGGTACTAATATCAACTTTTTTTCGGAAAGCGCATACTAGTCATGAATCATGTAATTGACAAGAAATGATTGTGGCCACGCTTGAAAATCAATTAAAAAATTCAATGCCACAAAATATTGTAAAACATGTTATGCTTATTAAGTTTTATAGTTATCCATATTTCCACTTATAATAGGTTTGGCACAGGACAGTTTTGGTTTATTTGCGTCTGAGTATAGCAACAACAAGTTTAGGCCAAGTATAAAATCTACGGATAATGGTAGCTTGGGCTTAGATTTGGTCCACTCAGATATCCATATTTCCCTTACGAATGCATTGAAACTCAGAAAGGGAATCCCATTTTTTCTGTCTACCCCATGATATTTGTAGACCTGTTTCGGGTTGAAATGTTTTGACCTACACATCATGTATCCAAGAACCAATCCTTTTCTAAACAGGTCAAGAAATTAAAACCCAACATGAACCTTATATATCTAATGCATAAGTGCGGGTCAGGTCTAACTGGTTTCGGACATTGAGTCAGATGGGGTAGATGCAACCCAGATATCCTAGATGAGATGAGATGGTTATGAGAAAAGTGAAGGATGAATTGTTAACAGTAAGATGAAATAATTCGCTATCATGGCATCTGCTGTTATCTCTTTATTTCTCTACCCTTCCTTCAGACAGGGAAAATCGAGTCATGTGACTTCAAAAAATAAAAAAGCAGAACACAACGCATCATTGTACAAGACATTAAGTCGAGACATTTCTAAACTCTTAGCCCTCAAATATATCCGCACCGTGCAGTTATGGCTAAAGGCAACCACATTACCACTGTCATAGCATCTATTGCGACTCTTTCTTTCTTTAAGCCTTCATTGGGTGAATCAACCATTAAGTCGTACAATTTCAGAAAATGGAAGCAGATCACCGCAAAAGAGTTTTAAGTTCACACACTAGTAAAGCATCAACGTCAAATAAATAAGCACCTAGCAAGAACAGCAAATCCCAAATGCAAAAGAGAGTAAGTATGACGTACTCACAAATCCCACTACCTAGAAAACCATCAGGAAAGAAAGAGTGCACTGAACAAATGGGATTTTATCAGGAAATATCATGAAATTCCATGTATAAATGGATACAAGTATGTAAAGCATATTATGCATCAAACAATCAAGTTCATAGAGACGAGGACACTAATTTTGGCCAGAAAAGTATTTAGAAAAATTAACTCAAATTTCAAGAATACTAGGCTCTCTTCATAACACATCGGCTTTGAAAAAATTGTGAAAAGTGCAATGTTTCCAGAAGCATCATTGATGCTTGTGATTATGGTTAGAATTTGGTGGACAATATTATGTACAAATTTTTATTAAAAAAGGAAATGTGAGAGCTAACGCTGGCTTACCACAAAGAGCAATGACAAGACCGATCAGAAGAAAGAAGTTTATCCATATTCGCTAATAGACACTGCAAAGAGAAAAGGAAAAAAAGTAGTATTTCAGCAAAAAGTAGTGGGTTGCTAGTCTTGACAAAGCATAGAATAACTACAATATCACATATAAGACGATGTCTAAAACAGTTGACAAATACATTGATCCAGATAATGTATGAACAGGAGTCGATGAAAAGAACCCAACTAAAGAATCAAACAGAAAACAAAGCCAATGAAAAGAACCCATGGTTGAACTAAGGAAATTAATCTTCAGAATTCTGCTTATCACCATCAAACTACTTTTCCACTAAAACATCATCAATTGAAAGACAAACCCCAAGATAAATCTGAAACAGCATGCCCTAAGGTAGCCTTAGCATTTCCAAGATCTTTTTACTTGTGAATCCATGAAAGAATATGTGATAAGGAAATCAACAAACTAAATATTTCATATTTTTCATTTGCACAATGACCAACAAAAAGGAGTCTATCTGAGTTTTCATCAGCATGTTTTCACATAGATCATCAGTAAGGTTCTGAAAAAAATAACAGAAAAGAAAAATAGAGACAAGTTAAGTCAGTCAGAAATCCGAAGAAATTCTATACTAGCCAACAATCACCTGAACTGTCAGATGATTTGTTATGAAATTTAAACTAACCCAACTGACCTCCCCAACGAAAGGAAGTAATCAAGCACAAAATTCAATTTAATTATGATCCCCAAACAGAGAGTAATAAAGTAAACAACGGACCTTGAAAGCTGTCACCGAAGACTAAAAATAGGAAAAACATACCGTCAGCATATTTGCACTTCCAGCAGGTGCATGTTTCATTTGGTGAGCCAGATAAGCCTCCTGTATCCCAAGGCCAACAACTTCATGAGGGACGTTCAAATTACTAAAATTGAATGAAAATACCATCTCAGCTGTTGCTCACACGCTCACTTGTATAGGAAGCAAAATGCCAAGCAACTTGAATTCTTGAAGTAGTTGGAAAGAAGATTCGGCAGCTCCATATGACAGCATGTAATTCAACTCCATGTTTAGCCGGTCCTGTAGTGTTAAGAAATACATGGTTCTTAGTGTCTATTAGAGTGTCTTTAGTATCTCTTTTTGAAGGTACCTTTAAATTCATTTTATTAATGGTAGGTTGGTAATATACCACCTTGTAATCTCATTATAAAGGAGAAACCCTATCAGCCATGAAACATCTTTTTGAGTGTGTGAAGTGAATAGAAAAGAAGAAAGAGAGAGGGTGGCGGCTTCTTGAGAGACCGTGATTGTTTTCATTCTATCTTCATTATTTTTTTCTTCAATTGAATTTCCTATATTACTCTGAAATTAACATGGTATCAGCGCCTTCTTAGTGTTTCGTCAAAGCGTTCAGCGACTGGTGGTGGAGCATACGTGGTGGCTATGAAATCGGTATTGTTGGAGCAATTCTGCAGAAAATTAGAGGTGTTTCAGTGCATAAAAAGAGAGTTGCAGCAACCAAACACGTAATTGTTGCATCCTTCAAATAGGAGTTGTGTAGGCTGTTGCAGAAAACCAAAAGCTATGGAAGGAAAGCACAAGAGGAGTTTCTAAACTCAATGGGTATGATTAATTCAAAAATAGAACAGAATGGGCATGATCAATTGAATTTGTCCTTAAATCAAGAGGAAAACTATGATTCATCAGAGGAACACAGGTATGACCTGATGAAAATGAAAGATAGTCAACTGATGATGGATTCACAAGTTCTTGGCTGTTGCAGAACGTACTCTTTCATGTACACCTTATGAAAGATAGTCAAAAAAGATGCTCTCGTAAGTTCTTGGCTTATCCATTCGATGATTTCATCCATAAGTAAGACATTTATATACATGGAGGTAGCTATGGCTGAAGCATATTCGAAGAAAGGAAATATTACAAAAGAGTACGAAGTGCTAAAAGGATTACGAAGTGTTGACAAGGGGATAAATCAGTTAGTGACTATTATGGGGAACTTCGAAGGCTCTGCAATGGACAACAACATGTAGTTGATAACAAATGCAATCACTGTATAAAGGAAAGGACTGTAGATGCGGAGGTAGGGAAAGTATTTGACTTCCTACGAGAATTTCCCCTACGTATGAATCATTTAAAACTAATATTCTTAGTAAACAAGAGCTACCTTATGTTGGAACTGTGTACTCTCTTATCTTAAGAGAGGAAGATAAAAAGAATATGGAAAAGGATGATACGTCACATACCGAAAAGAGTGCCTTCGCTGCAAAAGGTCAAGTGACATTTCCGTGTGGAAGAGGTTTGTTTTACTCCAAAGGAAGAGGAGGTGGTCGATTTCAAGCCAATGACGACAAAAGTAAATTACAATGTTCATATTATGGAAAGAAAAGATACACTAGAGATCAGTATTGGGAAATCATTGGAAAGCATCCACATGTTGAAGATCATCGAAACTATGTTGCAGCCACCACTCAGAAGACAACAGAACCAACAATGAATGATGAAATGTTAGAGCTGAGAAGAAAAATTATAAAAATCGAGTCCAAACTCAAAGATCAATCAACTTCCTCAGAAAAACAAGAAGTAAGTGTTCCTACTTCCTTTAATATCAGTGGTAACTCCTTCCTTACTCAATCTAAATTTTGGGTGATAGATTCAAGAGCAATTAATCATACGATAGGTGAAAACTCTAATTTCATGAAATATATATTCACACCTTAATATATCAAATTAGCAAATGGATCATTATTTCCTATGAAAGAAAAAAAGAAGATGCAAACTCAAAACTTTCAATTGGAGTTAGTCATTTATGTTCCTGAGTTTTCAATTAATTTGATTTACCTTTATGTACCTTATTGGGAAAATATTAGTATTTTGTTACTTTTATAGATGACTATTCAAGATTTACCTTGTCTACCTCATGAAATCAAAATCTTAAGTTTCATCTATATTTCCTATTGTTCATAAGCTTATTGAAACTCAATTTGGACATCCCATTAAAGTACTCATGTATGATAATGATAGTGAGTTTGTCAATCATTGCTTACAAGGATATTTGCAAACTCATGGTATTATACGTCAAACTTTATGTGTTTATACCCCACAACAAAATGGTGTTGCGAAAAATAAAAATAAGCATATCTTAGAAGTTACCATAACACAATTGTTGGAACACAATGTCCCTAAATATTTTTTGCCTAAAGCAATTCTTACAATTGTATACCTCGTCAATAGATTATCATATGTTCTCTCTAGAAAGCTCCATTCAAATGGTGAAACCATATGTCAATCCATTCCATGTAACACCACGGATATTTGAGTGTTTATACTTTGTTCATATTCATGACCTATTCCGTGATAAGTTTGATCCTAGGACAGTTAGATGTATATTTATGGGTTATTCAATAGAAAAGAAGGGATATTTTACTACGATTCAAGAGGTCATAAGAAATATGTGTCTATGGACGTTACCTTCTTCAAAACTACACTATATTTCTCATGTGAGACCATGTTAATGAATTTAGACCAAAAGTGTTGTAATTGGGCTATATGGACTAAACACTATATTCATGACCTACACTTTAATGAATATCCGTGAGGAAGGCTATATGGACTAAAACAATCACCTCGTGCCCGGTTTGAAAAGTTTAGCAAGAGTATTATTAAATTGGGCTACACCAAAAGTATTAATGATCATCCATTATTTATTAAGAGAGGGATGAAACTAATTCTATTGTTAGTTTATGTAGATGATATTATTGTGACAGGTAATGATATTTAAGAAATTAAAAGGCTTAAAAGAGAGTTACATCAGTTGTTTGATATCAAGGACTTAGGACGATTATACTACTTCCTTGGTATTGAAGTCTTGTATTCTCGTGCATGTATATTCTTAAATCAGCAAAAATATACATTGGATCTACTACGTGATACAAAAATGTTGGATTTTAAACATTTGAACACCACATGGATGTCAACCAAAAGCTCCAATTGGATTATGGATATGACAAGACTATCAAAGATTGGTCGGAAAGCTTATATACTTGACTATTACATGTCTAGATATAGCATATGCAGTAGGAATGATTCATGCATGCATCATCAAAGATGCATATGGATGTAGTGTTTCACATACTCGTGTATTTAAAGAGCACTCAAGGATATGGGTAACATATAGAGATAATGATCATACTCGGCAGGTTCCATTGAAGACTAGAAATCTACTTTGAGGATATGTATCACTTATGGGAGGTAATGTTGAATCGTGTAAAAGTAAAAAGCAAACAGTTGTTGCCAGATCCACAACTGAAGTCGAATACAAGGCAATTGTTTCACATATATGTGAGGGCAAATGATTACGCTCATTACTTATGGAGATTGGATTTTCAATGAAAAGTCCTATTCCTATTAAAGCAGCAATCCAAATTGTATCGAATACAGTATGCTATCATGAGAACACAAAACATATAGAGATTAATTGTCACTTTATTAGGGATAGTGTGAATACCAATGAGTTGATAGTATGTAAAGTCACAAAATCAATGTGCATATATGCAAACCAAAGTCATCAACAGAAATGTATTAAAAAGATTATGTGACAAGTTGGTATCACAACAATATTCACACCCAACTTGAGGGAGAGTGTTAGAAATATAGGGTTCTTAGTGTCTATTAGAGTGTCTTCAGTATATGTTTTTAAAGGTACCTTTAAATTCATTTCATTAATGGCAGGTTGGTAATAAGCCACCATGTAATCTGTTTATAAAGGGGAAAATCTATCAGTCGTGTAACATCTTTTTGAGTGTGTGAAGAGAATAGAAAAGAAGAAAGAGAGGGTGGTGGCTCCTTCAGAGAGACCGTGACTGTGACGATTCCATCTTCATTATTTTTTCTTCAATTGAATTTCCTAGATTACTCTGAAATTAGTTGTTGTTGTACTCTGAAATTAACATGAAGAAGAACAGTGTGGTAAATGACATAAGTTCCAAGGCAGAATGCACAAGTAAATTGCATTTCACATAAGATCCACGTTGCAAAACAAAAAATACATGCAATTACCTTACTCAGAGTGGCTATGGATGGAAAAAGATCACGCATTGCTGCTGCAGTCTCTTTAGAAAAGGTCAAACCGAGACGAGCAGCAATCCTTACACCGCGTAATATTCTAGCTGCAAGACCAAACTTGCATGTGATATTTATGTAATTGAACTAAGCTTTGCATATTGGAGTATATAATTTGCAGCATACGAAAGCACTTACCACAGTCTTCAGTAAACGATAAATAAGCATCAACCACAGTATTCACCTGAACATGCAATTGTAACAATACATAAGCATTTTCAAAAACTGAAAAAAGGTAATGTTTGATAAGTTGAAAAAGATAAGTATGCACATGTATATGTGTAGAGAGAGACAAAGGTACACAGGGGAAAAGGAACTCAAATAAAACTACACAGAAGCACCTTTTGCATATGCAGATCATGTAGCCCATTTGCATGGTCATAGATTTTATTAACAAAAGGATCATAGAAGAAGCTGCAAGCGAAACAAATAAACAACAGAGTAGAAAAGTAGACCAGTTTTGTGGAAAAACAATATTAATGGAACTAAACAAGAAGCTCTAGTCAAAAAGAAAAAGAAAAAAACGTGACCGGCTAGAACTTCATACAAATGTTGAAAGATGCACAATACCAATTAACAGTGAAATCACGGTGCATGCTATTTTCCCAGCGAACAAAATCCTTAATGCTGCATCCATCTGGTACTTGAGAAAGACCAATTGTTTCTTCTTTCTCCATACATGAATCACCTTTCATAAAGCTAGAGACCTGTGTTATAGCAAGAGCAATATTTTAAAGGGAAGGTTTACTGGCAGGATTTAAATGTACCATAAACCAAGTACGCAAAGATGTCTAGCAGAATTTGATGTACCAGAAACCGAGTATCAAGAGCTCCCTGCAATGAGAACATCAAGGGAGTTGGGATACGAACCTCAATGATAGAGCCCCGAATATGAACTTGACATATAGGGAACCGTTTCCCCACAATGATGCACCGACTGAACAGTTTCTTGATCTGCAAAACCCTAACTTAACTAACGGCTTCAACTCCAAAAAGAAGCATATAGGACCATTTTGAACGTACTCTTGAGCTAACAGATGTCCTCATACCTGCTTAAGATCTGCAGTGGTGATCACATCGAAGTCTTTTGGAACCTTCTTCAGCAGCAAGTCTCTCACACAACCTCCAACTAGATAGGCTTCATATCCTACAGAAGAACCAACAACTTAGCATCCTTCACCTAAGAAACAAATACTATGAGCTTATGCCATGGTAGTATACTGATCAGGTTAATGACACTATGAGAAACTTGACAAAAGTGCAAATAATTATTGCTAATAATAATGATAACAGTAAAAGACAGAAAACATATATCCATGCGAGCACCTCTTAGTTCAATAAAACAAAGATGAATGCCAATACGAAAATAGGATGATCAAACCCAAGCCATAGGTGGTGAATATGATTGATGAGACCAGTGGAACATTTTCTATGAAATAATCTTTGCTAAAACACAGGTACTGAACATTAAGGCACCGGGTGAGTATGTGCTAAGGAATCCAAAACCAACCTTTCTTTTGAAGCTCGTGTAATACATCCCATGCAGAAGGAGCAATTGATGACCTTGTGACTCCTGCAGACCGCGCATCTATTGCTCTCCATTTTGACATGTCAATATCTACATCCACAAATAAAATGCGATAACAATATGCTGACCAACACATCAAGTAACAACCACCTCGAAATGACATCCAAGAGGAAAGGTTGTATGACAAAATAAAGAAAAAACAAAACAAATCATTTGTTCTCAAAATAAATGGTGAGTGAAGAAGTTGCCTATGACTGCTAAATGGATATGTTTGCAACAAGGAAAGATCACATCTATACGAGACTATTAACAAAAACGTGGGTCTGATGTATAAATGGGAGAAACCCAATTAAGGTGGTTTGCAAATTATTGAGATAAACCTAAATATGTCTTCAGTGCAAAACAAAAATGTGAGAGGTTGGCTGAACTTGAGAAAAGGCCAAAAAAGCCCTAAACAGTTCTGGGAAGAGCCATAAACCATCAAACTGTTTCTTTTCGTTGAAAAACTGGTATGGAGCAGGCGACTGGGAATTCATGAAGATGAGCCCGCTTTTATTTTGCTTTGATACGCAGATAGGAGACTGCAGTATCAGACACTAACAAATGAAGAGGTTTGGTTGTTATGCAATAAGCGCCAACTAAAAGTTTTAAATGTTCTTCGAGTCATCCACCGTTGATCATATGGGAAACAAAAAAACAAGATTATAGCACCCATTCTTCGCAGTAATGAGTCAGAAAAAACGTTATTTCTGCATGACTACTTAATAAAGAGCTTGCACTCCTATACAGCAACATTAGAGATAGCCACACGAGGGTCGACGTGCAGAAAAAACACGATGAGACAACACTTATAGGCAATCAATGCACATAAGAACATAAAGCAGCTTCCAGCGAAGGAATGATAAAGGGGATAAAGTTAGATGGCTAGAAATCGATCATAGACATTATTAGGGTTCTCGAAAGAGGACTCGCTCGATTTCATCTGCACGAAATCCTAAAATAGAGAAAAAAGAACGATTCCAAAAGAAGGACGAGAGTTGCTGAGGAGAAAATTAGTGCGAGGAAGACGACCGATCTCCTTGCTTTTTAGTACCTAGAGAAGTAACACATGACTAGCCTCCGAATCGTGAAAGATTGACGGCAAGAAAAGATGACTATTGAAGGAAGACGATGACGAGGGGAGACGCGACGCGAGCTTACGAGAGAACGACGCCATGTGAAGAATTGAGCGACCGCAGGAGGCGGCAACGTTCTCTAAACGCTGTCCGAGATGGCTTTCCCGTCTCCAAATTATCGTTAAGAGTCACGGGTCCGGAGGTACTCCTTTTCTTAACGTAGTAAGCAGTGAAAAACATATAACGTCGTAGCACCAACGGCAGGACGCTCTAGCGCTGTTTAGATACTAATATCTTCGTCTAGATATATTATAATTATAAACAGAAATACATTATACGTTTATAATAGACAAAATAGGTTAAAGACAAAATAAAATAGATTTCAAACAGAAGTTTTAAATTAAAGTATTGAACAAAGAAAAAACTCAAAATAGAGTTTTGAATATAGTTTATGTATATGTACCTTAAGTAGGACAAAAATATAGTATAAATAAGGTATTTTGAGAAGAGTTAGGTAAGGTAATTCAGAGAATTCTATAAAAAACTATGATTTATTTGAGACAAGACTTAAATGGATATGTTGATAAAGATGTATTAGGATACTGAAGTATCCATTAAAACTGGATTTAAATGAGGAATGCAGGAAGATTTTAAATTTTGCATTGATCTCTTTATAGCCAATATAATCTTCAAAACATGAGTTAAATATTTAATTACTTATAAGAATTGCTTATTATAACCGCTATTTGATTATTTTGTTTGTAGAAAAAAATATGAATCATGTTATAAATATTGGAAGATAGTTTTGGGAGAAGATTTAACTATTCAACAATCAACTTTTAAGATTTTGTGGTAAAAAAGTGGATACAGAAGAAAAGGATGCATAGAGCTATTGAGATTAAATAGTGGAATCTTAAAAGTGAGAAAGAAAATATATTTAAACAAAAAGGTTCTTCAAAATGATGCTTAAAATTACTTACATACAACGTATGATATGTATATTAGAAAAGTGACAAAAGATATATTAGGTGAATCTAGTGGAGGCATACCGATATAAAAAGAAGTTTGGTAGTGGAGTGAATCGGTATAAGATCAAATTAAGGCAAAGATGGAATGTTAAAAATTGCATTATACTAAGAAGACTAATAAAACTTAACGACTTATAAGAAAACAAAGGAAAAAGTTTTTTGTGAAGTAAAAACCAAAATTTGAAAAGATTTATATACAAAACTTAGTAAAAACCAAATATTTGAAAATATTTACATGCAAAACTTAGCTCAAAATAAGGTGAAAGGGATATTTTTATGATAGCTAAAGGTATATGTAAGAAAAATAATGATCTTATTATTGTTCGATGTATCAAATAAGAGAACGAGAATATTTTAGTGACAAATGATTAAAAAATAGATGGATTGGAGAATGAGTAAACTTATACTCGTGTTTAAGAATAAGAGGGTCATTGAAAATTGTACGAATTATTGGAGTATCAATCTAATAAACCATACTATTAAATTATGAAAAAAATGATTGAATATAAGTTAAGACAAGTATCGAGTATAATAAAAAATAATTTGGTTTTGTGCCAAACAGATCTACCATTGAAGCGATTCACCTGTCGAGTATAATAAAAAATAATTTGGTTTCGTGTCAAAAATAATAACTTTCATTTAATATTTATTGATATAAAAAAAGCTTATAATATGGTGTGAAAGGATGTTATTTGGAGAACCTTAGACAATAAATGTATCTCATTGATGTATAAATATTATAAGAGACACGTATGATGATAAAAAAATATGTGTTAAAACTCACAAATGAATAACAAACTTTTTTAAAGTTAATATTGGGTTACATTAGTGATTAACTTTAAGTCCACATTTCTTTATATTGATTTTTAATGGGTTGATAAAATATATTTAAGATGAAGTACCTAAGTGTATGCTATTTGTATATGATATTAGTGGATGAGTCTAATGACAAAATTAATAGGAAATTAGAATCATGGAGAGAAATGTTAGAAAGTAAAGGCTTCCTACTTAGTAGAATAAAGATAGAATATATGAAATATAAGTTTGATCATTTGGGTACCTCAAAGAACATAAAAATTAAGATTGTCACACATTGCATCCCTCACAAGAAAAGTTTTAAATACCTAGGGTCAATTTTTCAAAGTGATGAAAATTTTGACGAGATGCTACGAATATAATTAATGCTAGTTGGTTAAAACTGAGAGGTGCATCAGGTATTCTATGTGTTAAGAAGATACAATTGAAATTGAAAGTTTATTAAGCAACCATTAAACTTTTTATGTTTTATTATTATGAGTGTTGGATGGTTAATTTTCAACATATACAAAAAAATGTTTAGTAGAAATGAAGATGTTGAGATGGATGAGTGGTCACATAAGGAATTATTGTAGTTAGTAGAAACAAATTGGGAGTGATAAAAATAAAAGATAAAATGAGAAAAATCATTTAAGATGATTTGAACATATAGAAAGAGAAAAGCCACAAAAGTGTTGAAAATAAACAATAAAGAATGTTCTAGTTTATGGTAAGATATGTGAGCATGACACATGATAGAGTTGAGTGGAAACAAAGAATTTACGTAGCTGACACCCGATTTACTATAAGAAAAGGCTTAGCTATTATTGTTATATACCACAAAAGTGTTGGAAAGGAACAATAAAGAATGATCTAGCTTATTGGGAGTTAACTGCTAACATGGCACACGATAGGGATATGTGGAAACAAAGAATCCATGTAGCCGACCCCGTTTAGTATGGAAAAAGGCTTAGTTGTTCTTGTTGTTGTATATTTTAGTTGCGGATCCTCTACTTTAATTGCATGCTATTGTAAGCTTTCATTATATCTTTTTCTTGCCTAATGGGTTTTCTATCTTTGATGAAAAAGAAGGGCACTCTTCTAGGCCTAACACAACTGTTCATATTAATATATATATATATATATATATATATATGTATGTATATGTATTACATAATAAATAAAAATACTTGCTTCAATCCTTCTTTGGACACTTTACATGTTAGCTACTTATTCGCATGTGACTCGTAAATCCTAGTTTTGATATTTGGTGGTCACAACCTTTTCTTGACTATCCATGTTGCTAATAATAAATAAACATGTTCTGTTTCAAGCAAACCGTAACTAGAACCGGCGGTTAAAAACTGATAGTTACATGTCGGAACCATCAACTAGAATGGATTTGGATTTGGGTTTTGGTTGGTTTTTATTTGAACCCGAAATTACTAAAACGAGAAAAAGAAAAGTAAAAAACTTGAAAAAGAATAATGAAAAAGGAACGAAAATAGCATTTTAAACCACTGGTTCCGGTTCCACGAGAGGAGGAACCCAAACCCAATCAGGACCAATCCCGTTCCCATTCGGCTACAATTCACCCAGTTTCAATTAGTTTCAAGCACAATTTAGGGCAAAATTAGGGATCAAGGTCCGAGACGAGGGGAGCGGTGAAAGTCCCTGAGGGGATCAAGGCGAGAATGGGACAGCCGGTCCTCGCTCCACGAACCTGTCACTCACTCATCTATTTCTCACGATTTCAAAGCTCCCTCTCTATCCGAGAGCGTATAATATGGTGTGTCATATTTCATAAATGGATCATCCAAGTATCGATTTACAATATTATTGAATCATATAATACTAGAGATTATAAAAAGAAGAACATGTAAGAAGGTTTTGGTTTATTGTGAGTTAACTACTAATATGGTATTTGTATAATACGAGACTACGTGACATGTATACCATACAGTCTCCACATGGAACTGCTTAGAGCAGGATATAAATCCATGCCCGGACTTTACCGCTCCGCACGGAAGGCATCTATCAGTCTGCACGCGTCAGCAGTGACAGAAAGGTTTATCGTCGTCCTTCACTAAATATTTGTCTTCGTTTCCGTCATTTTGTCAGGAGAGAATTGAAGACAGAAAGGAAAAGGATCTTCCTTTCGCGCTCCGTTCCTTCCCTTTTTTTCTCGTCCCTCTCCGCAAGAAATCTCTCTCTCTCACACACACACATCAAGATCGCCATATTGTCGTCTACCTGTCTCTCTCTCTCTCTCTCATACCAGAGGAGTCGCGCCATACGGCGACGTCCACAAGGCGCAGCACGTCTAGGGATTTAGGGTTAGGGCTCCGTTCTTGTGGCGTTTGGGGGAATAAATGGGCGGAGGCGGTGGTTCCAGTGATCTGGCGGAGCCGGTGAGCGGCGCCAGTGAGGAAGGCGGAGTCATCATGAATATCCGGTGCTCGAACGGATCAAAGTTCACCGTGCGCGCTGAATTGGGATCCACTGTCACTTCGTTCAAATCGGTCGTGGCCCGGAGTTGTGAGATCCCAGCCGATCAGCAGCGGCTCATTTATAAAGGCCGGATTCTCAAGGACGATCAGACTCTGGAGAGTTATGGTACTCGCTGAATCTCCTGTAGCGTTTCGATGCGATTTCCCCGTTTTTTAGGGTTTGGTGGTTGAAGATCAGATTATTGTGCTTTGTAGATTCGTTACCGTTTCTACACGCTATATGTGGCTCCATCTTTTTTTGGCGTTAAGCGAGTTGAGATTCTGATTATGGCTGCACGATTCGTATATTTGGACTCGAATTGCGTAGATATTGTTGCTTTCAAAATCTACGCTTTAGATAAAATATCTTCTGGTGGAATAGATGGGTGTACATGGTAATCGTAGATGATTTTTGAAGAACATGAGAAATATGTCACTTTTTTTTCCAGGAAATTGCATCCACTCGCTTGATCTTGATCCTTTTAAATATGAAGTTGAGTGCCTGTGTTTTGAGTTTTAATATATTTGGTTGATTTTTATAACCCTGTAAATTACTGTTTCTGGTAACCTTTGATGTTACTTGGAACGAGTCTTATTTATGGTTCTACAGTTACTTGCTTCATGTCGCACGATCTCTCTCCTTTCGAATTCTGTGAGTTGCATAATTCTCTTTACGATAAATGATCGGCTTGACCCAAAATGCCCTGACCCAGTAAGGAAATTCCAATTTACTAAGGTCAGGATATCCCAGCCGAGCCGAGCCGAGCGGAGCCATGATTCTTCGGTGGATCATCAGCATCTTTGCTAGGTTCCGGGCTTTTGATGGGTTGGTAACAACCCCTGGGGTGCGAAGTCTAAGGTAGTTCGTGAGAGCATATAAATTGCGCTGGAAGCACCAAGGTTTCGCCGGACTGGATGGAACAGGGCAACCCTTTTCTTAAGGCTAACGTTGAAGCTTGATGTATGTTGAATCGTTATTAGCTGTTTGTTGATTGCTTTCAGGGCATCGTTTGGCGTTGTGCAAAGCTTTACTTTCTTCTTTCTTTCTTTTTTGACCTAATAACATTTTCATTTTTAAATTAGATGTTCTATGTTGTGATTGGGTGATTCTATAGGAACAAATGAGAAGTTTTTCGGTCTAGTTGCTTGTTGGACAAGACAGTGAGAGCCCTGTCTGATGTGATGCAATGAGTGTACCGGTGGAAGAACTTTAGCGAAATTATTATGTAAGACTGGTGATGATTTTCCTTTTCCCCATAACTTAATATTTGTTGGTACACGGGTAAATGCTTGAAAAAAATAGCATTCTGTGTGTTTGTGTGTCTTGCAAATATTTGTTTACATGTTTAATGGGTTTATTTGCTCATCATGAGTTATTATCAAATATCTAATGAGATTTAGGAATCTCTTTGATCATACGTACCTGAATTCTGCTATAATTAAGTATTTATGGAACTGTTGGTCTTGGTTGTCTGGAATTATTGCTACTTCCACAGTCTTCATCAGGAAAAGTAAATCTTTGCTCTTGTTACCAAGCTGGTGGAACTGACTACCCGTATAAGATCCGCCAGCCCATGTTCCCTTGTATCCCATTATCTTACTGTTACTGTTTTGAAGAGGAACTTGAAAGTCAACCTTGAGTTTGTGTTTGAAGTTTTGTAAAGTTGTTGTAAATGGTTCAAAGTAGCTGCTTCTATCCCATTATCTTACTGTTACTGGCGATGTTTTATCAACTTCACACTTGCTTAAACGTTTTCTATCTCACATTTCTTAAAGTTGGACGGATTTCTGGGTGGTCAGGCATGAGGACACCCAATTATTGCCGTATGGTCCTGTGCTATTTGACCATCAGTGCTCAGGACATGAAGATCTTCCTATTATCGTTTTATATTTTAGTGTCTTTCTTGCTGGGTAATATTTGTGTACATGTATATATTGTTTTCCGATTGTTTTATCTTCCAAGGCGGCATTCATAGTTATGGTGCAACAGCTCAGTATACAACTTGTGATTTTTGACAATGAGTGTTTTTTTCTTGGTGGGAATTAGTCTTACTAGTATCTTGTTTTTAGTTAGTTTATCTTCCAAGGTGTCATTCATAGTGATGGTGCAAGGCCTTTCTATAGTTGATGATCAATATTTTCCAGATGTTACCTTTCTCTGTTTTAAGTAGTTATTTGGAAACATGGAAGTCATGGTAGTCATCATTTACCTGGCAAATAGCACTCTGTGCATGATATCCTGTCATTGGTGGTGAGCAGGCCTATAATGTTTCTTTTTATTTTTCGATAAATAAGAGAATTTTATGCAAAGCAGGGTTGCTCCCTGGACATCAAGTATCAATAATAGAGACTACAAGAATCTACAATGGGTACTAGGTTCGATGCATTTCCTACATTAGAACTGCATATCAAAAAGGCAGAAGGTTGAACCTATTCTCCAAGAGGATGCTTAAAGCATCTCCTTGCCCTCAAAGACTCTTTTTCCCCTTCTCTCTGTGCTAACAAAAAAATTGTGAAAGGTATCTGTGCAGGTGTCTGATATTTCTTGGTAGGACTACACTTAAAACTGTGAATGACCTTGAAAATTGAAACAGTATAAATGTTTTTCATGCTTATCTGCCATAGGCCAAAGACTGTCTTGTTCCTCTCTGGGGCATACTGATTCTGTTATTCTCATTGCTGGCACGTCATTTTTACATAATTTTTTTTCAATACATTGTAGTGGGATGTGCTCACATCTTTCTTTTTTCCTTTGTTTTACACACTCATCTGATTGTATTTGTTGCGATGACATGTTCATTTATTGGTGTACAGTGATTCAGTAAAGCTCTGGTTGTTTGATTTTTGAGTTATATTATTTTCTGTTTTAACATTTGAAGATGAAAAAAGACGGTCTTTCATTCCAAGTTTTGGGTTTATGTGTCTATACTTTATTGAAACCAAACATACAAGGGGTTGTCGTATGCTTATTACTTGCTTTCTTTTGACTTAACAAACTGCGGAAATGCTCAAGACAGCTCTTTCTGTTGCTATGTAGGTCTGCAAGCTGATCACACTGTCCATCTGGTTCGTGGCTTTGCTGCACCATCATCAACTAATTCCGCCAATGCTACTACTAATGATACTACCTCAAACAACAGCACTCAGGGTTCTGCAAGGGGGACTGGCTCAGTTGATGGTGGAGGTTTGGGTGGGATCGGCCTTGGGGGTTTACTGTTCCCAGGAGTTGGAGCGAATGACCTTGGTGGAAGTGGAATGCCTGGTTTATTTGGAACTGGACTTCCGGAGTTTGAACAGGTTCAACAGCAGTTAACCCAGAACCCTAACGTCATGAGGGAAATAATGAACATGCCTGCCGTACAGAATCTTCTGAACAATCCAGATCTCATGCGTAATTTAATCATGAGCAACCCCCAAATGCTTGAAATAATAGACAGGAACCCGGACCTTGCTCATATACTCAATGATTCTACCACACTTCGTCGAACGCTGGAAGCTGCACGGAATCCTGAACTGATGCGGGAGATGATGAGGAACACTGACAGGGCCATGAGCAATATTGAGTCTTCTCCTGAAGGATTCAACATGCTTAGACGCATGTACGAAACTGTTCAAGAACCATTTTTGAATGCAACAACTATGGCAGGGGATGGTGCAAATGATCATGGGTCGAATCCTTTTGCTGCTCTTTTAGGGAACCGAGGTGGAGGCCATACGAGAGATAGACCTTCGAATGCTTCAACCACTGGCACAGAAACTGTTGCTGGGTCTCCTGCACCAAACTCTAATCCACTTCCTAATCCATGGAGTAAGCTTATACCGTCTTTACCTTCTTTTCTCGTTTGAAAAAGGTTTTGGCTTGTGTACAGCGGGGCAGTCGTCTATGTTGTATTTTGAGGAATAAAATCTTTAACCTTTAGCCTTCATGGAAATATAGCACCTGGAGGTGGCCAGAATAACAACGGAACTGCTATGGCCACATCTGCAACGAATGGTGGCAGGACGCCTGAAGCAGGTGGGCTTGGTTTGCCGGAACTTGGTGGCTTACTAGATCCCTCTCATTTGACCCAAATGATGCAAAATCCACTGGTAACACAGATGATGCAGAACCTTCTTTCCAACCCTCAATATATAAATCAGGTAAAGTGTTATGGTAATTGGTAAATCTGCCTGCGTGTAAGCAATTTTACTCAAGTTATTTCCTGCTCTCATTTCAGATTCTTGGTTTCAATCCCCAACTCCGAAATCTGATGGAATCAAATACACAGTTTAGAGAGATGTTGCAGAACCCAGAATTTCTTCGTCAGCTTACATCCCCGGAAACCTTACAAGTAATTAATTGCACGTGTTGCTTGTTTGTGACTATTTAGTTATTTTCTTATAGTAACTGGGCACCTGCAATTCTTGCAGCAACTTATGTCCTTTCAGCAGGCACTTTTTGGCCAGTCCAATCGACAGCAGACTAACCAGTAAGTTGTTGAACTTCGATTTGGAGTACTGTTGAATCTACTGTCATCGAGAGGTGATGAATAGTCTGAGGTTGCTTTCTCCAGAAACGATAAATCTTGGATAGTGCAGCAAGCTTGTTTCCTCTCACTGGTCCTGTATTTCTGTTATTTTGGTGATCAATTGCCTCTTTTCCTTACAGATGTGGCCCTTTCTCTAACTAAATCGATAAGTGGATGGATATTTTGTTTTGTAACTTTGATTGGTAGGGCTTGTTGTATTGTTTAGTCTCATAGTTTTTCATGAAATTTTGATAGGCTGCTCCGAAAAAAATGGAACTTGTTACACGCAATTCTTGATCTTATTATACACTGGAACAGGATTCTCTCATTTGTCTTCTGTCTGTGAAGTAATTTTAGAAATCCTTGATGTTGCTACATTCATCTGTATGGTGCATTGTTTCAGGGAGCAAGGAACGGGTGGTGGTTCTGCCGGCACTCCTAATCTGAATCTGGATTTGTTGATGAACATGTTTGGGGGACTTGGTGCTGGTGGCCTTAACGTTCCCAATACACCTGCTGGTCTCTCTCTCTCTCTCTCTCTTTAACACACACAAATTGCTTTTCTGACTAAAATTTGGTTCTTAATTGCAGTTCCACCAGAACAACTGTATGCTACTCAGTTGTCTCAGCTTCAAGAGATGGGCTTTTTCGACACACAGGAGAACATTCGTGCCCTCAGTGCAACGCATGGGAATGTTAGTGCGGCTATCGAGCGTCTTCTAGGGAATCTCGGTTAGTGGTCCTATCACCGTGTAACTGCATTTGAATAACTTGGTTCCCTGTTTCATGTAAGATCTGTAAGAATAGTTCTTTGATCGGTCTATCTATCCACACCGGGTTAAAAAGGATGCACCTTGAAGACAAAACTTGTTCCCATCTGGATCATCCGGATTCCTTTATTTGGCATGAAAATAAGACACTAGCACAGAATTTTACGCATGATGTTAGTTTTTGATTTATCAAAAACCCTTGTTCTCCGTGAGCATGTGGAGATGACCTACATTGTATATACAAAGATCCTGGAGAGCTTTTGGGTTGTTTCCTGGTGATCTTCGTATGGTTAAAATTGTAAGGGGACATGTTTTGTGGTGAATATTAATTTGTTATGGAGATGAATTGGTCGTTTCCTACTGCCTGATATTGCTTGTTTCCCCCTCATATTCATCCTATATTTATGATATTGTTTGGGTGGGGAAAGTCGGATGAACTGTGTGTATCCTCGGCAAGAAAACCGAGTTAGAAACTCGAGTTGTTAAGGAAAATTCTGTTTTGTATTTTTCCTTGGTAAAGTTTTCATGTGGAAATGGGTTATGAGTTGATGGGAACCAGATGCCGTTCTACATTGAGCCAAGGTGGCGTGACCGCATCTGAAACTTGAGTCAATAGGATGGGATGTCTGGAAAATCAACAAAAAGCTACGGTCCACGATCAAATTTACGACCTGTAATGCATAGTTTGCATTCCCTAAATTGTTGATGGGCTATTTCTACGATAAATAAGCTATAGGTCTGCCACGGGAGTAACCAGTTTACCATGAAGGGTACTTATTGATGATTTGTATCCCTAAGACCCCATCTTTGGGACATCCCCAGTAGTTTCGTTTGATGGAATCAGATTTGTGAGTTGACGTTCCTTTTACAGGGCCAGAATCAATTATGATATCAAACAAGTGGGTCTGGTTGTTTGCTTTTTTTGGGTAGGGAATAGGTATAGGATCCTGCCTCTGAAAAAAAATTGCTAGACGTGCTGAGTTGGTTTATCTTTTTTTTATTTGGATCCTGCTACTTATGAAATCTGATGGTGTTTCCCGTGGTATTCCAGTGAGAATTGAACCGCAATAAACTGGGTTCGATCTTTGATTAGATGTATCCAGTTCTTAGTAGAGTGCCTTATATTGTTCATTCACACGTTGAGCAATTAGGATTCCTCACTGTGATGAATCATGGTAAAGTTTAAACGCTTTTGGGGATGGAGGAATCCTGCTTGGCCTAAAGAACCCTGAGGTTCCATGGCTGACCTAGAAAATCTTTGGGAAGCAAAACGAATTTGGGTGAAATTCAGGTCAGGAAGCTCTTGAAGAATATGGACTTCCCTTTGATTTTTTCAGCAAGTGAAGAACAGTAAAGGAGGTATTCGGCAGTTTGGGAAGACAGGAGCTCGGAGTGAAGAAAATCCAGAGTGCCATGTTTTTCGTGGCCGACAATCATGGTAAACACGTAAAAGGCATCTTCCCTCAAAAAATTGGAGTTGGTCTTCCTTTCAGTTATCCGGATAAGGTGGTTAAGCCAACTTCCTTTATCCAGTTTTATTGACCTTAGATCAATTTCTCACCTTAAAAAAAGAAGATGTCGAAGGCAGGTATGCACACCGGAGGTATCAAATTCACGACCTTCAACTTGTGACTCCAGTCTCTTAGCCAGGTGAGCTATCTCTCTGAGAGAGGGTCTGTACGTTTTCTGCAAATGCTTGCGGAGTTCAAAGCTAATACTAAGACCCCAACGTAAAAATGTGCTCTTTCCTTTCAGGCTCAACTTGAAAGTTAAAAGAAGAAAGGCAAGGACCGGTACGAGTGGCCGAACCAAGAATTCGGACTTCATCCATCTTCCTCATGGTGCGAACACAAAACAAGGAAAGACCCGGCTGCCAGCCGTCCTGATCTGCCTTGGGCAACATTAGTTCACATTATTGAACTCAAGACCTTCAACTTACCAGTTGATCCCTAGGCAAGATAGCTATTTCCTTCATATTCCAAGAGGGGAAAAGAAAAGGTAGAAAAATTGAGTAGATTCAAGATATAATATGTTCAACATATATTCATATTCCCAGAATATACAAATCCACATTCCCTTTCCGAAACCATTGTTACCAACTATATATTTCTTTACAACATCGTTTGAGCTAATGACCAAACAAGACACGTACAAAAGCCTCGATCTGATTAAAAGAAAAAGAGGCGACATCTACTCAAGAATAGGCAGAGGCACCCAAAAGCAGCCAGCGTTGAATTTCATGTTCTTTGGCCCTCTCTCCATCAAAGTAGGTCTGAACAAGTTCTAAACCGTTTCCCAATTTGAGATTCAAACCAACACCAACAGTAAGATCGTTCATATCCAGAGAAGCAGGCAGATTCAGATCCAAGTTAGAATCCCTCCCTCTCGGCTGTTGATGATGATTATGTTGATGGTGATGATCATGGTTGTGGCCCCCAAGGGTCTGCCCACTTGAGAACACCCTCATGCATACATTGCATTCATGATGATGACCCATCAGCATCATCATCTTGCCATGTCGATGGTCAAGATCAATATCATTCATCTTCTCATCATGGTCATTACCATCGTGTCCCATGGCCCCATCTACAGATCGGTGGGACCCACTAGCCTTGTTACGAGTGGGCTGTGATGGGTCCGGGCTAAGAGATAAAAGCATCCTCCTAGAGACAAGTGGATGCGGGCTGCCGTCGCCCGTCACCACAACCACCATCAACAGAGCATGAGAGCATGAGCAGGCACCTCGCTACCTCTTCTTCCTCCATGATGACCTGAGATGCATCCGTCTCCGGATGTGGGTCCGGTGGAACTGCCGGAATCGGGCGGTGGATATTCAGAGGGGGGTTGATACCACGAACCGCATGTGTCCAAAGAGCGCCTTCCAGGAACAGAACCGCTTCCCACACTCGGTGCACGGATGAACCACCGTGCTACGTGTTACGGCGTCTCTGGCCACCGGTACCACCTTCTTCCAGTAAGTCCGTCTCACACGCTTGGACTCGGCGCTCACCGAGCTCTCCGCTGCGTTTGAATCGTATTGCCGGAGGGAAAATTGGGTAATTAGTCCTGAGAAATTGGATTTCTTCTTCTTCCTATCTTTCTTGGGTTGTTGGTTCAGCAAGGGGACGATGCTCTCAGAACTCGATTGCATATGGAGTTGAAGTGAATTCATGGGTTCTCCTAGGAATCTGAATCACGAGATTTTCCTTCTCCTTATGCTTCCTTTCTTCAGTCCGCGCTTCCAAAAGTTACATCCGTGAGTCCAACCGCCTCTTTATGGTTTCAAAAAAAGAAGGGTTTGAACGATACTATTTGCTCTAATTCATCCCCAATATTACGTCTCCCCCTATCTGTGTGTGCGTGCGCGTGCCCGTATCACCGGGTTGGATTCGATCCAAATCTGACTCCTCCATCGCAGATTATCTGATACAAGAAGTTGGATTGGATTCTACTCAAGTCTCACCATTGGTCCACACTTGATGAGATCTGAATCTGACTCAAATAATCCAGATTTGGAACAGACTCTTGTTTACCTTCATATCTAACTATATATGGATTACTGAATGTATGTAATTGTTCTGCAGCCGCACATATCTCTTGACATATACGTGCTAAAAATGCAGTATAATATGACTAATGTGTAGACTTACGTAAAAGAACGCCAGACAATTGTATTGAAAGCACCATGTAGTGGAAGGGTTCTCTGGTTGTGAAGTAAAGCCCAACATAGTCGGCTTCCCTTTGACCAAGCAAGATGTGTCCGAGTATGGAGTGTTGCAGAAGCAGTAAAACAAGATGCATCTGGTTGACCAACCCTTTGTTGGTCGAAGTGGTTTGGCGCCTGCTCCCCTTGACCGAAGGTCTTTCGAGCCTTGTGAATGGAGGAAACCAGACCTGGCAGAGCTTTAACACTATAATGGGACAACCCCACTAGAAGCGGATTAGTCAGGGTCCTCTAGGCTTGGTTGGGCATGGGGACCCGGTGGTATACTTCAAAAAAGTGTGTGTGTGTGTGTGTGAGAGAGAGAGAGAGAGAGTCTGATTAAAATTATATTTTGGAGCTTAATGATTATTCTTAGTCTTGTACGCTATAGCAAGGTACACCACTAGGTGATAAAATTATAATTTGGAGCTTAAATCTCATATATTTGGGCCTTGATTTTAGCTGTTGCATTCTTGGAAAGACCCGATTTGCTGATATCTCCAGATCCATTACTTGTTATCTCGGAATCTTAAGTCGGATGCCATAGGCATAAACCACTATTCAAATTAAACCAAATCCAATCCGTTTACGTCGCTAGTCCAAATCCAAACATGCTATGTCATTATGACATGATATCCATACAAAAACTATCAATAATTTATGTAACTCCTAGAAAAAGAGCTAGCTATGAATTATTTATCATTGAAGTAGACAAGACCCACATCCATAATAGCAAGACTTTTATTGCTGGTGGTGGCAGTTCGACTCGGAGAGGGTGCATTTGTGGGTGTGGGTGTTAGGCTTCAGCCTCCACTTGTAACACAAAAAAGAAGGCCTACTCTACATTACCAAAAGATATCGTAGATAATATTGTTGGATTCTTATGCTTCTCCCACGCCCACATCTCTCTCTCTTTATTAAGGATGGCAATTTGGGCACGCCCCATATTTTCATAGTAGTTTTGAGCATCAATATTGTGGTTGTAATGGTTTCTTGATTGTTTTGGTGTGATTCATCAAGATTGTCATTGAACCTGTCTGGAAGAAAGGATATGTTATCTTGGTTTCTGGGCTGAAAATGTTGTCAGTCATTTATATATGCTTCTTTATTTAATTATAGATGACAGCCCTGGTTCTTTTACTGAGGCATGCAAGAGAAAGGAGCCGCTGTGGATTGTATTTAACATTTTTTGGTGTGAACGACTTGTCTTCCAATTTGAGAATGTCATCTTAAAAACTACTGGCAAGGGCTTGCAGCTAAAGGAAGGTGAGCATGTCATTATATGCAATCTGGAATTTGAAGGTGACAGACGCTAATGGTATTTAAAAAAACTTAAAAGTAGGCATATATGGATAGATCGTTGTAGTTTAATTAACCACTATCATGGATTGATTGATATCACGATATTACTATGTTAAGGTGCACAACGTGAATATGTGCAGGTGGTAGGAGTCAGCTGGTTTGGAAGATAATTATATATCTTTACAATGTCTATGATTTCCTTTTAATTTTATAGCTATGTTAGTCTGTTAGAGCTAACTAGATATCCTTGCTCCAATGTTGTAAACAATATAATACCAGATTTCTTGATGATACGAAAACAGTTTGTTACCCTTCAGAAATTTTGTATATCTTTGCTTTATTTAGTAGTTGTTGCTTTGCCCAACATGATAAGACAATCTCGGTCTCAGCCTTAGTAAAGAAAAGGTTTGAGATCGGGTTTATTCTTAACAAAGTTACTGTCATAAAACATGATAGAATAGCTTTTTCAGGTTATTTGATTCTTTGCATTTTTAGTTGTATCTTATATGTAAATGACACTTATTGTTAGATGTATTTCATACGTAAATGATATCACATTTTGGGTCATATGGGTACTGAGACAATGAAAAGTGAGTGAATTGCTAATACATTCCTGTTTCTGTTACCAAATGTAACTAAGTGCATTCAAAAGAATGTGCAATGCCAAACCCGAGCAGACACATTCGTGGAATCATGTTGAGGGTCCCAGCCTCCAAACTTTATGCTGGGTCGCTTCAAAAGAACACCCATTCCTCTAATATTTCCTCTTTTTATTCTTTTCATGATTGGTTGTGGCGTTTCATTATATATTTTTTTGTTTATATAAATTATGATTGGTAATAGAATCAACAATCCGTTGTAGTCTAGTTGGTTAGGATACTCGGCTCTCACCCGAGAGACCCGGGTTCGAGTCCCGGCAACGGAAGCCTTTTGTTTTTGTTGTATCTTTTTAGTGCTTTCTCTTTACTCTGGATTCCAGGATACTTCCTGTGTCCCCCTTTTCTCTTTCTAATATGCGCTTTTTAACGTGTTCCCGCTTCGCACAAATGAGTCTCAATCGAGCACAGAACCCGTAGTTCAGCGAACGGGTCCAAACATGTTAAGTAGTTTTGTTATAATCATTTTCTTATCAAATTGATTTCCCAAATGATTCAGAGAAGCGAAAGGAATCAGCAAAATTTTGAGATAGCATAATTATGATAATAAAAATAAAACAATTTATTTAGGAAAAGGACAAGCTCAGGCCATGCCCAAGTATAGACTTTTGTACTGGTTTGATCCAGCCGATTCGGCTAAGCACCATATGGCGACACCGCCACTTCACTCCTGTAGGTGGTTGGTTGGTTCGAGCTTGATTTCGATGAGCTTCAAACGGTTGCCTCTCCATGACCAGATCGACTTGGGAGTGGTCAATGGTTTCCAGATTCAGGTCTAAGATTTACCAGTCAGAAAGGTTTGCTTCATAGTTTGCAATGTGTTTTGTATTTTCTTTGAAACATGAAGATTGAATCCGGAATCAAAACTTTCTGAAAATGAATGAACTCGATTTGTAAAGAGAAAAGCTCAATGTCGTCACACCCAAAAGTTTTGAAAATTTGCATTTGTATATTGAAATTTTAAAAAAAGATTGAAAACTTTTAAAGTCCGCTTCACCCAAATCTGAAGTCTGCCCCACCTGAAACAATTTTGGGTGGTCGCCCCTCCCAAGATTCTCAAAATTTGTATTTGAATATTGAAATTTCAAAAAAAAAAATGAAAACTTTTAAAGCCCGCTCCACCCGAATCTGAAGTCCGCCACTGGCGCAATGCCTTCTAGTAAGCCTTATGGAATCTCTTTGATCCTCTCAGTTTTTCTTTGTTTAATGAAATCACGAGCAAGTATGGGAAAAGGCTTAGTTGTTGTTTAATGAAATCACGAGCAACTCCGCCCATGTAATTTATCACCCTTGCATTGCCGGTCTCAAGCCCGAATAAAGGTGGAGGGTTGTGTTAGGCTTTCGACAGCCAGCGTAAAACTTCGTTAGATTTTTATAACATAGATTACAAAAATTATGAGCATTGCTTTGGGGCGTCCCCGCCTAACGATGTATTGCAGAGTCCGAATGAAGTAATAAGTAAGCAAGGGCCACTACATTTTCGCCTAAATGTAGTGAATCAATTGCAGAGAGGATTCCCACATCATGGATGGGTGTGGGTAAAGAAGTTAATCCCGCTATATTATCGCCCGAATAAAGAAAAGGCTCAAAACGGAGTTGGTATTATCATAAATAAAGATTTAAAAGATAGTGTAGTAGACATACAACGATATGGTGACCGAATCATGATGTTAAAATTAGTGTTAAGAGCAGAGGTTTTGAATATAGCTTGTGCTTACGCACCACAAGTAGGACTAGAAGATAGTATAAAGATAGCTTTTTAGGAAGAGTTAGATAAGGTGATTCAAAAGATTCCACAAAGGGAGGTGATTTGTTTAGGAGGAGAATTAAATGGATATGTCGATAAAGAGGCATTAGGATATCAAGGGATTCATAGAAACTTTGGTTTTGGGGATATAAATGAGGAAGGTAGGGAGATTTTAAATTTTGCTATGGCATTTGATCTCTTTATAGTCAATATAATCTTCAAAACACGAGATGAACATTTAATTACTTATAAGAGTGGCTTATCACAAACACAAATTGATTACTTTATTTGTAGAAAAAAAGATAGAGTGTGTTGTAAAGATTGCAAGGTAATTCCAAGAGAAAGCTTAACCACCCAACATCGACTTTTAGTTATGGATTTACAAATAAAAAAATGGACAAAGAAGAAAAGAGTGCATCGAGCTGTTCAAACTAAATGGTGGAACCTCAAAAGCGAGAAAGAAGGTATATTTAAATAGAAAGTCCTTCAAGGAGATGTTTGAAATTATGTTGGTACACCCTGTGATATGTGGAACAGTATGGCTATACATATTAGGAAAGTGGCGAAAGATGTGTTAGGTGTATCTAAAGGAGGTGTAGCGGCACAAAAAGAAGCTTAGTGGTAGAGTGAAGTAGTACAAAATAAAATCAAGGCAAAGAGGGCATGTTACAAATTACATTATGCTAAGAAAACTAGTGAAACTTTAGAAGCGTATAAGAAAGCAAAGAAGGAAGCGAAAAAGGCCGTTAGTGAAGCAAAAGCTAAGATTTGGGAGGACTTATATAAAAAAACTCAACTCAAAAGAGGGTGAAAGAGATATTTTTAGGATAGCTAGGGCTAGAGATAAGAAAACTAAATATCTTAATTATGATAGATGCATAAAAGACGAGGATGAAAAAATTCTAGTGGCAAATGATGATATAAGAAATAGATGGAAAAACTATTTTTATAAATTTTTTAATGAAAATAAAGATGTTAGTATTAGTTTAGGAGATTTAGTCAAGTCAGAAAAGTATATAAACCACAATTTTGATCGACGTATTCAAAAGAATGAAGTCAAAGAGGCTCTTAAACATATGAAGGGTGGTAAATCGGTAGGACGAGATAATATTCCTATAGAAGTTTGGAAAATACTAGGAGAAATAGGAATCACTTGGCTTACAAGACTATTTAATGAAATATGGAAAAACCAAAAGATGCCCGAGGAATGGAGAGCAAGTACACTTATACCCATATATAAGAACAAGGGAGACATTCAAAATTGTGCGAATTATCGATGTATCAGGTTAATGAGTCATACTATGAAATTATAGGAAAGAATTATCGAACGTAGGTAAAGACAAGTATAAGTACAAGAGAGAACCAATTTGGATTCATGCCAGACTGATCTACTATTGAAGCGATTCACCTTTTGAGATGCCTTATGGAACATTTTAGAGCAAAAAAGAAAGACCTTCACATGATATTTATTGATTTAGAAAAAGGTATGGGAAAAGGCTTAGTTGTTGTTGTTGTTGTTGGTGTAGAAAAAGCTTATGATAGGGTACCGAAGGAGGTTCTTTGGAAAACTTTGGAAAAAAGAGGTATCCCATTGACATATATTAACCTTATAAGAGACATGTATGATGATGCAAAAACATGTGTGAGGACTCATGAAGGAACGACAGACTTCTTTGAAGTTAATATTGGGTTACATCAAGGATCAACTTTAAGTCCATAATTATTTATAATGGTGATGGATGAGTTAACAAAACATATTCAAGATGAAGTACCTTTGTGTATGTTATTTGCTGATGACATTGTATTAGTGGAGGAGTCTAAGGGAAAAGTTAATAGAAAATTGGAACTATGGAGAGAAACATTAGAAAGCAAAGGCCTCCGACTTAGTAGAACAAAGACAAAATATATGGAATGTAAGTTTGATCATATGGTTACTTCAGAGGAAGTAGAAATTAAAATTGGCACACATTGCATTCCCCAAAAGGAAAGTTTTAATACCTAGGGTCAATTTTTGAGAGTGATGGAAGAATTGATGGAGATGTTACACGTAGAATTAATGTTGGTTGGTTAAAATGGAGAGAAGCATCAGGTATTCTTTGTGATAAGAAGATACCATTAAAATTAAAAGGTAAATATTATAGAGCAACAATTAGGCCTGCTATGTTTTATGGTTCTGAGTGTTGGGCAGTTAATCATCAACATGTACAAAAGATGTCTATGTGACAGAAATGAAGATGTTGAGGTTATTAGAAACAAATTAGGAGTGGCACCAATAGAGGATAAAATGAGAGAACATCGTTTAAGATGGTTTGGACATATAGAAAGAAGATCAAAAGAAGAACATGTAAGAAGGTTAGAAAAGCTAAATTTGGAAAGTATTAAAAGAGGTAGAGTACGACCACAAAAGTGTTGGAAAGAAACAATAAAGAATGATCTAGCTTATTGGGATTTAACTACTAACATGGCACACGATAGGGATCTGTGGAAACAAAGAATCCATGTAGCCGACCGCGTCTAGTATGGGAAAAGGCTTAGTTGTTGTTGAATGAAATCATGAGTCCCAACGAATAGGGTTCAAAATGAGTCAAGTTGGTCAGTCTTTGGCTCAGCATTGATGGTCTTTAGCTTGCCAGGCTATAGTTCAGCCATTACAGTCCTGTGAGAGGAGGTGTAAACATGTGGCATGGCTGAGGTAGGCCCCTGTGGGTTCATGCAGCTGACTATATTCTATATTTACATGTAGATATGTGAGAAAACATGCTAAGTTGATATATTTAATGATCAAGCTCGTGTTTGGCTCATCTCACGTGCAGTTCAGAGGCTTGGCTTCCTTGAAAGAGCCAAGAACACCGTCAACGACCTAACAAGATGATCCACAAGCCCAGATAGCTAATTTGTAGAATGATTAGATATGTTACTTTGGTGATTAGTGAAGTAAAATGAAATGAGGTGCTTGTGCTTCGGCTGGGTTCGGCTCAAGCTTGTTCATGGTCAATTTGATAGTTACATGAACAGGTACAAACAAATGGCCTTTCAACCTGGCTTGGCTCATATGGCTTCATTAGATGAGTCTATATAATGTCTATTCCTGTAAACTAAAAGGTTCAGACTGACTAGTTGATTAGAAAGCTTCACTCTCACAATAACACTTGTACAAAAAGTTTTATTCGTTCAAATGAGCATACTATGTCTATTCCTGTTGATTCAACTTGGAATGTTGAGCTTAGCTTGTGCTGAGAAAGAACAAGCAAGGGAAGTGCTTAGCTTACGTTGCAGATGCTTAGTGATTCAAATGCATGATAAACCACAAAAATACATGACATGCTGAATAGGATTACTAAATTTTGTTCTATTCTTACCTTGGAGTCATTTACCAAAGATTCAAAGCAAGTGAAGAATTATGTATCTAAGGCTGATGATTGCAACATCCATTTGATCTACTTTAGAAGGAAGAAGATGACTAATCTCAAAAGGGAAACACAAACTCGAAACGATTCAAGGAGAAAGATAAAGGATTGACACCAAAATCTGGGTTCAGAGGTGTGCCTCGTAGATCATTTGTGCTGCGAGGAGATCGACAACAGCAGAACCAACAGATTTGAAGATCGTAATCTGATCGCTACAGCTCCTTCCAATCTTTTCTCCTCCGATCAACTCTGGCAGTGACCCAATGACATCGGATGGTGAAATCACTCCTCTCTCAAATGCGCCCACAAGCTCCCCGGCCTCTACCAACGCAGCCTCACAGTCAACAAACACTCTGCCTCTCCCAATAGCTTCATCATCACATTCCCTCATCGAGGGAGTGAAAGACCCAACCAAATCCAAATGCACCCCAACTTTCAAGTTTCTGCCTTCAACTAGCGGCACATGAGAGCTTGTCGCACAGCTTATAATATCTCCTTCCCCCACAATCTCATCTAAAGACTGCCCATATAAAAATTCAACACCATTAACATCCTCTTTTAGCTCCTTCACCAAAGACAAGGCTTTCTCAGCGGTTCTGTTCCATATGAAAACTTTCTTCAAAGTTGGTCTCACAAAAAGATGAGCCTTGATCAGATGAGCAGAGATTGAACCTGCTCCAATCATCACAAGAACTTCAGCGTCATCCCTTGCCAGATATCTGGCGGCTAATGCTGATATAGAGGAAGTCCTCCGAAGGGTCAATTCTGTTCCATCAATGCAGGCTAACGACCTCCCAGTAGTTGCATCAAAGAGGAGGTATCTTGCATTGATTCCCGGTAAGTTTCTAGCAGAATTCTGTGTGAAAGATGTAACAATTTTCACACCAATGTAAGGAAACAATGAAGAGGATGACCATGATGGCATTAGGAGAAGCGATGCTGATGGATCTATGGAGAATTGCTGCCGATGCGGGCACTGGATTTGCCTAGTAGCTGATGGGAGGGATGTCTGGAAGTGATCGACAAGTGAAGCACAAGATGCCTTGGATCGAATTCCGGTCGAATCAATCATAAGAAATTCACTGCTCTTGTTGATGGTGCTTTCCTTATTTTGCTCGCTCAAGGCCATCTTGATAAAGGAATCGGGGTCGCCCCACTTGTCAGAATGTTTGTGTATTGGTGATGCTATTGTGCATCAGGACTACGAAGATTTCTGCATAATTTGTTCATATCCCAGTCGTCTTCAAGCTTCAGCTAGACAGCATAGTTCCAATAGAGAGTAAACAAATCTATAAATTTCATTTGGCGATCAGAGGATCCGAAACTCGTGAAATTTATTCACAAATCAGACATGAATCCAACACTTAAGGTCAAGAACTCGTCATATTCCATCATAATTCGAAGCAATATCGAAAAAATCCCAAATTTCCCATTACCATCCCGGTAGAATTGGAACTAAGCAAAGCATGAAGCACCGAATTTCCAAGGGGAACAAACACATTCAAATACTTTCGAGAGAAATTCTCATAAAAATCTTAGAACAAGATACAAGAATCTAACTAACACTCCAAAAATATAAAACAAGCAACTTCATTTCATAAAAAGAAAGGATTGAATGAAACAAAGGAGAATGCAGTAGATTTCTAGGATACCTGAAAAAAATCAGATGCATCGATTTCAGCAAGAAATCGATTAGAAAATAACTTCTATATTTTGTTACCCTTTTTTTTTAACAACCCATACCATGGCCGCCGCGAACGCCGCTCATGTGACCACAATAGGGCACCACTATATGGCATGGCCTACTTCTAACACCACCACCACCATAATAGCAACCATCAAGAGGCTCCCGCCTTGTGAATCACTACTTTCCACCACCACCATCACCAACCCATACGGTGCTGCCTTCAACACTGCCACCCGTTATCACCATCACCATTATCTAACGTATCTTCACCGTCATCGGTTGTCCATCAATGTCACCAACACCATCCATTCCTTACTGACCTCTCGGAAGTTCAACCCTCTTTTTTTTAAACCCGTCGAATCGGATCATGTACCGAAGACCACCTAATTTGATCCCGATTGCACCTTCCATGAAACCCCATAATCAGGTCAAAACCTTAATTTCAAAAATTTTAACGATTCTTTGTGAACAGTTCGAGACTCAACAAGAACCGACCCGGTTCTAGTATGGTTCCGGTTCCTAGTTCTGAAAACTAGAACCGGCCATAACTTTGTAAGAGCATGAGTATCCAAACCTACCAATTTTTTTTCTATTTTAATAAGTTTATAATTTTTAATTTGTAATTTATGGCGGATTCGGAAGTGTTTTTATTTTCATGTGGTAAAAAAAATCCAAAGTGGCATGATTTTTTCAATATTGCTAAGCATTTACATTTTTCATTTAAATTGTAATATGATATGTTTTATGACGCTTTTGAGAGCATGTTTATCATATGAGCACATGTTTTATCATATATACTATGTAACGACACATTGTTTTAATGACATGATCTTTCTTTATATATTCATCAAGTGATTATATAAATGGTCATCGATAAATTATTCATTCAATACTCTCATGATCATGAATGACAATGGAATTGTTATATACATTATGCGAATTATAGATATGTTGGATTAGTGGAAGTCAATATTCATACATTTAGCAGCATGGATTAGTAATTCAGGAATTTAAATGTCCATCCATAACGAGAAACGCATAAAAATTCAGTTAGGCTATACATTCTGGGCAGAATTACCGATACTTCAAATGGGTGGATGTTAGTCTGGTCGGGCTTCTCATAGTCATTCATCAGTTTTGTCCTCACAATGTTTAGTCTAGAATTCATTGTGAAGGACTATAATACTGATTAGATTAATAGTAGAACAATTGAAATATACATTTCAGCATTCATTTTAAATGAATTTGAATGTCCATCAATTACATGGGCTGCACTGTATAATTGTATCCTTTAGTCAAAGTCTATTTCCTGAGGAAATCCATTGGCTCAATGTTTTATATATTGTGTAGTTTAATCTCATTCCATTAAAGAATACTCTGCAAACAATTAATCCGAGTTATCTTAACTAGCATCTTAAGTGCGAAACGACTTTATGCTCTGATTTACAAAGTTTAAAATTTATTCACAATTCACTCAGACTCCTTATTTCTATGATTAATGCTAGATTACTTAGTTAATACTAATTCAAGTGTCAACCTTTTGAGATTTAAGGATCATAGTTCATCAATTTATATAACATGCATACAGATTTAGATAGTTCAAAGCAATGGTGGCATTTAATCGTGCACTCTTTTTGTACGTATGTACAATATATTTACAGGCACGAACTACTAACTTGTCCAGCTAACATTTTAGGAGCGAACTAAATCCCAAATGCACTGATGCGTATTCTTAAATCTAATAAGCACCGTCTATAATATTTTATAAATGTTGTAATTTTTGATCAATCCTTGAGTGATGTGAAGATTTCATAGAATCCTACAACGATTTTGACATATGCCGCCATAATTCATGGATTATGTATGATATAGTTCATAGGAATATCAATGCATCTTTTCAACATTGCACGTAATTTATTCATATAAAAACAACATCTTAAACACTGGGTAAGGATTAGCAGACTCAAATTGTTGCCTATCACAGTTATGAATATCAACTCTTGAATATCCTGTCTTTTGATATAGCCTATAAAACAATCTACCAAAAGTTTAGCACCAATCAGATTTAGACAATTTAAACCTATTACTTCATAATCTAGTCAACTAGATTTGCATGTTAACAAGGCATACTTTTTATGCTAAACAACATCCTAAGGCAGTATGCATAAAATGCCATTATTCTAATTCAGACATCTACTATACTTTCGCATTGTGATTCAAAGATCACTCACGCCTGTTTACAGCTCTTGGAGCCAAATGTTAAATGTTGGTGCATGCTCATCTTGATGGAACTTTATTTTCGATCTACTTGACAACATCAATGCATTAGCAAATTATAATATATCTTCCAATGCTAAAACAAACAAAAAAGGTTTACATTGGTAACAGCGCCTTCGTTTTAAAACAATGTTAAGCGCCCAAAACGTAAATTGAGCTCAGTAACGTGACTTAAGCAATCTCAATATTAAATTGTTATAATCCATGATAAAGATAACACTAGAAAATGTTAATGAATTTTTTGGTTAAAATATCTAGTAAAATATTTAATAATTGTGAATTTTGCATCCTTGATAATAATTCAGTATGTATGTACCTCAAATGCTAAGTACTCTGAAAGTGCATAATCTGGATATAAAGATGAATATTGTTTTCAAAACAACTACTTGATTGATGAAATCACAGCTTGTACTTCTAGCTTGTATTATTTAAAACAGAAGTTATTACTGTAAGCCCAAAAGGGATGCACATATGGACAAAAATGAACTCTTGCAAACACCGTTGCTGTACTTCCCCGAGGAAAATTCTCTGCTGTGTTCATCCAAAGGTTTGATATATTTTTCAAGTTTCTTTATTCTAAAAAATCAAAGAAGAAAGTAAGAACAATAATAAAATACAGTTCGCTTGAATGTAGATGAAAGTATTCAAAGTTATAATTTGATAATAACTTATATGAAACTATTTGTTTTTACATATATCTATTTCTATTCTAACTTTTGAATTAACTTAAGGAAGAATATCTTGATTTTTAAGTATAATTTAATTAAAAATATATTAATAATTATAATTAATAATTAATAATATATTTTAATAATATATATTATTATTATATATAGTTACCATATACATATAATCAAGGAGATTTTTTATTAATCTATCAACTATGACTTAAATCTGATCATATAATCATATTAACTCAAACTAATCAAGATTATAAAGCTGTTACACTAAAAGCGCGACTCAATAAAAATTACACAAGATTTATATTCTAATATTAGTCACAAATGAAGTTGAGACACAATATTCACCATTTTATCTCTTATAATAATTGTTGATCTGGCTCAACACATTGTATATATATATTTGTAAAAGTATAAATAGTAGACAAGTGAATTGAGTTTTTAAATATTTTTTTAATAAATGTCATTTTATGAACAACCCAAATTCTTAAAGTAAATATAGAGAAAATTATACAAGTAGACTTAAGAATCAATAACTCCTACTCCATAAGATTCTACTAGTCTACGTTTGGGAAACACATCATAAGTACAGGTATGTGAAATGAACTAATTTTCAAACTTAAAAAGGTATCAGATATTACATGCGGTCTGGACTCTTACATGCAAAATTGCTTTGCTTTTATAAATTAAAAGTTAGAACATGAATACAATAAATTCTATTAGTCAAGATGCACTAGGCCTCCCACCATCCGGGTTCAGAAGCAACTATAATAGTTGTGACGCAGTAAAACCCCAATTCTTTCCGATTCATCATTGCATAGCTACACTGGTGATATCTAATTATAATTAATATTTTAAGAAAGATAAAACTGATGCCTAATCTTGAGAGAAATTATTTTATTTTAAACTTTTTAATTCACGAATTATTATATGTCCTGTTAGTATGTTAATTGGGAATGATAAAAATAAATCACATACATAATAATGTACAGGCATGATAAGTACACATAAGAAAATAGAATCATTTATGAACGTCTTCTAATTTTAGAGCTACAGTTCTGTCTTATTTTATAAATATTCATAACCCAGTATCGTAATAAAGATCTAAAGAAAATGCTTAAGCCTTCATTCTATTCAAAAGTTTTATGCCACATATGGTTGGTGATGCAAGAATAAGTTGAACTAGTAGATCAATTTTGTTTTTTTTTAAGAAAATAAAAATGGTTTGCATGATCTCAATGCACTAAAATCGAGCAATTATAGTAGCTATCTGTTTATCCTCGCTAATAAGACACTTCTGACTGTTGTAGGCATTTCATTTTCAACTAATAATTTAAGTTTTTTTATTATCAAAATTGTTAAGTGTTCAAGAGTTTTGTTAAAAAAATATCTATTATCACTCTTCAATCAAGCAATTATCTTATGTATAGGCTTTAATTTAAATTGATTATATCAAACTTTAGAAATGAATATGCCTGCTATTTGGTGTGTGATTAGCTATTATAAAATTGAATAGGTTATTATAAACATAAATGATTGATAAAAAATATCTAAATTTGTTATGGACAACAAGAAGGCTTAGAGGTGGGTATCAGGGACTAGCCTGATCTGCAACGGACGACATGCAGTTAAATGGACCGGTGCAAGTTGGCATAAAAAGTTAAATAGGCCTGTTAATGTTGTTAAAAACATGTAAATCAGCATCGCATTGAGCATTTTTTATTTTGTAATTAAGAGAATTGGTTCGTGGACCGTGATTTAAAGTTATTTGTTAAATAGCTAAGTTTTGATACATAATAAGAGCGTCTAATTCAATGGGGCTCATTAGCTTAATTTAAAAATACTGAAATCCAATTTTATTTATGAAACATTAAGCTTAGAAATAGCATCCAACTCTTCACTGGTCGCAATCACATGCCGAAGAGAGAGCTCGTAAAATGCAGGTTATGGCAGGTGGGTAGTGAATAAATATCGTGGTTTTAATGCACAAAACGGTGACGAGGGGAGATCGAGAGAGTGATGAGATCGCACTAAAACAGCACTAACATTTATCGCACGTCGGTACTAGTTAAGATCTGAACAGAAAACAACTAAAGAAGTTGACATTTTTACGCCCCATTACAGTAGAGGGGCTGCAGTGCGAATGCTTGATAGGAGTGACGGAAGAGAGAAAAAGTGTGAGATTTATAAAGTTTTTCTTGTCAATTTTTTTAATCTGATATGATTTTCTTGGAAATAATTATATTTTATGTTATTTAATTATTTTAATTTTAATATTTAATATGATTTATATAAATATATATATAAAAAATTAATAAAAATTTGCGAATAAATGGATTAAACATTTGTTTAATCTGTAAAACCACAACACAAAGTTAGACTAATAAATTTCACGTTTAAATGGTACTATACTATACAACTTGTCATGTTAACTAACTTTTCGAGCCTGCCCTGGTCTCAGAGCTAGCTGTCACTGTCCCACTTCTTCCTTAAGACTCTTTGTCGTCCTTGTCTAACCCTCTTATATCAGACCAAATAATAATTTCTTTCTATATGTGCTGGAATAAGACGATGATGAAATCTTGAATAATGAGCTCCATGAATGAAGGATGAGACACGTGCCCATCTAGGTTGAATCACAGTCACGAATCTAATATGGCTTTTATCCCCATCTAATAGAGAAATTTCAATTACTAATACACCCTTGAACGTGATTCAAAAGTTCTAAGATAAAAAAAAAACAAAAACTAATGACAAATACCTAACACTTACTTCGTTTACAAAGCTGAAAGGAAATCAATGATTGTATATTATATACTGAGTAATAAGATAGAACTATATGAGGATCTTAGTTAATACTTTGTAATATGTCTCAATGAAGTTTCAAAACATATACGTATTATTAAATTGCAAAGTTAGCTACACAACCAACAAGACAACTATAAGTATTGATAGTAAAGTCTAAGAACCCATTTCATTAAGCTTTCCATATTTCAAATATATCTGAAGATGCTTACAGTTCCTGTTATAAAACGTTCTAAATGAAGAAGAGATGCTTGCAAGTTTGTTGTAATGTCTACTATAGCTTTTAAATGAAAACCGCACAGCTAATTGAATCCAAGTTAATTAATTAAGTGGCTTAGTTAACATGCTTTCAGATTAAAAAAATAATATTTATAACTTTTATTATTAATTATTAAAAGAATTAAATATTTTTTAAATTTTAAGATAATAAATACTGCGTATTTTTTATTTAATAGTTCAATTTTTTATATCTTAATATGTGTCTTATATGTTAACAAAACCCTAAATAAGACCTAGTCCATTAGTTATCCGAATAAACCCCAAGGATAAACCAAAAAAAAAAACCTTCCACTTATATTAGCGTATGCTACAATTTATTAAATATATTTCGTATCATTTTCAATAAAAAGGATACAAAATTCAAAAAAATCAACATGAATGAATAGTAGTCTAACAATTCTAATTTTCTCCCTCTCTTTATATATATATAAATTATAAAATTTTAGGTGCTTCAAACTTAAACCGTAGGACTCGCCGCGCAGTCCTGGGACGTATGACTTGGTTGGGATACACGTTCAGTAATGAAGGTATTGCCTCGTGAAACGTACCCGAAAATGGCGAATAAGCAAGAGACGAACTGGGCAACACGTACGCCCGTCATCAGCCACGTAGGAATATCGGCGCAGCAACGCCAGAGCCCGCTCTTCTGAGCCACTAGTTTTTCAACCTGCCCCCACCTTTTTTCTCATTATTCTTTTTTTCTCCCCTACACCCCCCGTTCCCTCTTATATTCTTCCCTCCACCACCTATTTCTCATCTACAAATTATCTTCCAGTGATTAATAAATTTTCCCTTTTCTTTACACCCACTGGTAGGTCCTCTAACCATGACCGCTTTTGAGTTGAAGTGAAAATTAATAATGTCTATGAAAGTTCTTGTTTCAATTAGGGGTCTGCCATACCCCACTTGCCTTTCAATTAGGGGTCATTGTGGTTTTGTATCAAGCTTGCCTTAACTTGATTCTCGATTTCGCGACATGAGTTAGGACTCTTATACGTATAAGATGTGAGGAAATCCTTCGCATCAAAACTTACAAATGGAGGTCCGTTAAGTAAATAGACGTACCAATAATGTTGGGGGATTTATCAAATAAACCTACAATAACTACACTTCCATGGCAATGAAGGAACCCAGAAAGCCTAGTCATTTCTATAAACAGTAAAGTTTTAGGCAGCTTTCTGTAATTTAAGGGATTGTCTCACCTGTGCGAGAGATATGGCCAAATTGCCAAACACTGGGTTCTGGTAATCCTTTTCTCAAAGGACGAAACAGCGCTTACAGTCCGAAGGAAATGCTACCTCAAATAGATGTCAAAACGAAATGCTAGAAGGGTAGTAATGTCATATAGATTATTAGGTGGGGAAAGTTAGGCAGAGAAACCCGCAAGGCATTTTCTGGATTTCCTCAGAGACGACTCTCATTTTCTCGAATTTCTTTCTCTCTCCCTCTGCCTGCCTCTCTCTCTAAAGTCTTATCTTCTACTATTACATTTTCAAGACTTCTCGTTTGTCCGTTCGAAGGCGAGAGAGAGAGAGAGGGTATATCTTTGTGTGAATAGTTGTGTTTGGGTGTGTTGTTCTGTTGCATATTGGGTTAGGGGTGTCTGCGAGAAGGCGGTGTTAATGAGCATGGCCCTGCCCGGGTTGGGGTCGTTCACGACGGCAACGGCGACGACGACGTCGGACGACTCGAACAAGAAGATTCGGAAGCCGTACACGATTACCAAGTCGAGGGAGAGCTGGACCGATCAAGAGCACGACAGGTTTCTTGAAGCCCTCCAGCTGTACGTATTCCTTATTCCTTGACTTGGCATTTTCATTTATAGTCTCATCCAAGTAGAGTTTAACCTTCAATTTTTGTTGGTTCCTCGTTTATTAGTGTTTTCTGATTGATTTCGTTCATTGGAAATGTCGTTATACTTTTGGGGTTCAGTATGAGGGTTCTACAGTGAATGAGCCATCCGATTGAAGGATTTTGGTGGTGAAATTGGTTTGGTGATTTATGTTGTTTTCTCTCTTCTCTAGGGAATAGGATTCGGTTAAGATAGTTTTCTGCTTGCGGTGGAAGTACGTTCGTTGGGTGCACCTAAAGGGTATTTGTTGCGAGAATAGAACTTGGTGATGATCGAGCGCGTCATTTGCAAAAATATTAGGGTTTGGTTGATTTTTTGGTAATATGTTGTCATTTTAGACCCCTCCGTTTTTCTCCTTTCTGGTATTTTCGGAGTTTGTTTTTTGGATCCTCGGTTGTTCCTTTTAGGCTGCAGGCTCAGGTTTTCTTATTGTGCCGCCGATTCATTGGTTACCGTATAAAGAGACATGCTAGAGTTAGCCTACTAGCCGTACTTCAACGGCACGTACCATTTGCTTATGTTGACTTGAAGTTGATGTTCCCTTCATTCTTAGTCATATTCTGCAGTTTAGCAATCGTAGTTCCTTTTGCAAGTTGATTGTGTTATCGTACTTTCAGGATTTCCCCTTCTTCCCCTTCTTCAGGGACGACTGATTCAATCACAAAATTGTAGATTTCATAGAGTAACATAGGAGCGCTACTGGTTATGGGTCGGGCTGAGGATAGGTTGGTTCAGTTCACTAACCGGTTCGAACTGAACATCAACAAACCAAAACCTGAGATGATGTTGAAAATTCAAATGGACACCATACCGATTTGTGAGGGTAATAGGACTTAACAGAACCGAAGTTTGTCTATTCGGTTTAATTTGGTTGTTCAATTAACCGATTTCACTTCCTTGCTATTTTGTGCCAAATTTATGTTGTTGCCGATAGTTACAATGAATAACCGGTTAATGAAAATAATGAGCATCTCTAAACGAGGGTGTTGAGGTTTCTCACACAAGCTCAGCCATGGTTAATACAATTTGAATAATGAGAATAATTAGTTCAGTTTTGGGTTCATGGAAACCAAAACCGAACCGAGAATGGAATTACGTAGTTGAATAACTGACTTTTAGTAGAACTGAACCAAATCTGAAACTTCGGTTCAATTTGATTCAGTCATTAGGTTAACACTGAATGATTCTCATCCCTAGTTGTGGGAACTCTGTTTGTATGTCATTCTTAAAGTGCTATTCCATGAAGTTGTCGGGACTAGCAAGGGGGAAAAGGATAGATCTACTACCAAGGTTTTCAGGAAAGAGCAATACTTAAGGATTTCGGGATGGAGTAGAAAACAAAGTTCTTGAGACGCATGTATCTGCTGATAGAGTGGTAGAGAACCTCGATGTCATGTTTGTTTCTTGTATTGACAGAATTTGGCACTACTGATCAAGGAGTATGTGTGGGTGTACTCTAAGTTGGTGGCTCTTCTTTGTCTGCAAACAGTAAGCAGGTACTGTAGTGTATGAAAGATGAGCACATATCTGCTTATGCAAAATGAATAAAAAATGTCTCTTAACAGCTCAAGAATACATTTCTGATACTGTATAAAAAGCTGATGATGGTCAAATGTTTTTAGAGCATTTAACTCGATGGGAGTGGTTGATTAACTGAATGTATTTAGAAGTTCACCACTCTGTATGCCTCAAATGACAATCACCAAACAATTAATGAAAGGCACGGCACAATAAGAAATTCTTTCATTAGTAAAATGAATTGAATGTGCTACAATCAATTAGCAAAACCATGCTTTGTTGTGTACTCGTGTTCTCTTCTTGTCACCATCTTATCATGTGGTGTTTGATTAATAATTTGGTCTTCTAATGTTGAAATTGCATAAGTTTTCTTCTTAGTAGTAACTATCATTGTTGAAACACAGATCATTATATTTAGTTATTATGTGTGTGCTGATATTGTACTATTGATGTCTCCAGATTTGATCGTGACTGGAAGAAAATTGAGGCCTTTGTTGGTTCGAAGTCAGTTATTCAGGTTTGATCATGCAAATTCATTCATATTCTGGTTGTTATGGCAGAAAGTTATAGATGGAAAACATTAAGACTGAAATGGAGGTTTAGATCAATGTAGCAGCCCGGACGATGTTACATGTCCATTTGTGACCCACTTCTGTTGTTTTTTCGCTGATGGAAATTTAGGAATGTAAACTGCAAACTAACTGGCTGTTTCATTGTATCTATCCAAAGTCAGGGCTTTAAGGCTCTATCCACTTATTTACTCAGAAAATGTTCTCATAGTGAACCATTACGATTGTTTTGCAACTTTTTCCCCAAGTCTAGTTAAGAAATCCAGATTACCTGTTATTATTTCTTGATCTCATATTTTTAACTAAACAACACCTTGACCTTTGAACTATTTGGAAAATGTTGGAATTCGGGAGTAGTGTAGCGAAAGATCAACCAATGTGGACATTGAAGAGGAAATTACATGTAAGATCGGAGGAGGGGGGCTAACCTCCAATGGAGGCCCCCCCCCCTCTCTTTCTCTCTTTCTTAATCACAACCTCTAAACCCTAATACAAACTTCCAGCCCTTATATAATGAGCTGTAAAACAGGAAATGATCAAAATGTCCTTAGTACTACAGACAATTACAATAATACCTAAAACATCAAATTTACTGAAACTGCATATTCTTTAACACCCCCTCTCAAGTTGGGAGTGAGATACTTTGAACTCCAAACTTGCAAAAAAATTGATTTTTAAAATTTTTCCAACCCTCTTGGTTGTCCGCTTTTCAGCAACCTTCCTGGCTACAACATTCTTCATCAGCCTTCATGGTTGTTATTCAGCAGCTTCATGACTGCACCAATCTTCAGCAGCTTCTTTGATTGCAATATCTTCAACTCAACCTTCCTGGTTGATAATCTTTAGCAGCTTCTTTGGCTGCAATATCTTTAACTCAACCTTCCTAGCTGGTCATTTTCAACAGCTTTTTTAGCTGTAACATTTTAAACAGCTTTTTGACTGTAACATTTTCAACAGCTTCTTTGGCTACAAATTCCAACAGCTTCTTTGGCTATAAAACACATTTTAAGAGTCCTTATCACTGCAATCTTTACAAGAATCGACAGATTAAAGACATTCCATCCAATCTGCCCACAACTCTACTTCGGCGCTCATACACGGCTGCCTCTCTTTCTTGCTTAACTCATAAGTATGGCAATCCATCCAATCTCATTCTTCTGCATTTTTTTTAAAAAAAATTTAGTCTTCTTGAGCATTTTCTCAAACACTTGATGTGCAGGTAAATATCTCTCTTAGGCATTGAATCAAACACTTGATGTGCATGTTAATAATCTCTTCTTGAGACTTTCAGCGAACACTTGATGTTGAACGTTTTATCAAACAGTTGTCGCATACTATATATTAATCAAAATAAAAAAATAAAAAACTTCCTCAAATTCGTCTTTTTCTTTTACCAGGCACCAATCTTTATCTTCTAATATTCTCCGCACAAACAATGCAATGATTTCTTGCATTGTCGAAATCTGCATGTGTTCAAAAACAGACACCAAATTGTCCATAAATGCCTTCGAAGCTGGTGGAGCTCCCGTTGGCATGTTCTCTGTATCAGCAAATTGACCGAGCAATATCTCATATTCTGCAGTGTACACAAAATCCTCGTGGTCACCCGTATAAAACTATGTATCATGCACCATATTGTCAGAATTGCTTGCTTCCACACTTGCAGTCTCAACACCACTTGATTCATGATCTTCCCATATTTCAGAAGGCATGCTCCTCTCTGGCATTTCATGGAACACACATTCTGCACTCTCAATCTCACCACACTTTGCATACATGTCAATCAAAGCACTACCAACATAAAGTTTGGCATAAATCTGTGACCCGACAACACTGGCATGAATATGGATACCCATGCATTCTGCAAAAAAAAATTCCAAAGCATCTCCCCATCTATTCTTGATGCTAAAACCAGGTATGACGACATTCCATGACACTTCATCATGAAACAACATAGTTCCAAACAATTGGAGGCCATCTTCAACTTTGCCAGATTTAGCATATCTCGATCATAGCATTCGAAGAGAAAGTGTTTTTCTCTCGCATTTTAGCAAACAACTTGCAGGCATCATCCAAGCACCCACATTTTTCGTACCCATTGATGATTGCGGTCTAAGAAACAACATCTCTTTCGGGATTTCCATCAAACACTTGACACACATCATCTAACAACCCAAGAACAATGTGCGCATGAATCAAACCATTCTGAATGAAATCATAAGACGCTCACCTCAGTTTCACAATCTGACCGTGAATGCATTTTCCTTGGGAGACCCCTACAACCGATATAGTTGTTGGGGCGATCACCTACAACTATCATTTGCCTGTATAGAGAGAATGCCAGGTTCATTATGTCCTTCTCAACCACAGCACGCATCATGGTATTCCACAGGAGAGGGGTATGGCCATTATGCACAGAGATGCTGCATATGCGGAGAGAAATGCAGCTCTGATGGAACGTGATATCGCTGGTCTTCAAAGGGAGAATGGAATGGCCCTGGTCTCCAAGTGCCCATCATACATGACATCCTCTCTAGGTTCAGCCAATCGCTTCTCACCATCATCTTCTTCCCTCCTCATCTTGATCAACACCAGTTTTGTTTTCTCCATACTCTTTGATACCATGTTGGAATTCGGGAGTAGCGTAGCGGAAATCAACGAATGTGCACATGAAGAGGAAAATACATGTGAGGTCAGAGGAGGGGGGCGGACCTCCAATGGAGGCCGCCCCCCTCTCTTTCTCTCTTTCTTAATCATAATCTCTTAACCCTAATACAAACTTCCAGCCCTTATATAATGGGTTGTAAAACAGGAAATGACCAAAATGTCCTTAGTATTACGGACAATTACAATAATAACAAAAACTTGAAATTTACTAAAACTGACCCTAAAAGCATATTCTTCAACAGAAAATAAATGTTATGTCATTGTGTTTGGGCAGTGTATTTATGTACATGTGCGCTCTACTAACTTGAGATGCCGAATTTTGAGTTTCTGAAAGCAGTGTATGCTGTTTTTGTTCATCACGAACAATATTTACTTAGCTAAAGATTTAGTACATTGTTCTTGCTGACGAATTTGGGCCCACACTGATCTAGTGCACCTGTTTTGACATGGTGAATCTCGGTTTGTGCTACCTGTGGAAACATATAGCCGTTATGCATGTCTTATTTGGTGTTGTACTGGGTCAACGATAACACTATCTATGCACAATGTATAGTTTTCATGCAATTTCTATTTAATTTCCTTTTTCTTCTGTTGTACTTTCTTTGCTGTATGTTCCAGTCATCATCTGTCACAAGCATATGTCTCAGTTATACTGGTGTAAGTTGTAATTGTGAGTGACATTCCCTTACCACGTTAAGATTTCTCTTCTTTTGCAGATCCGTAGCCATGCACAGAAGTACTTTTTGAAGGTTCAAAAGAATGGTACAAGTGAGCATGTACCACCTCCTCGACCAAAGCGAAAGGCAGCTCATCCATATCCACAGAAGGCATCTAAAAACAGTAAGCATAACTCTTAGCGTTTGAGATCTTTCTAGGTTGAATCATATCTAGATCATCCACTAGTCAGTGCTGTTTGTTAGTCACATTATTCATGTGCTTATTTGGGCTTGGCTCAACTTGTAGACCTCTTTAACTTCTTTAAATTGATTCTGTGACACTACAAAAAGAATCATTCAATTTTATTGGACATTTGGCAGTCCCTCTTCCTCAACAGACAAATGTTGCATTTCATTCTTCATCTGGTGGCCTTGAACCTGGATACACTATTCGTGCAGATTCTTCTTCAATTCTCCGGAATTCTACAATGACTGCAGCTGTGCCTTGCTGGGGAAGCAACACTGTTCCTCCAGTCAATATGTCCCATATCAATAAAGGTTGTGGATGTTTTCTTATTTTTCCTGTTCTTTTGATGTTCATCATCCACTATTATTTACTTGGTTGATTGTCTTTCCAGATGACATGGGAGTGGCAGGTCCAGCAGTGTTAAATAACTGTAGTTGTAGTAGCAATGAAAGCTCCCCAAGACACTGGGCTGGATGCGAAATTGGTGAACATGGAAACCATGCTCTACCACTTCGAGGTAAGTGGCTTTCAGCTGGATGTATGTGATTTGGTGGCTTTTAACATTTAACCGTCTCATTGCATTTTCCATTTATGAACACCCTCATTACGTACTTCAACATCTATATTCTGTTCAAGGGAAGTTGGTTCTTCCGTTTGTAAAAAGCTAAAATCATTTGATTGAGATAATTTGCTTGCACAATTTTGAGAGCCTGATCTTGCACGATCTACATTCCTGCCCTTAAAAAATTGTATGTATGTATGTGCATAGCCAATACTATTCACACAAATATCTGCAACTATTTACCACTTGATTTGGAAATTAAAGAATATAGTCTTCACATTGCATTTGCAAACCAGCTCGAGATGACAATTTATCTACTGTTGAATTAACTATGTTTGTGCTATTGAGTACAGTTACGCTGAACTTGGTATCTGTTACTTCTATTGCTTTAGGTTATACAGAAAATTTGTATCATTACATTGTGACATTGTCTGTTGATCTGCATTCATGAATCGTCGTACTATGCAAATGGTCTGCTTTGATGCTTCTTAAATTGTTAATTACAGAGTAGATTATTGGTAAAGTCGGAACATTCAGGGCATCAATTCGAGTTTCATCTTAAGATTTTTTTTCCTGACACTTTCACCAGGAGTTCTTTGTGCCATTGGTTTGTATGAGAAGAGTCACCTTGCACTATCATAGTGACGACTTCATTTCAGTTATAGTTTCCAGCAAATCCCCATTGCATGCTGGCTTTTAATCTCCAACAATATTCTTAGCTTACAAAGCAGGTGCCCTGATTAATTTTGGTACCATGATAAAGGCTTCTACATTTGTGGTAGCAATTCTTATGTATCATATCTTATGCGTTACACTGCTATAGGTTTTATCTATAGAAAACCATTTACACCTTTGATTCTGAGGTGACACTGAGTTCCTTTGATTTTATAAAGTCGGTTCTGCTTACTTTTTTCTATAGATGCCTCCCATAAATATTGTTTTTCCATTGGAGTTCTTTTTTAATTGTTTTTTCTTGTCTTCATACTGTACACAAAGTCTACATAAAGATTGAAATGTCTTTAACAACATTACTGTGCTCTAGTTTTCATGTTGTCTGTGTGTGTGCGGGCTCCAAGTTAATGCCTTTTTGGTAATATGGAATTGCAGTTGTACCAGACTTTGCTCAAGTATACAGCTTCATAGGCAGTATGTTTGATCCCAGCACCACAGGTCATTTGCAGAAGCTTAAGGAGATGGACCCAATCGATGTTGAAACAGTATGTCTTCCATAATTCTAAACTGTTTGATTAGTATCTTATATTCGCAACTTTTGGAAATCAACTTCATGTGTGGTACGACTCATAGAGATGTCTCCCATACATTTTTTCAACATCTTTTGTGCCACAAAAGTGCATCATTAGATAAAATCAGTTCTCTCTTATGACCACGACCAATCACTTTCTTCAAGAGACAATCCTATACAATACATCTCGTAGGTGAAAAAATTATAATACAACTATTATCCGAAATTTGAGATAAAGAAAACAAGTTTAAATTTAGTTTTGAAACAACATTGATTTTGAAAACTTCAAAGTTTTTGTTTTTCAAATCACCAATTTTATCAACATTCAATTTTGTTTCATTTGTAGTATAAACACAATATATGAGCTTTTTAACACATGAATTAAATATTTTTTCTTACAAGTCATATGAAAGAAACACCCGAATTAAGAATTCAAGAGGTCATACCTTGAATTTCTTTTGTTTAAGAAGAGCAAACCGCACCAACCGTTGCTTTTTCCTTCATTTGGGCTTTGAATATTTTTTACTTTCTATTGAAGAGCAAGAATGGAAGAGAAAACTTGTTCTTCTACCATGACCACCTTTTTTTTAATTTAGGACAATTTGGTCTTATATGACCGGCCTCTCTATAAAAGTGACAATTGACCTCTCTTCTAGCCCCGCTTGACCCTTCGATTTTGAAGTGAGGAGGATGATATGCCTTCATGTTTGTTTCGGGTCTAGATGCATTTAAGGCCGTGTCTTTTTGAAGTTTAGTTTCATTTAATTTTGTTTCCGCCATTTAAAGACTGATAAGAACCTCTTCTTTAGTGGGAAAAAGTTTTTGATTAATAAAAGATTATCTTATTCCTTCAAATTCTTTCGAAGACTTCGTAGAAATTGGTATACAAAGTCTTCGTTCTCCTCACATTGTCTCTTACTAAGATATTGTGTACATTCCTTTTTGTATCCATAAAATTGATTCCATATATTGAAATATTCATAAAAAAAAATCGTTTATCCCTTTATCTCCTTGTCTAAGTCATGGCAATTTATCACGTAATGCCATTCTATGGGCAACGTCACTTTGAATATGAGATTTTTAAAAATATTTTCATGCTTTTTTAACGCCAGTGAAGTCGGCCAAGGTGTCTCTAGTATTTTCATTCACATTGTTCATGAGCACCCATAGGACCATTCTATGACCCCCTTAATATTCTTTTTTTTTGCTTAAGTATAACATTAATGGAGGATTCTACCTTCGAAGCACTTACATATTTCCATATTTTTTTAAAGTATATTTAACTTTTCATAGGTTGGGCTCACGTTTTGTATTTCGAGGGTTAAATGAAAGTTAAACCTTCATTTCTCATCCATATTTTAAGAAGAAAATAAATATAAAGAGGTAAACTTACAATAAAGCGAAGAACATGATCAACACTCTTTTCGAGGCAATAATTAACGTTCTTACAATCGAGAATGACTCTGATACCATGAAATGAAGTCGATGCTTCAATGTAGTAACAAAAAATCGGTGAACAAATATCACTATAAATCGTCAATCACAAAGCCTTAGAAAAAGTTATAATCACATTCGTGCAACAAAGGCATTAATAATAACAAAAATCAATATTATTCAATAGCCACACTGGAAATGATATGTACATGAAAGGGATTTATATAGAAGAGAGTGAGGAGAAAAGCCAGCCAAGGGCTATTCATATCCAGCCATCTAGTCGTTGGAGTTCTCGTGAATGTTAGGCCATGGCGCCTGGTGCAGGCCCTGGCGGACAGGCCTCAGGGCCCAACTGGCAAGGCCTTTAGGGCAAGACCTGAACGACCTAATGCCTTGGGGCCTTCCTTACATGAAATAAAAAATAAAATAAAATAAAATAAACAAAATAAAAATACATTTTTTCTAACATAACTTCCTTACCTTTCGGGTCCGTACATGTTGTAAATACATTGGCCCTTTTTGCATTTGTTTACTATGTTTCGACGACAATATAACATGACTAACTTATTTACTCACATCCATCAACGACTTGAGAACCCTCCATGCAATTGGTTCATTACATTGACATGAGAACCCTCTTTGTAATTGATTCACATAAATGTTCATAATGTCTAGAATTTTTTATCGATAAATCTAACACAGTTTTACACTTGTTGTGAAAAGCCTATTGCAATCCTCTTCTTTATCCGGACTTGAAACTGGCTATGGAAGGGCGATCCCTTACATGACAGGAGTTAACCCACAGGCTGCATGCATTAATAGAAATGAAATAGTGCACATGCGCTTGAATGGATTCATAGCGCATAAACTCTGCAGATATAATATCTATGTTGCTATCTGTAACTTTTTAAAATTTTAGGGCAATTTTTCGCACATGTTTTGCTTTTGTTCAGTTAGCATTTTCAGAATTTGGTTTGTTGTTTTTTTATCCCCTGATTCTTTCCAAAGAATTCTGTTCTTGCAGTGGGGTACATGCAAATGTGTTGGGTAGCAGTTTGTTTTTGTGCTTGATACTGTTTTACGCCTATTAATATAGCTTCCACTGTTCTTTTTGTTTCAGGCTTTGTTGCTGATGAAGAATCTCTCTATCAATTTGTGTAGCCCAGAGTTTGAAGATCACGTGAGTTCCTTTTCAAAATTATCTATTTTTCGTTGTTTTGTGATCCTCATGATCTGTCAATATTGTCATTATTTCTACTATTTGCCTTTTCGTTTTGCTCTAGGTGCACAACTTAAGTGCTTCCTATTCTTCCAAGAACCCAAAAGCTACTGTGGAATTTCAGCCCATAGCTTAAATCAGCAAATAAATTGTACAAAATTTTAGTTATACTTCTTGCCGGACATGGTGGAATAGATAGATGAGTAGTGCAACGAAGTCTGGTTCCATGGATTATAAATCAAACAAAAACTGTTGCTTAAGTTATTTATTACGCCAAAACACATGCTGGAGAAAATTAGTGTTGGAATTTAACACATTGTTGGTTTTGCAAATGATTGTTTGACATGCATGTAGTATCGATAACATATAGGCAACCACGGCAATGATGTCAGTCGCGTTTGCTGAAAGCAATGTAAATTTGTGTGCAGAAACGGTTGCTGTCCTCCTATGATGCTGAAACACAGGAAGCCATTCCTCTTCCTATCGCCAGTGCTGTCTGAAGGTCTGCATTATCCTCTTCCTCAATGGTGTGCGTGAGTGTGGTGTGTGTGTGTGCGTGTGAGAGAGAGAGAGAGAGAGATGCGCCTCAATGGCGTGTCTGTGTGACCATTCTCATTTATTCTGCTGGATTTTGGTCAAGGCTGCAGGTTGCCGGCTTCATGTTCTACGTACTGGTTTCCAAGCAGACTGCCTACCATCAACAAGTCTCTTTATATTGTATAATAATGTCGTCATGAACCAGGCATTTCCTTGAGGCATGTCTTGGATTCATGTTATCTTGTTGCCTTGCTCCTTGTATTTTGCCTTCTATCGTCTCCCTCTGTTTGTTGGTTCCTTTTCCGGTGTTTACAGAATCTATAGTGTGAAGTTGCCATGTCTCTCTTCTTTGGAGCTCTCTTGTAACTAATGTATAAATAGTAGTTGCGAGATTTCTGTGTAAATTGCTTTGTTTTCTCCTTGGGTGACGGTTTGAGTTTGTGCAAACATTTGAAAATCTTATGAAGTTTTGAATTATAAATTCTGAATGTGTTGATCATAGTTACCTACGGATCTTGGGAGGGGACATCGGGGGCTAGAGTCGCTTGCATATAACTACGAACAAAATAAGAATTTTATCTTTTCATTTTGAGAGGGGACACACGGACTAAAGCCTGGTATTTGAGATTTTTCGTAACTGAAGTATATTTTGAAAACACGAATGCAATTGCTTCGCTAGCACAAAGTGGTCGTAATTGAGGACCGGTAATGATGGTACTAGGTGGCGTGGTGGTGGTGGTGAAGGTAATATCGGTGGTTTTGGTAGTTAGTGGTTGTAATTGAGGACTATGGTGCTAATAGTAGTGGATGTGAAGCTAGTATCGGTGGTTTTGGTATACCTATAAAGGAATTGTTAATTGTTACGGTGGAAGTGTTGGCCCGAGGAGGTTAGTTGAATAAGCTTCTGCTTCAGCATATTACGTCTATTCCAATCGCAATCGAAATCTCTTGTACGATGGGCAGGGCCAAAGGATGGTGTTTTATCACAACTCCTCCCGACACAGCAAGGAGGTCCCATGGAGAATTGTTTAAACTGGATACCTGTCGTGCTTGAAGTCGTCCATGTTATAATATTTTCTGGTAAAAATAAGCTAGTTGCGTCTCATGTTATCCGATGAACAATTTATCTATTTGTGGCGGAAGAACGAACTATCCTATCTTCTCATTAACACGTAAAAGGTGAACAATATAGGTTCTTAAACCTCGAAATTTTACGTGGAGTGCGCAGTTGCTTGCAAAATTCCTACAGAGACTATAAAACCTAGAACCAAACATGTGCCAAGTATAGGACAAATCATCCTCGCAGATGAGAGCACCATCTTCACAGGGCTAGTTTCCTAAAACCAGCAAGACAGTTTCAAGATGGAACAATTAGCACGAACTAAATGGCAAATTTAAAAGGGTCCCTTCCCAAGGGCATACATGATGTATATTATCCTTGCAGATCAAATACAGTAAATCTATATGTCATGGGCCGTCCGCATCCTCGGCTTCTGGTTGAAGGTTGGAAGCGATTTGTGACACAAACCTCATAAGCTCTGACACTGTGATGTGTGAATCATCTCGACCACTTGCCCTTGACCAACTAGATAACTGTGAGGTGAGATCATATTCAGCGGTTGCAACTTTAGTCTTCTTTGACTTCAACAAAGCAGTCTCAAGATCAGACTGTCTTAATGGCCTTGGTGGCTGCAAGATCCACAATCAATTGTTTAGAAACCATGATACATCTTGGTACGATAGACAAAAACTGTATCTGCTTATTTGCTTACAACACCTACTGAGGCTGGAAAACCCGGCGCACTCCATAATCAACTAAACTACAAGGTTTTTTCTCCAACTACAGAGACAAGCATTTAAGGGATCACCCAGCGTAAAACTTCATCGGATTTTTATAACATGGATTACAAAAATTATGAGCATTTCTTTGGGGCGTCCCCGTCTAGCGACGTGCTGCAGAGCCCGAATGCAGTAAGAAGTAAGCAAGGGCCACTATATTTTCGCCCGAATGCAGTGAATCAATTGCAGAGAGGGTTTCCACATCATGGACGGGTGTGGGTAAAGAAGTTAGTCCCGCTACATTGCCGCCCGAATGTAGTGAAGAATTTTCAAAGAGGGTCTCCGCATTTTGATTATGGACGGATGCGGGGGGTAAGGAAGCTAGTCCTATATAACAAGATTCGTATTGGTTCTTGGAATATCGGAACATTATCCGGTAAGCTAATGGAGGTGGTAGATACTATGATTCAGAGAAAGATTCATATTCTATGTTTACGAGAGACAAAATAGGTTGGAGAAAAAGCAAAGGAGATAGAGGATATAGGTTTTAAATTATGGTACTCAGGTAAAGAAAAGGCTCAAAACGGAGTTGGTATTATCATAAATAAAGATTTAAAGGATAGTGTAGTAGACATACAACGATATGGTGATCGAATCATGACGTTGAAATTAGTGTTAGGAGCAGAGGTTTTGAATATAGTTTGTGCTTATGCACCACAAATAAGACTAGAAGATAGTATAAAGACAACTTTTTGGGAAGAGTGATTCAAAAGATTCCATAAAGGGAGATGATTTGTTTAGGAGGAGACTTAAATGGACATGTCGGTAAAGAGGCATTAGGATATCAAGGGATTCATGAAAACTTTGGTTTTGGGGATATAAATGAGGAAGGTAGGGAGATTTTAAATTTTGCTATGGCATTTGATCTCTTTATAGTCAATATAATCTTCAAAAAACGAGATGAACATTTAATTACTTATAAGAGTGGCTTATCACAAACACAAATTGATTACTTGTAGAAAAAAAGATAGAGTGTGTTGTAAAGATTGCAAGGTAATTTCAGGAGAAATCTTAACCACCCAACATTGACTTTTAGTTATAGATTTACAAATAAAAAAATGAACAAAGAAGAAAAGGGTGCATCGAGCTATTCGGACTAAATGGTGGAACCTCAAAAGCGAGAAAGAAGATATATTTAAACATAAAGTCCTTCAAAGAGATGTTTTAAATTATGTTGGCACACCCTGTGATATGTGGAACAATATGGCTATACATATTAGGAAAGTGGCGAAAGATGTGTTAGGGGTATCTAAGGGAGGTGTACCGGCACAAAAAGAAGCTTGGTGATGGAGTGAAGTAGTACAAAATAAAATCAAGGCAAAGAGGGCATGTTACAAATTACATTATGCTAAGAAAACTAGTGAAACTTTAGAAGCGTATAAGAAAGCAAAGAAGGAAGCGAAAAAGACCGTTAGTGAAGCAAAAGCTAAGATTTGGGAGGACTTATATAAAAAAACTCAACTCAAAAGAAGGTGAAAGAGATATTTTTAGGATAGCTAGGGCTAGAGATAAGAAAACTATTTTTATAATATTTTTAATGAAAATAAAGATGTTAGTATTAGTTTAGGAGATTTAGCCAAGTCAGAACAGTATATAAACCATAATTTCTACTGACATATTCAAAAGAATGAAGTCAAAGAGGCTCTTAAACATAAGAAGGGTGGTAAATCGGTAGGACCAGATAATATTCCTATAGAAGTTTGGAAAATACTAGGAGAAATAGGAATCACTTGGCTCACAAGACTATTTAATGAAAAATGGACAAACCAAAAGATGCCCGAGGAATGGAGAGCAAGTACACTTATACCCATATATAAGAACAAGGAAGACATTCAAAATTGTGTGAATTATCGAGGTATCAAGTTAATGAGTCATACTATGAAATTATGGGAAAGAATTATCGAACGTAGGTAAAGACAAGTATAAGTACAAGAGAGAACCAATTTGGATTCATGCCAGACAGATCTACTATTGAAGCGATTCACCTTTTGAGATGCCTTATGGAATATTTTAGAGCAAAAAAGAAAGACCTTCACATGATATTTATTGATCTAGAAAAAACTTATGATAAAGTACCGAGGGAGGTTCATTGGAAAACTTTGGAAAAAAGAGGTATCCCATTGACATATATTAACCTTATAAGAGACATGTATGATGGTGCAAAAACATGTGTGAGGACTCATGAAGGAACGACAGACTTCTTTGAAGTTAATATTGGGTTACATCAAGGATCAACTTTAAGTCCATACTTATTTATAATGGTGATGGATGAGTTAACAAAACATATTCAAGATGAAGTACCTTGGTGTATGTTATTTGCATATGACATTGTATTAGTGGAGGAGTCTAAGGAAAAAGTTAATAGAAAATTGGAACTATGGAGAGAAATATTAGAAAGCAAAGGCCTCCGACTTAGTAGAACAAAGACAAAATATATGGAATGTAAGTTTGATCATTTGGTTACTTCAGAGGAAGTAGAAATTAAAATTGGCACACATTGCATTCCCCAAAAGGAAAGTTTTAAATACCTAGGGTCAATTTTTGAGAGTGATGGAAGAATTGATGGAGATGTTACACATAGAATTAATGCTAGTTGGTTAAAATGGAGAGGAGCATCAGGTATTTTTTGTGATAAGAATATACCATTAAAATTAAAAGGTAAATATTATAGAGCAGCAATTAGGCCTGCCATGTTTTATGGTTCTGAGTGTTGGGCAGTTAATCATCAACATGTACAAAGGATGTGTGTGATAGAAATGAAGATGTTGAGATGGATGAGTGGTCATATAAGAAAAGACCGTATACATAATGAGGTTATTAGAAACAAATTAGGAGTGGCACCAATAGAGGATAAAATGAGAGAACATCGTTTAAGATAGTTTGGACATATAGAAAGAAGATCAAAAGAAGAACCTGTAAGAAGGTTAGAAAAACTAAATTTGGAAAGTATTAAAAGAGGTAGAGGATGACCACAAAAGTGTTGGAAAGAAACAATAAAGAATGATCTAGCTTATTGGGAGTTAACTGCTAACATGGCACACGATAGGGATTTGTGGAAACAAAGAATCCATGTAGCCGACCCCGTCTAGTATGGGAAAAGGCTTAGTTGTTGTTTGTTTGTTTGTTTGTACAGAGACAAGCATGAACAGACTCCTCGACCGGACATTCTTAACCCGAAAAAGCTTGTGAAATAATTTCCCCCCTACCCCTATGATAACATTTAGCAAAAACTCAATTAATGCATCTTTCTCCAGTTGTTACACGATGCTGAGTTGGAACATAAGCAAACAGAAAGGGGTCTTGGAACACAAAATCCTGAAAAAACAGATTCGGCTCTCATTCAATTCCTTCGGAGTCTACTCTTAGTCCATCCACATGTTTCAATTTTCAGGATATTGACGCAAAAAACTTCCCTGTAATCACTTTGCAGGATATGATTCATTTTTCCATTCTTACCGTCTGAAAGAGTATAACTAGCATTCTTGATAGTATTGGACTTACTAGAATTTCAACCTAATTAAATAGACAATAACATTCTTCCAGAATAAGATTTCATGATTTAGTGCCACAAGTGAGACCGCTGCCTATTTTTCTCAGTTTGAAGGAAAAAAGAATCAAAAGTTGTAAAGAAGGAGAAGATTCACGTACATGAGACCGCTGCCCATTTTTCTCAGCATCTAAGAGGTCTCTGATCGGCAAGTAAGCTGCTTTCTTACAAGCCTCAAGTAGATCTGAACCAGTGTAACCCTCACAAAGACTAGCCAAGTAATCATAATCAATGTTTTCCTCAACTCTTTCACCTTTCAAAATCACCTTCAATATCTTAGCTCTCTCTGTGCGGTCAGGGATGCCAATCTCAAATGCTTGAGGAAGACGACGAAGTATTGCTTCATCTAGTTCTGATGGCCGGTTGGTAGCAGCAAGAACCATCACACGTGCGTTTTCTGTAATCTTACGAAGAGATTAGGCTCTACTTCAAACATATTGTAGACAATTTGTCCAATCTACTCATAAAACTGCAAGTTTTGACACTACTACAGCAGAGAACAAAAAATTGGAAAAGATAAAGATTTGAGGTAGCATAATGACAAGTAAGCCGTTCCAATCAGTTATACTCAGCTGCTCATCGGAACTCTAAGATGATTGTGGAATCAAAACTTTTGTGAAAGGTGCCGGCTATGAAGGAGTAGAGGACAAGGTACAACAGCAACCCATGGCATCCATGAGTTGCTCTATATTAGCTTTTTACAAAATGCAAAAGTTTCATGACGTACTCTACATTAACTTCTAAATGCGGGTTATACCCACCTTATTAGAACATGTACATAGTAACATATTCATTTGTTAGATGTTGAAAGTGAAACAGTTTTTCTCGGTCCGATTTTCTTTGTAAGACACAAAGGTATAGTACTTTCAAGCTATTACAGTTAGTAACTGCTAGACCATAATGTGCTCTAAGTTAGATACTTTTTCTGCGAAGTGCAAAATTTTCATGGCATGCTCTACATTAGTCTGCATCATGCTCAACTAATGAGTAAATGACACATGATAATTATCTAATTTATGTGGCCCTGAGTTTCATCATATAAGAGGAAGGCATCTTCTAGTTCCTTCCACAAATTCGCTAGCACTGCCATTTTTATTTGCATTTGAGGTACTTGTAGCTCTGGGTTCCACAATCGAAAAGGACAAGGCATCAATTCATGGTAAACAATAAGATTATTCAACAGGAGCTCAAGATACTCCTTAAAAGAGATTGTCCTTTGATTTCATCTCACTGACGAAAGAAGATGTTTGACAATAGACACATTAAAGAACTTTTCCAGACAGTTATAAAATATAAATTGATAGATAACAGGTTTCACATAACAGGAATGATTCTAGAAATAAATTAGTTAACACTACAATTCCAGAACATGTAAAATTAGAAAGTAAGCCAAATAGCTTAAGGTAAGCACACTCACGATCTGTTGTAAAGCCATCCCATAACGCCATAAATTCTGTCTTCATGTTAGTCATTGCCTCATGATCAGTTGTTCGGCGTTTCCCCAGAAAGCTATCAACTTCATCAATAAATATTATGGATGGCTGGAGTTTGTAAGCCAAACTGAATACAGCAGCCACTGCATGTTCCAATCCAGAGAAAATGTGATATACATCATTCAACCTTTACATCACAAAAACTTTCTGAACAAAACAGAGTATACCTTATACGAATTAGAGAAAGAAACTATTGAGAGCATTTGCTTCTTGAGAAAGCAGAACCGGGGAGATAAAAGGCATAGTTGGTCGAACTTGGCGATTGGCTTTTTCGGATCCTAGTGATTTTGTGAGGCAACACATATGACTCAGAAAATTTTAATTTCATATATTAGGATATAAAATGTCACAAAATAAAATACATGGCCCTTTAATAGTATCAACGCATGCTGAATTTAACTAATGTCAGAAGTTTCGAAAGCATTTGCTTCACATGTATCCTTTTGAATTCAAGTTAAGCACAAAAGTAGAAAAGTTTGCGCTTTGAATAGTGGGTACACATTTGAATCAATTATGAGAAAACTTAATTACAAGCCATGCATATGAATGACCTTTAATAGCATTATTCAATTTAGTTAGTAACTTAGTATGGTAGTTCTTCATGATATTTCATCTCCCAACCCTTATCTGTTTCTCCAATACGCATAAATGATACTGCTGGGTTGATGAAATATCATTTGATTGATACATAGGTGTGCCATTTAGCCATGCTTCTTACAAATTTAGTTCATGGATGTATTGATTTATTAATAAATAAAATCGTCATATTCATAGCCATGATCATTTTTACCATTGAGGATATCAAACTATATGAGTTAGAAATAGTTAATAAATAATTTAAGACGCACAATTCCAAAGTGAGTGAGTAGGTCAGTTGGTTGACTTGGTGACTGAGTTTTCGGCAACTTGAGGCATTGCCTGACATGGCCAAGTCAGCACCGTCACTGTCAGGTCAGGGATGGATTCCGGAACCAAGTTAACCGAAGTTTGCATCTGGCTTGGCAGATGTCTAGGACTGAGTCACCAAGTCAATAGAGTTGACTCAGCATTTGGCCAACTACGGCAAAAGGCATTTTCGGCTCCAGTGACAAGACATAATTAATTGATGAGGTAGGCACCAAACAATGATTGAAATAACCTGATTAAGATGGGCCCATTGGTAATGAAAGATAAACCTAAGAAAACTTGACAAAGCACTTGAGAGTCACAAAACAGTAAAAACAAAGTGATCTGGAGCTTGACATATATGAAGTATTAAATTTAAACTCGCGTGAATTAGCTAACAAGTTCGAGACAATAAGCGGTCATCAAGCACCAGGCTTACAAGATACAAGTACTCCAGCTGATCATGTTTGAGGTCGTTCGATCGCTAGGAAAACATATGGTCCGTTTAAAGCCATACCTAGCTTCTGCGCATCGCCGAACCATTTACTCATCAAATTGGATATCCTCACATTGATGAAAACAGCACCAGATTCTTTCGCTATGGCTTTGGCAAGCATCGTCTTTCCAGTACCCGGTGGCCCATACAAAAGCACTCCTTTCTGTGGTGCAAGCAGCTTTCCATGTGCAAAGAGATCTGGCCTTCGTAGAGGAAGGATAACAAGCTCGTATAATGCCTCCTTTACACGTTCAAGTCCTCCAATCAAGTCGAATTCAACGTCGATATGGTCGGGATTAATAACGTCGCACGCTATCACATCCTGACGAAAATCCAAAACAAAAACAATAAATTCCGGTTCTATCATGCCAAAACCCTCTAACGTCTTCCCACAATTCCCTTATGTTATGGTTGCTTCTCAAAATCGTTGCCCCTATTAAGAAAAACAATTTGTTTCAGCAACAACACAGAAAATCAGCAAAATGTCGAGAGTTCGAAACAAATGAACGAAAAAACGATAATACCCACAGGAGGAAACACACACACAGAAATCTCAACAACGTAAAATTATTTATCTCTAGGAATAGACCATCAATGCAAGACATTAAAGCGCAGAACCCAAAACCCAAATTACAACAGATTCTTCTCCACCAAGAAAGCTCAAAATAAAGAAAATCTGGGAGAACTACGAAAAGGGGTAAAAATGAAAAATTGTATGTATACTCTGGTTCTACCTCGTAGGGATTGGTTTGAACAAGGGGCCTGCCAAGCCGCTTGGCGATTTCTTTCTTTTGCTCGGCGGCCTTCTTGCTGGCTTCCCGGTGTGGATCGAGGCTGCGCAAGCCGACGAAAAGCACCAAGCAACTGAGCGCCGCACTCGCCGCGTAGAGGGCCAATTCCTGAAGGAACCGAGCTTCTGAACCAGCCATGCTTAGCCAACCAGCGAGAGAAAGAGAGATTTCAACGATGGTGGTGCGAATTTAACAAGAAAAGGCAGACGCCACACGCTCCTTATGAGGGGGTCGTCGGCTTTATGCGGCAGCGTTCGAATGGACCGACTCACTTGTGGCCCTTCCCCTTCCTTCCCTTCGGAAGCTTCAATTGACTTGCCTTTTTATTTTCTGAACGATCAATTCTCAAATCTGCACCGTCCGTTCATTAATCCATTATCAAATCGATCTGCATCGTCCAGTCGTCTACTTGAAAAGCTCGTACTTCAGCAGAAGCGGTTCATGATTGGGATGTGTCTCCCAACCTCATAACATCCTGGGGTGGTGTGTCATCAATCTCGACGAAATTCCAAGATAGATGGTTGTTAAGATGGGAGAGCATATTCTACCAAGCAGCGATGCTTCATAGAGGACACACTACGCGCGTACTTGACCAAGCTTGCTTGAATAATTGAATCCGAACATCGGTTCCTGTCACATTTTGGATATCGAATCTGGGTCCTGCTGGATCTGCGACGAGCAAGATTGTATCCAGAACTGTATGAAACGTGTTATGCTAACATTTAACTCACCATAAGCTAAATCATTCTTTATTGTTTCTTTCAAACGGTTTGATTTGTGTCTCTCTCCTCTTTTATAATATTAATGGCATTTTTTTGTGTGTATCACATTTATATAGGGAAAAAAAATATTTGCTTACAGGTTTCTTGGGGCAGACCTGGGTTGGCTCAGGTGGGATTTGATCAGGATTGTTGCTTGAATCAAGCTTAGAATTGGTCTATATTTCGGACACAAATCAAACTGGTTATAACTTCATTCTGCTTCTTTTACAGGTAAACACTGTTGGTTCAAGTATGAGAGGGTTTGCCAAGAGTTGGATCCTTCTAAGACAAAATCGCGGGCATATATAGATTTCTGGTCAGGCAAAGTTTTTGTCAAGTATTTCTGCGATTGAAAGGGCTAGGCAAGAGACAAATTAGACTGCTGCTACTTACGAATCCGTTTCTAAATCAACGGTGGATCTGAATCAGCAAAATTGAGTTAATTAAAATGCAACTAATTTAGAATCAGGAAATTAAAAAAAGTACTCGTTCCCCCCAAAAAACTTGGATTAATTATAATCGGTTTATTCAGTCCCATTTTGATAACAACGGTAGCACAATCTGGCATCAAAGCATACTCATGGGCTGGTTGCATGATGAGGACACTGCATATTCTTCCTATACTCCACATACTCTTTCCTTTATTCCTTTAACCATGATTCTTGATGAAATTAGGTTTTTGAGTCTTTAAACAAATAATATTCAGTAACCACCTTTATGAATATGATCTGAGTTACATGGCGGAAGAAGAACAATTAAATAACAGATCGTACTTACAAGAAAGTTACCATCTAAACAAGCACACCCCCTCACCAATGATTAACCTTTGTAATGTCTGTGAACACTTCTCTTCGAGCTTGAGACAGTTTTCACTGCCAAGCATTCTAAGAGAATATGATAAGTACCTGCCGGGAAGGGTGCTCCCTGATCTACGCATTGTCTGATTTTCAGACCACGCATGCATTGCTTTGTTTACAAATGGCAACTCCGAGAGAGAAGCTAGCGGGCTCAAGAGGTTTGACTTGAAGATGAAACTATGTCCAAAGCTGAAGGAGACTGAATGTATATTACTGAAGCCATTCAACAAACTTGTTGAGAAGGATGAACGGGAACCCTTTCCAGCGAATAGAAAACTCCTCCAGATCTTGCTTTCACGCAATAAACTGCAGCAACTAAGTTACATCTAGAAATGGTTCGGCAAGAACGGACTTTAATTCACAAAAGCCTTATTACCTACACTTAACATGAGAAAATCTGTCTTCTATAGAGTTGCATTTCTATAATTTCCTGGATCCAACTTTCTCCCGATTAGAGATGTCATTTAGCTGTTGCTGTAACTGGCATGACAAACAGACAAAATTAGCATTAAATGCCGACCTTCATGACTCTTTAGTGAATGCCCTTACAGTTGCATAAGTATAATATAGCATAGATGCTACATCTAACATTTTCACCGAATTAGCAAAGATAAGCAAAACAAAACAAGTTTTTTCCTATTTAACAGTGGATTCTTAAAAAGACTCGAAATGAAGTAATAGAACAATATCTCCAGCTTACATGCACGTGTTTTGCTCTTTCTGTTGCAAGTTCATCAGTTAATCTCAGAACTCTGCAAGGCAAATGTGTGAAAGATGTTATAATTCTAACGGTCAGTTGATTACCACTAGTTCTTTTCTGTGCGCATGGGTTAGTAAACGAGAATCACCTATTCTGTAGCTCTGAAATCTTGTTCAACAATTGTCTCTCTCTTTCAGAGGGTAATGCTTCATTCTGTCAAAAAGAAACAGAAAACTAAAGCAATTTGTGATGACAGAAATGCAAGACCTACGTGACATATCGTTAAATAGGAATCAGTAAGTGATTCCTTTATATATTTTCATAATTAACAAATAACATGGCACGATAGAAGAATGAAATTGGAAACTCAACCAGCTGGCAACTAGATGTGACACATTATTGGTTGCGGTGCTATTTACCCCAATGCAGGTCGTTCAGGAAGATGGATCTAGTGAAGTTGTTACATCTACTGCACACGAATCAATAGAATGTCCATTTTCACCAGACCCTCTAGCAAAAACACGCAACAAATTACTACGTGCTGAACTGTGCCATGGTTTGATATTGATATGGACCTATATCCAGGTCCATTCTTCCAGTTTTAGCTATTCCATCCGCTCATGCATGACCTGACCCACTTAATCCCAACCTGTTCATACTAAAATATCCCAAAGGAGGACATGCTGCGGTTCATAATTTAGAACTCTTATTCCCTTCCAACTTTTTCTTACAATATGTTAATATGGGTTGATCACATCCTTGATGTTGAGCCTCACCATGAACAATACTGTGATATTTTCAGAATATTAAGAACAATCAATACGCAAAGTCTGTGACAAACCAAACCATTGTGATAATTGCTATAAATACGAGTAATATAATCGCAGAATGTTGCCATTAACCAAGCCAATAACCTCTAAAAGAGAAAACCTGTGATATCCTTGTACTTGTATTAATTTCCCCCCTACTTTTGTTACAGCAGCCATAGTATTTAGGAAATCTTGAACCTTGACCAACCCTTTTCTATGAAGTGACATGTACTAGCAGCCCAAGCATGCTTAGCTTCAGAACTCAGGTGGAGTGAGGTATATTAGTGCTAGAAACATCACACTCCCTCGTAGAAGATCATAAATGCTTTATGCTATCAACTACCTGAAGGAAATGGTAATTTAAATTTTAGCGGTATTCCTTAAAAGGTTCATGATCTTGTCCCCATATAAGGATCTCAAACCATGATTATCAATTGAGATAGTCATTAATTCGTTATTTTTTATTCAAGTTATGTCACGAACATCACACAATTGCGTGGCTGTTCCCAAGTATTGTTTCCAGCATAAATGCATTGGATAACATCCACACTCCAAAGTTGAGCATGCTTGGGCGAGAATAGTACAAGGATGAGTGGCCTCCTCGGATGTCCTCGTGTTGCACCATCTAGCCGATCCCACTTTTGTGGGAAAAGGATTGGCTAAGGAAATATAAGGTTCAAGTCATGTCACCAGACTGAGCCTTATGCTCGAAAGAAGCTGCAAGACTCGAAATCGTCTCTATAATTCACCTTAAATCATGGAAATCAGACTATTAAAATTCTTTTTATTAAATTAAGAATGAAGTATTATGTAAAAATAACCAAAAGAATTGTATTAGTTGTAAGAATAGTATCACAATCTCGCCAATGATGTCCACAAACACAAACACAAATGATCTCACAAGATCTTCGATAAGTTAAATCACCAAATACTTGGTACACAAAACAAACCAAATGAGTACAATACCAAACAAGTCAAGTCAGCACAAAAAAACTTGAATTATTAATTTCACAATATCCTCTATTTATAGAGATTATTACAAGTGATAAGAGAGAGAAGTGGGAGCAACTAATCTCAAAAGCTAGTCCAAGGGGGCCATGTCAAGAGCCTGTTGGAACCTAATGGCCCTCTATTACAAATTAACACCCCCTCAAACTTGCGGTGTATATACCGAAAGCTTCTCCGATAAAAACATAAATCTAGAGGTTGACAATGCTAGCTCTAGTTATAAAGAAACATAACATAAGGTCAGTCATTTTTTTCATGCATTTCTCCCAAATATAGTGACAATCCATCTCAATGCTTGGTTCCTTCATGAAATTTATTATTTGAAGCAATAAACATAGCACTTTTGTTATTACAAAGCAATTTTGTAGAGTCCTATGTGTGACCTTCATGTCTGCTAGAAGTTCAGTGATATAAGATATCTCTACTTTGTAGTAGCCATAACTCTATATTCAGCATTCATAAATGATAGAGATACCTTCGACTGTTTTTTAAATCTCTAAGAGATTAGTTACACACCTAAAAATATACAAAATCCAGTGATAGAATATCTATCATTGACATCCGCACTTATGTATATACTGGAGGGAGCTTGTTTAAATTTACTTACCACATGTACTCCATGCGCTAATGTCTTATCGAGTGATGTAAGATATGTAAAGGTTCCTATCATTTGTCTATGGAAAGTGAATACTCTAATTTTTCTCCAACTATAGTTCTCAGTTTTATCCCCATCATCTTCGGCATGCTCACCTTCTAATCATCTTTAAAACATTACCTGTTAACAATACAACAACAACAACTAAGCCTTTTCCCATACTAGACGGGGTCGGCTACATGGATTCTTTGTTTCCACAAATCCCTATCGTGTGCCATGTTAGCAGTTAACTCACAATAAGCTAGATCATTCTTTATTGTTTCATTCCAACACTTTTGTGGTCGTCCTCTACCTCTTTTAATACTTTCCAAATTTAGTTTTTCATACCTTCTTAAAGGTTCTTCTTTTGATATTCTTTCTATATGTCCAAACCATCTTAAACGATATTCTCTCATTTTATCCTCTATTGGTGCCACTCCTAATTTGTTTCTAATAACCTCATTATGTATACAGTCTTTTCTTGTATGACCATTCATCTATCTTAACATCTTCATTTCTATCACACACATCTTTTGTACATGTTGATGATTAACTGCTCAACACTCAGAACCATAAAACATGGCAGGCCTAATTGCTGCTCTATAATATTTACCTTTTAACTTTAATGGTATCTTCTTATCACAAAGAATACCTCATGCTCCTCTCCATTTTAACCAACCAGCATTAATTCTATGCGTAACATCTCCATCAATTCTTTATCACTCTGAAAAAATTAACCCTAGGTATTTAAAACTTTCCTTTTGGGGGATGCAATCTATGCCAATTTTAATTTCTATGTCCTCTGAGGTAACCAAATGATCAAACTTACATTCCATATATTTTGTCTTTGTTCTACTAAGTCGGAGGCCTTTGCTTTCTAATGTTTCTCTCCATAGTTCTAATTTTCTATTAACTTTTTCCTTAGACTCCTCCACTAATACAATGTCATCTGCAAATAACATACACCAAGGTACTTCATCTTAAATATGTTTTGTTAACTCATCCATCACCATTATAAATAAGTATGGACTTAAAGTTGATCCTTGATGTAACCCAATATTAACTTCAAAGAAGTCTGTCATTCCTTTCCTCACACATGTTTTTGCACCATCATACATATCTCTTATAAGGTTAATGTATGTGAATGTTATACCTCTTTTTTCCAAAGTTCTCCAAAGAACCTCCCTCGGTACTCTATCATAAGCTTTTTCTAGATCAATAAATATCATGTGAAGGTCTTTCTTTTTTGCTCTAAAATGTTTCATAAGACATCTCAAAAGGTGAATCGCTTCAACAGTAGATTTGCCTCGCATAAATCCAAATTGGTTCTCTGTTGTACTTGATACTTGTTTTAACCTACGTTCGATAATTCTTTCCCACAATTTCATAGTATGACTCATTAACTTGATACCTCGATAATTCGCACAATTTTGAATGTCTCTCTTGTTCTTATATATGGGTATAAGTGTACTTGCTCTCCATTCCTTGAGCATCTTTTGGTTTTTCCATATTTCATTAAATAGTCTTGTGAGCAAAGTGATTCATATTTCTCCTAGTATTTTCCAAACTTCTATAGGAATATTATCTGGTCCTACCGATTTACCACCCTCCATATGTTTAAGAGCCTCTTTGACTTCATTCTTTTGAATACGTGGGTAGAAATTGTGGTTTATATACTTTTCTGATTTGGCTAACTCTCCTACGCTAATATTAACATCTTTATTTTCATTAAAAAGCTTATAAAAATAGTTTTTCCATCTATTTCTTATATCATCATTTGCCACTGGAATTTTTTCATCCTCGTCCGTAATGTATCTAACATAATTAAGATCTTTAGTTTTCTTATCTCTAGCCCTAGCTATCCTAAAAATATCTCTTTCACCCTATTTTGAGTTGAATTTTTTTATATAAATCCTCCCAAATTTTAGCTTTTGCCTCACTCATGGTCTTTTTCGCTTCCTTCTTTGCTTACTTATAAGCCTAGTTTTCTTACCATAATGTAATTTGTAACATACCCTCTTTGCCTTGATTTTATTTTGCACTACTTCACCACCAAGTTTCTTTTTGTGCCGGTACACCTCCCTTAGATACACCTAACACATCTTTCGCCACTTTCCTAATATGTATAGCCATATTGTTCCATATATCACAGGGTGTACCAACATAATTCCAAACATCTCCTTGAAGGACTTTCTATTTAAATATATCTTCTTTCTCACTTTTGAGGTTCCACCATTTAGTCCGAATAGCTCGATACACTCTTTTCTTCTTTGTCCATTTTTTATTTGTAAATCCATAACTAAATGTCGATGTTAGGTGGTTAAGCTTTCTTCTAGAATTACCTTGCAATCTTTACAACATGCCCTATCTTTTTTTCTACAAATACAACAACAACAACAACAACTAAGTCTTTTCCCACACTAGACGGGGTCGGCTACATGGATTCTTTGTTACCACAGATCCCTATCGTGTGCCATGTTAGCAGTTAACTCCCAATAAGCTAGATCATTCTTTATTGTTTCTTTCCAACACTTTTGTGGTCGTCCTCTACCTCTTTTAATACTTTCGTAATTTAGTTTTTCTAACATTCTTACAGGTTCTTCTTCTCATAATCTTTCTATACATCCAAACCATCTTAAACGATGTTCTCTCATTTTATCCTCTATTGGTGCCACTCCTAATTTGTTTCTAATAACCTCATTATGTATACGGTCTTTTCTTATATGACCACTCATCCATCTCAACATCTTCATTTCTATCACACACATCATTTGTACATGTTGATGATTAACTGCCCAACACTCAGAACCATAAAACATGGCAGGCCTAATTGTTGCTCTATAATGTTTACCTTTTAATTTTAATGGTATATTCTTATCACAAAAAATACCTCATGCTCCTCTCCATTTTAACCAACTAGCATTAATTCTATGTGTAACATCTCCATCAATTCTTCCATCACTCTCAAAAATTGACCCTAGGTATTTAAAACTTTCCTTTTGGGGAATGCAATGTGTGCCAATTTTAATTTCTACTTCCTCTGAAGTAACCAAATGATCAAACTTACATTCCATATATTTTGTCTTTGTTCTACTAAGTCGGAGGCCTTTGCTTTCTAATGTTTCTCTCCATAGTTCCAATTTTCTATTAACTTTTTCCTTAGACTCCTCCACTAATACAATGTCATATGCAAATAACATACACCAAGGTACTTCATCTTGAATATGTTTTGTTAACTCATCCATCACCATTATAAATAAGTATGGACTTAAAGTTGATCCTTGATGTAACCCAATATTAACTTCAAAGAAGTCTGTCGTTCCTTCATGAGTCCTCACACATGTTTTTGCACCATCATACATGTCTCTTATAAGGTTAATGTATGTGAATGCGATACCTCTTTTTTTCAAAATTCTCCAAAGAACCTCCCTCGGTACCCTATCATAAGCTTTTTCTAGATCAATAAATATCATATGAAGGTTTTTCTTTTTTACTCTAAAATATTTCATAAGACGTCTCAAAAGGTGAATCGTTTCAATAGTAGATCTGCCTGGCATGAATTCAAATTGGTTCTCAGTTGTACTTGATACTTGTCTTAACCTACGTTCAATAATTCTTTCCCATAATTTCATAGTATGGCTCATTAACTTGATACCTCGATAATTCGCACAATTGTGAATGTCTCCCTTGTTCTTATATATGGGTATAAGTGTACTTGCTCTCAATTCCTCGGACATCTTTTGGTTTTTCCATATTTCATTAAATAGTCTTGTGAGCCAAGTGATTTCTATTTCTCCTAGTATTTTCCAAACTTCTGTAGGAATATTATCTGGTCCTACCGATTTACCACCCTTCATATGTTTAAGAGCCTCTTTGACTTTATTCTTTTGAATACGTCAGTAGATATTGTGGTTTATATACTTTTCTAATTTAGCTAACTCTCCTAAGCTAATACTAACATCTTTATTTTCATTAAAAAGATTATAAAAATAGTTTTTCCATCTATTTCTTATATCATCATTTGCCACTAGAATTTTTTCATCCTCGTCTTTTATATATCTAACATAATTAAGATCTTTAGTTTTCTTATCTCTAGCCCTAGCTATCCTAAAAATATCTCTTTCACCCACTTTTGAGTTGAGTTTTTTTATATAAGTCATCTCAAATCTTAGCTTTAGCTTCACTAACGGCCTTTTTTGCTTCCTTCTTTGCTTTCTTATAAGCTTCTAAAGTTTCACTAGTTTTTTTAGCATAATGTAATTTGTAACATGCCCTCTTTGCCTTAATTTTATTTTGTACTACTTCACTCCACCACCAAGCTTCTTTTTGAGCCGGTACACCTCCCTTAGATACCCCTAACACATCTTTCGCCACTTTCCTAATATGTATAGCCATATTGTTCCACATATCACAGGGTGTACCAACATAATTCCAAACATCTCCTTGAACGACTTTCTGTTTAAATATATCTTCTTTCTCGCTTTTGAGGTTCCACGGTTTAGTCTGAATAGCTCGATGCACTCTTTTCTTCTTTGTCTATTTTTTTATTTGTAAATCCATAACTAAAAGTCGATGTTGGGTGGTTAAACTTTCTCCTGGAATTACCTTGCAATCTTTATAACACGCTCTATCTTTTTTTCTACAAATAAAGTAATCAATTTGTGTTTGTGATAAGCCACTCTTATAAGTAATTAAATGTTCATCTCATTTTTTGAAGATTGTATTGACTATAAAGAGATGAAATGCCATAGCAAAATTTAAAATCTCCCTACCTTCCTCATTTATATCCCTAAAACCAAAGTTTCCATGAATCCCTTGATATCCTAATGCCTCTTTACCAACATGTTCATTTAAATCTCCTCCTAAACAAATCATCTCCCTTTGTGGAATCTTTTGAAAAACCTTATCTAACTCTTCCCAAAAAGCTGTCTTTATACTATCTTCTAGTCCTGGGTGCGTAACTACAAACTATATTCAAAACCTCTACTCCTAACACTAATTTCAACATCATGATTCAGTCACTATATCGTTGTATGTCTACTACACTCTCCTTTAAATCTTTATTTATGATAATACTAACTCCATTTCGAGCCTTTTCCTCTATCTCCTTTGCTTTTTCTCCAACCCATTTTGTCTCTTGTAAACATAGAATATGAATCTTTCTCCGAATCATAGTATCTACCACCTCCATTAGCTTACCAGATAATGTTCCGATATTCCAAGAACCAATACGAATCTTATTATCTGGGACTAGCTTCCTTACCCCCCGCATCCGTCCATAATCAAAATGCGGAGACCCTCTCTGAAAATTATTCACTACATTCGGGCGGCAATGTAGCGGGACTAACTTCTTTACCCACACCTGTCCATGATGTGGGAACCCTCCCTGCAATTGATTCAATACATTCGGGTAAAAATATAGTGGCCCTTGCTTACTTATTACTGCATTCGGGCTATGCATCACGTCGCTAAGCGGGGACGCCCCAAAGCAATGCTCATAATTTTTGTAATCCATATTATAAAATCTGATGAAGTTTTACGTTGGTTGTCAGAAGCCTAACACAACCCTCCTCCTTTATCTGGGCTTGGGATTGACAATGCAAGGGTGATCCCTTACATGGGCGGAGTTTGACCTGTTAAGAATATCACTAGCAAATTTTGTTTGTGATATAAAATAACCTTTATTATTACAAGTTATTTCTATTTTCAAGAAGTATGCATGCATAAAATTCTAAAATTTATCAAACCACGCCTTAGGTGCTTGTTTGAGTCCATATAAAGCTTTTTTTTTAAGAACATAATTACTTTGAGCATTTAATCTTGAAAGAAGAGCCATATAAATATCTTCACTAAGACTACCATTCAAAAAATATTTTTAACATCCAATTGATATATATCCCGTTCTTTAATCGCACAAATAGAGATTAATATATGAAACATAGTCTGTTAAAGAATCTGCTATATTAGTGCCATTTCTATATTTTTTGATATTTTGGTATTATTGTAATTGCCTATAGTACTAAGGGTATTTTTGTCTTTTTATATTGACCAATCACTATATAAAGACTGCTCCAGCTTGTATTAGGGTTAAGAAACATATTAAGAGAGAGAATGAGAGGGGGGCAACCTCCATTAGAGGGCTTGCCCCCTCTTTCGATCTCAACTTTTTCCTTCACATCTTCTCCTTTTTCCTCGTGATTCACTACACTTTCCCGAGAATTTCAACATGGTATCACAACTTTCGATCATTGGGAGCAGTGACTGCTGACCCGCTGGTTTTTTTCCTTGAATCATTAGAGTGGCGATTGAGAGGGAAGCCACGGCAACGGAGTCCATGAGAGGAGAGACTATGAAACCATGAAGCAAACAATTGTTTGGCACAAGCATGTAGGATCGAGGCAAGTATGACAACAACATTCGGGTCACACAAAAATACTACCAATCAGTTAACGGATATGCTGATGAATTGCTATGGGCGACTGCATGGTTGTATGAGGCCACCAATGAGCTATGAGCGACTGCATGGTTGTATGAGGCCACCAATGAGCCACACTATTTGAACTATCTTGCTGCAAATGTCGAAGCACTTGGTGGGACTGGATGGGGAATGACATAATTCGGTTGGGATGTAAAATATGCTGGCGTGCAGGGTCTTGTTTGTTTCTATGTTTTTATGCAAGGCAGGGGAGTTAAGTATGCTTAATTTTTCCAAAGTTACCATAAGAAGGCTGAGTACTTCATGTGTTCATGCTTGGGGAAGGGTACCCAAAACATCAAATGTTACCCAAGGGAGATGTCTTGGCCGCATGATAACTCTTTGATGAAATGTCTGAGAGAGTCAAGGTATTTTTTTACAGTAATGTTATTAGAGGAGCAGAGCAGTGCCACCAGCGTTGATGTCCGCCAACGAGTTCAGCAGATAGTGGTTGTTGATTGTTATGCAAATCGGGTTGCAAGGGTGCAGTCCAATCCGTTTGACATAGAGGAAGTGTTGCAAAGAAACTCGTTATTTTTATGAGGTGCATAACAACACCTTTCGTGTTGTTGGTGTTACGTATTGTTGCTATTATGCCTTTGCAGAAAATTCAGAGAATGCTACTTAAAATGTTGCAGTCATGAAGGTTGCTGGAAAAGTGTTGTAGCTATGAAGCTGCTAAAGAAGAACAACCTATAAAAAATATTGCAACCATGAAGTTGTTGAAGAACCATAAAAGCTGATAAAAATGTTGCAATCATGAAGGTTGCTGAAGAATATTGCATTCATGAAGGTTGTTGGAAAAGTGTTACAGCCAAGAAGGTTGTTGAAAAGTGGACACCCAAAAGGGCTCAAAAAATCTAGAAAAAGATAGAAAATATGAAGTAGTACTTGGTGATTGTCTTGATTGGGAAAACAACAAAATTGCATATAGAAGAAAAGATAGAGTGAAGGAAAATAAATTTTCACCACATATGCTTGAAAATCAAATCATAGAAGAGACACATGTATCAATTCTTATGGAATGTGACAGTGTCACCAAAAAACATGAAGTTTGAACCCTTAGTTGCTGAAGTGAACAACCACAAGGGTTGGAAAAATCGACTGCAGTCACCATGTTAAGAGGCATAGAACCGACTAGTATAAGCAAATGTTTGTATTATGATATTTGAGTAGTAAAGAGAGGACACCCAACCAACATATTGGCAGCAACCACCATATGAGGGGACACAGAAAATGCTAATTGAAGTGTACATGTGGAGATATTATCTCCTACTATAAAAATCAACTTTCTCAAGAGAAGAAAAACATGACTTTTGCCCAATCACTTCATAGAGAAGAAGAGAAGGAGCAACCATCACCCATAGAAGGGGTCGAGTGTTACCCAAGTATGTTCGTAATTGTTAAGTTGATTTAAAGAAGCCTCATAGAGATCATTGCTACAAGTGTGGTGAAGAAAAAACTATTTTTTTTGTAAGTTTAGAGATCAAAGTATCTCACTCTCAACTTGAAGGGGGTGTTGAAGAATCTGCTTTATTAGTGTCATTTCTGCATTTTTTGATATTTTGATATTGTTGTAATTGCCCATAGTACTAAGGGCATTTTGGTCTTTTTTATATTAACCAATCACTATATAAAGACCGGTCCAGCTTGTATTAGGGTTAAGGAACATATTAAGAGACATAGAAAGAGAGGGGGGCGGCCTCCGTTGGAGAGCTTGCCCCGTCCTTCGATCTCAACTTTTTTCCATCACATCTTTTCTCCTTTTTACTCATGATTCGTTACGCTTTCCCGAGAATTTCAACATAGTTATAAGAGCAAAAGTTTCTTCATAATCAACTCCATATTCTTGAGAATACTCCTCAGCTACAAGTCTTGTTTTGACCTTATAGACCCATCTACCATCAATAATTTTCTTTTCTTTGGGTTTCAAAACAATGTCACTATTCATTGCTAGAGCTTCTAATTCATTATTCATAGCGTTTCTCCATTCTAAGTTATTTTTTGCTTCATCATAATGATTTGGTTCAAAGATACTCGATATGATTGCATGTTTTCTATGTTATTGAAATGTTTCATAAGACACAAATCTTTGAGGAGGTTTTATGATTATTTTGCTAAGAGCATTGTCATTTTCTATATTTCTCCTTCCATAACAAAGTTTGAAAGGCTTTATTATTTCTTCTCTAGTTTCGGGATTTATAGGTTCATTCTCTAGTTGGACCATATTTTCCTCTTATTTTTCCTCATTGTCATCTAACTTTTCATCCGTGATTTCATCCAAAAACGTATAACTACCTTGGGTGCTTTGTGACTCATGTTTATAATAACATTCATCTTTAATGAATTTGACATCTCTATTCACATAACTTTTATCTTTTTTTGGGTTGTAACATTTATACCCATTTTTATCAATATCATACCCAAGAAAGACACATTCAATAGCTTTGGGACCTAACTTGTCATTCGAATCTATATAAATATAATACCTACATCTAAAAACTTTCAACCGATCATAACTAAGTTTATTTGAATACAACTTTTCAACGGGAGAACAAATTTCTAGTTTGGTTGATGGCACCCTATTTATCAATATACGGAAGTTAAAACAGCTTCGACCCACAAGTATTTGAGAACTTTACTTCCTAACATAAAATTTCTAGTAGTTTCAATAGTATGTATGTCTTCTTTCGGCTAAGTCATTTTATTGGAAAGTTTTTGTATAAGATTTTTTATGCCAAATTTCATGTTATTCAAGATAGTTTTTGAAATCAATTGAGAGATGTTCATCCTTTGAATCTGTTCTTAAGATTTTGATATTAATTTCAAATTGAGTATTGATCATATTGTGAAAGATCAAAAAGTTTCTAAAAACTTATGATTTGTGTTCAAAAAAATATATCTAAGTGTATTGACTATTGAGTGAAACCATCTACAAAAATAACATAATAGGTCACTCCTACTTTTGAGCTTATGGGAGTGAGTCCCCAAACATTGAAGTGCACTAATTCGAAAGCCTTTTTGTGATAAAGGTTCTTTCGCCAAATGATGCAAGGTGTGTTTTGCCAAAAATACGATTTTTATAAATAAAATTATTCTTTTCATTAGTCTTTATCCATGGATAATTGTTCATTTTGCTTTTATCAAGATAACCAAATCTTTTGTGCTAAAACACAAATCATTACAAGTAATCTTACATATTTCAAAATTTGACATAACTAAATTATCCATGGCTTAAAGACCACCTCTATGTCATTGCCCAATCACCTTCTTCGATAGATGCTTATGTACCACACATCCATTTGGTGAGAATGTAACAATACAACCATTATCACAAATTTGAGAAACCGAAAGAAGATTAAGATTTAATTTTGGTATAAAATGTACTTGAGGTATTTTAAAAGAATTATTTTCTAGATTACCAATTTCTTTGACATCAAGCTTAGTGTCATCGACCGTAAATACTTATGCTCTAATTTGTGTGCATTTGTCTAACAATTTATATTCATTTGTCATATGAAAAGAAGCACCAGAATATAAAAACCATGACATATCTTGATTTTTAGAAGAAGTTGACAATGACGACTCGAAGATGCTTGCCTTTGTCGGCCTTGATTTTCGATGGTACCACTTCCTCTTTGTTGTTATCAATGATAGCCACATGAGGAAACCTCCTCAACAAGAGATGACAAGTAGTTTTGATATGTCCACTCTCCTTGAAATAATGTCAAATTATACTCTTGTTTGGCCAAGGCACACCATTACCCTTCAATTGCCCGTTCCTTTCACTTTTTTTGGCATGTGAAGGCTTATACATCTTGAAATAATTTTTGGGTCTAGATGTAATAAGAAACACTTCTTTGTTGTCTCTCATGTTTCTCAATCTAGTATCTTTCATGACTAAATCGGCCAAGATCTCATAGCTTTTGGGTCTCGGCTTTCTATGTATCAAATTTGATCTTATATTCTCAAATTCATCTCGTAATCTCGTATGAAAAGAAGTATTTATTGTCAAGATATTCTTGAAATTCATCCATACTTTAAAGTTTTTCAAATTTGTAAATACTTTTAAGTTGGTTCCAAAGATCGAAAAACTCATTGTGATAGTCCCTAATACTCATGAAACCTTGTTTGACCATTATCATATTCTCAATCAAATTTATTTGAAAGACAATCGTCTAGATAATGGGTTTTCCTAAGGTATTCTTAAGTTTCAAAGGATGCTAATTCTATTTCAAAGTTTTTCATCCCCATTTTAGCCAATAATCCATGTGATTTTGGAATTATACTTTTCTTATTTTTTTTGGCTCTTGCTTTAATTTCTCGTGTCTTGAGAAATTCATCACATCATGCCCTTCTTCTATCCATTTGGGCTCTTTGATCATACCATCAATATAGTCCTAATAGTCTTTAGAAATAAAATATTTTTTATGATACGTGTCCAACTTGGATAAGATTAGAATCAATAAACAACAAAATGTCTTACTTTTTTTTATTTCATTTTTCTCAATAATAACAAGAAATGCGAAGACTACCTTTATTTCCTCAACTTGGTCAAACAATACCCAAATTTGACAATCTTCCCACAATCGGCATAAACCTCAATGCAGCTCTAAATGAATTGTTCAAGCTCTTATACCGCATAAGAATAGCACCACAATCTCGCCAATGATGTCCATAAACACAAATACAAATGATCTTTCAAGATCTTCAACAAGCCAAATCACCAAACACTTTATGCGCAAAACAAACCAAATGAGTATAATACCAAACAAGTCAAGTGAAAAGAAAAAACTCTAATTATTCATTTCATAGCATCCTCTATTTATAGAGGTTATTACAAGTGAGAAGAGAGAGACAAGTGGGAGCGACTGCTCCCAATGGCTACACTACTAGCCGTTGGGTGTTGACGAGCCCATGAAGGCCAGTCCAAGGGGCCCCATGCCAGGAGCCTATTGGGCCCTAATGATCCGGCTCTATTACAAATTAACATTAATAAGTTTTAGTGTGCTCCACATATTAGCTAAGAGTCTGTACGACTGGCAGATAGACAACTAATTTGAAATCTTTTAAGCATAATTAACTGTATATATGACTGATTATAGAAGAATTATATTTTTACCTACCAGTGCATCATTGCCAAGAGTTGGAACTTGAGGAGACACTCTTCCTGATCAGAAAATACAATAGGTAAATATCCAAGTGCAGAATACTACAAAAAGAGGTTACCTGTTCTCACCATCTGCCAATTCATTTTGCTGCAGGCTATTAATTACACCCATGAGTAGATCCTGAAAGTTAACCGAAGAATAATCATAAGATTGTAAAAATCTACAGAGTAATCTTTAAAATAGTAAGCACCATTTAACGAGAAACACTAGCGTAAAAAAGAAGAGTTGCCTGTTGGGCTGCTGTTTGCTGTAAAAGATTTTGTAGATGTGCCGTTAAAACTGAAGGTGAAACTGGGTTTTCACCAATATCTTTGGTAGTAACAGGCTGAAAAAGCAGCAGTAACAAAGAATAAATTGATTAAAACAAACAAAAAAAGTATAATGTTGTAACAAGCAAGTTTGCCAGCTCTCAAAATCAAGAAAAACAATAAATATGTGATGGCATTCTTTGGTCAAAGAAGGTGGTACATACAGCTAAATTAAGATGGTGAGGCCTAACAAGATATGTCTCAGTTAATACCCCCATCATAGATTCATAACAAATCTAAGGAAGAAAGAGATGCATTATTTTGATGATTGATGTTAGCAGCTTTGTCAATCTAAATTTGTTAAGGAGAAAAAGAAAAGAAGAGCCCACGTTTCTTCTTCGTTATTTCTTGTCACTTTATATAATTGAGTGAACAAAGGAACTAATCATGATGATGAGAGAGAGAGATGCTTATTGATTTTAAGGAAACCGTATCTATTTACTTGTATGGGTTCCTAATAACATATAAAAGTTGCATGTCAATCTAAGAGAGAAAGGATGGAGACTTTTAAATAACTGCAGAAAAACAAAATAATAAAACAGAGGCCCACTGTAAACATGGAGAACCAGAAGTCAAAAGATTCCGTATGTTTGACTTTTAGTTAAAGATTCAGTAGAAATGTGAGCATAAACAATGAAGTTTGGATGCCTATAAATGACTTCCACCCCCCACCACGAAAAAAAAAGAGAAGACTGAACTAGAAGAGGAAGGTAATTACGCACCATAGGCTTGGTGTCAACCTGCCAATCACCAACACTAGCAGATTTTCTTAGGGGAGATTCCTGAAGATCAGAAAACTAGAATGTGAAACATAAAATACCCTACTTTAGTTGAAAAAGGTAAGGAAAACCATGGTAACTTCTATAAGTGATTGCAGACCTTAGATGATCTTCGTGATGTTGTACATAAAGGTTAGTAATTTTTTTTCAATGAACATGCTAACCAAAATATGAAGAAATACCTTTACAACATCCACATTTTCAGATGTAACTGAAAAACGACCTTTTACTTGCACCAGATTTGCCTTTGGTTTATCCTCCAATATATCTCTATGTCCTATATAAGTAAAATATAAGCACCTCAGATGAGGATTAATGACATCCAGAGCTTAAACAATCTCCATGGTTCACCAAGATGTTGGTTGTAAGGGAACAAGAATCAGTACCTGTCAATGTTCTAATGGGAGCCGATAAGCTATTCATGGAAGCTCGCTTTGGGAGCATTAGCAGGCCACTAACAGTGGATTCTTTTCGAGCGTCACGCTTGGGTATCTTCTCTGGTATTGACTGGTTGCTTCCTTCACTCCTGCAAGAAGTATAAACTAAACATCATCCAGCCTTCCCAATAACTTCAAATTCATAGCATGTTGGGGATAAATACAAAAAGTCAATCAACTTACTCCTGTAACATCCAGGATGAGAAAGGAAACCAGGACTGCAGTTTGAAAGTCACTTTTACATGCTGCATGGGTAGCCAGAAACCTATCCTTTCAGGAAACGTACTACCATGGAAAAATATTAAGAACAATGATGATTCTGTGATTTTATGTGTTCCCGGGATCCCTTAGCCCATGTAAAGGATCACCCTTGCATGGCCGGTCCCAAGCCCAGGTAAAAGAGGAGGGTTGCATTAGGCTTTTGACAGCCAGTGTAAAACTTTATCGGACTTATTTATCATGGATTCTACAAATTATGATAGGGCTATGTGTAAACAAAGAATCCATGTATCCAACCCCATCTAGTATAAGAAAAGGCTTAGTTGTTGTTGTTGTCCCGGGATCCATTGGCAATGCATTATATCAACTACCTTCTTAATTTGCAGCAAACACTCTTGCCCAGATTGGAAGTCAACTCTCAGTAAAACACCCACATGCCCCCTCAGCAAGGACTGGTACCCATCCGGTTGGTTCATATTCTTCAGAAAAACTCGGAAGGGCACATGTGACACTTCACTAAACTAGGGTATAACAATGCATCCAGTGTTCCAGATCCTATCTTTGCAACACAAGAGGTTGGTTATCCCTGTCCTGTAATAGTTAGCTGTTGACCAAATGGATGACCACTAGAAAAGGATGATCTATATAAAAAGATACAGAAGATTTACTGCGTTAAAATGCAGTAGGTGATGATCCAGATAACCAAAATGACCATACACTCTTAACCAACAAAAGACTACCTCATGTGTATGTATTTGTAATATAACTATAAATACTATAATAGAAGAGTACAGATTACTACAAGTCACCAACATACATAAGGTACACATTATGCACTTTCTTTTATAGATTAGATATCTGTACCGTATTGTATTTTATAAAATAATTGCCTGAAGATTGACAACCAATAACTAACCTCTCAGGCCCAGAATTCCGCTCCAAACTAGGATTTCGAGAAGGGGCAGGAGCTCCATTATCACAACAGTTTGAATTCTGACTCCTGACATTGTTTCTATCCTCATTTTCAACTCCAGACAGCCTCTCCGTCTCACCTATTGATGTTGAACATTGTGACTCACTCTGAGGTCCATTTCCAGAACAAGTTGGCTCTGACACCATGTTCAGATCTCTTCTGTTCAAGTATTTGCTATCCAAAGAAGACATGTTGCTCGAACTTTCTCTGCCAAAGAAAAGGAGGAATGAAATAGATCTCATCCAGTGAAAATAGTGCAGTTAGCTGCAAACACATCCAATAGAAATTGAAGGACAAAATATCGCAGTAGACACATAAGACGTTGTCACACCATTTCTAAAAGCTCCAACAATTGGAAGTAGATATCAAGACTTTAACTGGAGAAATCTATTGTGGTAAAAGAACTACACAAAAGTAACTTGTAGTATTCCAGCAAACAAATCTACACAAAGCATCAAGCTTAACTGGTAATTCGTTACATGGGTTAAATGAGCCTGAATAAATATATGTATCCATGGACATGCACATCTCTCTCTCTATATATGTATAATATGCATGTGTGTGTTTAATTATTATGCACATCATCACCAATACTATTGTAGACATTTTATGCAGGAAGAATAATTATTATCATAAAAATCTTGAACATAACTTGGACCACTAAAAAAGCTTTAAAATGTATAGACAAATTAGCAAGAATAAGAATAGGTTTTCTACCCTTATTTTTATTAAATACAAAAGGGTTATGAATAAAAGCAAAAAAGTACATAGAAGCATATGCCGAGAAAGAGGTATCATCACATTATCATGATAATATCACTGCATTCTGTATATGGTATTTTATGCTCATTGGCTCATTCATGAAACCCAATAAAGTCACAACATTTCCAGAATCCTATGATAGGAGAGAGATGATAGAAGGACTACTACCTGTCACCGCCACCGCCACCGCCAGCCAGCTGTTGGGCCAGCCGTTGCAGCCAGCCAACCATCAGGCCAACCAACGGCCAGCAGCCCAACAGCTAGATTTTCTAGCCATTGGGCCAGGCCATCACACTAGCCGTTGGGTGCTAGCCCTCCTTCTTCCTCTCTCTTTCCTCTTTCCTACTCTCTCTTCCCATTGTATTCTACCTTCCTTTGCCTATAAATAACAACAACAACTAAGCCTCATCCCATACTAGACGGAGTCGGCTACATGGATTCTTTGTTTCCACAGAGCTCTATCATGTGTCATGTCAGCAGTTAACTCACAATAAGCTAGATCATTCTTTATTGTTTCTTTCCAACACTTTTGTGGTCGTCCTCTACCTCTTTTAATACTTTCCAAATTTAGTTTTTCATACCTTCTTATAGGTTCTTCTTCTAATCTTCTTTCTATATGTCCAAACCATCTTAAACGATATTCTCTCATTTTATCCTCTATTGGTGCCACTCCTAATTTGTTTCTAATAACTCATTATGTATACGGTCTTTTCTTGTATGACCACTCATCCATCTCACCATCTTCATTTCTGTCACATACATCTTTTGTCCATGTTAATGGTTAACTTCCCAACACTCAGAACCATAAAACATGATAGGTCTAATTGTTGCTCTATTATATTTACCTTTTAACTTTAATGATATCTTCTTATCACAAAGAATACTTGATGCTCCTTTTCATTTTAACCAACAAGCATTAATTCTATGCGTAACATCTCCATCAACTCTATCACTCTAAAAAATTGACCCTAGGTATTTAAAACTTAACTTTTGGGGGATGCAATGTGTGCCAATTTTAATTTATGTCCTCTGAAATAACCAAATACTCAAACTTACATGCCATATATTTTGTCTTTGTTCTACTAAGTCGGAGGTCTTTGCTTTCTAATGCTTCTCTCCATAGTTCCAATTTTCTATTAACTTTTTCCTTAGACTCTTCCACTAATACAATGTCATCTCCAAATAACATACACCAAGGCACTTCATCTTGAATATGTTTTGTTAACTCATCAATCACCATTATAAATAAGTATAAACTTAAAGTTGATCCTTGATGTAACCCAATATTAAGTTATTAACTTCAAAGAAGTCTGTCATTCCTTCATGAGTCCTCACACATGTTTTTGCACCATCATATATGTCTCTTATAAGGTTAATGTATGTGAATGCGATACCTCTTTTTTCCAAGGTTCTCCAAAGAACCTCCCTCAGTACTCTATCATAAGCTTTTTCTAGATCAATAAATATCATGTGAAGGTCTTTATCTTTTGCTCTAAAATGTTTCATAAGACGTCTCAAAAGGTGAATCGCTTCAATAGTAGATCTGCCTGGCATGAATTCAAATTGGTTCTCTGTTGTACTTGATACTTGTCTTAATCTACGTTCGATAATTCTTTCTCATAATTTCATAGTATGGCTCATTAACTTGATACCTCGATAATTCGCACAATTTTGAATGTCTCCCTTGTTCTTATATATGGGTATAAGTGTACTTGCTCTCCATTCCTCGGGCATCTTTTGGTTTTTCCATATTTCATTAAATAGTCTTGTGAGCCAAGTGATTACTATGTCTCCTAGTATTTTCCAAACTTCTATAGGAATATTATGTGGTCCTAATGATTTACCTCCCTTCATATATTTAAGACAGTGTTGTCTGACGCGTATCGTATCGTGTATCGCTGGGCTCCACGATACGGGCGTATCGTATCGTACTTTAATATTAAAATAATACAAAAAATATTTAAAAAATAATAAAAAATAGTAAAAAATCAGAAAAAATCAGGAAAAAATCAGGAAAAATCTGATAATTGCTTTAAATTCATATAATGTAAGTTTAGTACAGATTGAGCATTCAGCATTGAACAATTGCATCCAAATTTACATATTTTGAATCCAAAAAATAAAATACAGACATAGTTTACACTTTACAGTACACTACAGTTACATATAATGTTACATTTTACAAATTGTAATCAGGATCATCAACTAAATAATCTTCAACTTCTCCTTGTTGCAAATCCTCATCATCATCAGCCACGCCCACACCTTCTTCTTCAAAATCAAATTCTTCATCTCCATAATGTTGTTGCGCTCCTTCCAAATTAATCCAGGCAACGTCTTCTTCTGTTAGGAGGGCATTTTCTTCAGTGTCTTCCATAACCCAATCTTCTAATATATCAAAATTATCCAAACTTATTGGATCGAACTGACTTTCTTCTCTATTTACTTTTTTTAATTGCCTACGACACAAACAAAGATAAACAATTAGTAAGTAATATTAACAATTGAAAACTGAAGTTAAATAATATCGAATTGAAAATTTGAAAGTAATACAACATTACCTTTCACGAAGGCGCATGTTACAACGAATATAAACCAAATCATTAAGCCTTTTATGTTCCAACCTGTTGCGCTTTTTTGTATCGATGTGTTCAAAAACACTCCAATTTCTTTCACAACCTGTTGCACTACAGGTTTGGCTTAAGACTCTAATTGCAAAATCTCTAAGGTTTGGACAATCACTTCCAAACCTATTCCACCAAATATCTGTAAAAAAAATATAAACATTAGAGACATAATAATCCACAGTAATGTAAGATGCAACTTAAATATGAAAATAAACAATGTACCTGGACGCATCGTAGAGCGGTTGCGAATTGCAACAGGCAAACCCATCAAGTGAAGAGCATTATCATATATCTCCATCTCTCGATGTATCGCATCTACTATGCTCTCATCAGGGACTAATCTGTCGATGCATTCAATGATTCCTCGATTAACCTCACCGTCCCTTTTGAAGGTTGCTGAGTACCTCAATGATGGGTTTAGATAGTAGGCTGCTGCATGAATAGGCTGATGCAATTTTTATTCCATCTACTATCAATTATTTTCCACACGGGCACATAATCTCTTTTTTTTCCATTAAAGTTATTTCTGATCGCTTCTTTTGCCCTGTCCATGGCTTCATAAAGGTAGCCCATAGATGGTTTCTCCTCGCTGTCAGCCAATCTCAAAACTTTCACTAAAGGACAAGTAATTTTCAATAATCTGATGCATGCATTCCAAAATGAACTTCTAAAAACTGTTTCTGCAATCTCATTTAACTTTTTGTTCCTTCTGTTTTGTGGCAACTCTGCAAATTGTTGCCACTCATCTGAAGAGAACATTCTCTTTAAAGCTTGCTTCTGTCTTACAATACTTTGTACAGATAAGAAGTTTGTTGCAAACCGAGTTGCAGCTGTGCGAAGAAGCTCTGCACCTTCTGTGTATCTCCTCATCATACACAAAACAAATGCATGGTTGTAAATGAATTTTGTAATATCTTGGCAACACTCAGTTGCTGCCTTTATTTCATCCATCTCACCAATGTCCTCGAGGATGAGATCTAAACAATGGGCTGCACATGGTGTCCAGTAGAAAGTCCCATAAATATCAGCTAACTCCTTTCCAGCTGCTTTGTAGTTAGCTGCATTATCTGTAATCAATTGGACTACATTTTCTAGCCCAACCTCTTGTATAACCATATCAAATTCCTCTCGTAGGATCTCTGCAGTGTGCCTCTCCTCTGACATATCTAGAGATCTCAAAAACATGAGTCCTTTAGGATAATATACAAGAAAGTTTAGCAATGTCCTTCCTCGCCTATCGGTCCATCCATCTGCCATGATAGTGCATCCTGTTTCCTTCCACGATTGTCTTAAAGTCGAACAGTATTGCTGCACTTCAATCACGGTCTGATCTAATATCTTCCCTCTCAACTTCTGATAAGAGGGCATCCTGTATCCTGGACCAATGTTAGCAATTGCATCTGCCATTGCTTGAAAATGAAAACTGTTTGCTGCATTAAATAGAATGCATGCATCATAAAACCATCTGCCCACTGCAAGGTCTGCTTGATCGTGCAGTTGTTCTGAAGCCATAGCAGCACGAATTCCTGGCTGAGCACCAGGTGTAGTGGAAGGAGGAAAGAACGAATGTATGCCAGAAGAAGAAGCTCTTCCTCTACTCCTTCCTGAACTTCCTCTTCTGCCACCTCCAAAGTCTTCAGCTGCAACCCTCTTTCCTCTTCTAGGTGCTCGCGAACTGCTACTACCAATATCTGTTCTAGCATCTGAAGGCAAACTATCAGTGAATCCAACTCCAGTGGCAGTAGCATCATCAGCTTCTTCACACATCTGGAAATCATCCTTTTGTTGTCTCCTTTCCTGTATGCTCTCAATCATCTGCAAGCATTGCCATTTAATACCTTCTGACACACTTCTAACTCTGCCTGTGCATGGAGCAACTTCTTTCCTGGTTCCTGCTAGGTGGTGTTTCAACCTTGAAATTCCACCACTAACCACCTTTTCACAAAATAAACATCTGATTTTTAACCTTGAACCCTCAACTGGTATACCCCACTGCCATGCCGGATCATCAGACTTTGAATGAGAGTCTCTACCACCCCTTCCTGCCATCTCAATGGAGTACTTTAATTCAAACAAAAACCTGAAAATAAAAGCACTTCGTAAATCCCCCAATCTTCAAATAACACTCAAATCGAGTGTCTCCCACTTCATGAATGCAATAAAAATCATATACACACACTTAATAACTTCATATTTTGTCATTAAAAAAAAAAAACCAAAATAACACAAAAAACAATAAATATAAAAGAAAAAAAGGGAAAAAACATTAAAAATATACCTAAATCCGAGTTTTGAGGCTTAGACGGACACCGTAGGGCACGATTTTAGAGCTTTGAACACCAAGGAGGCGAAAACCGACTCTTAGGGAGCTTGAAGAACCCAAAAGGAGAGAGGAAACCCACGGGTTTCTCTCGAGCCGGGACCCTTTATAAGGGTCCCAGGGCGTATCGTGCGATACGCCCGCATCTGCAATACGGGGCCCCGTATCGTATCGTGGTGGCCCACGATACGATACGTATCGCACCGTATCGATACGATACGGACAACACTGATTTAAGAGCCTCTTTGACTTCTTTCTTTTGAATACGTCGGTAGAAATTGTGGTTTATATACTTTTTTGATTTGTTTCTCTCCTAAGCTAATACTAACATCTTTATTTTCATTAAAAAGCTCATAAAATAGTTTTTTCATCTATTTCTTATATTATCATTTGCACTAGAATTTTTTCATCCTCGTCTTTGATGCATCTAACATAATTAAGATCTTTAGTTTTCTTATCTCTAGCCCTACTTATCCTAAAAATATCTCTTTCACCCTCTTTTGAGTTGAGTTTTTTTATATAAGTCATCTCAAATCTTAGCTTTAGCTTCACTAACGGCCTTTTTCGCTTCCTTCTTTGCTTTCTTATAAGCTTCTAAAGTTTCACTAGTTTTCTTAACATAATGTAATTTGTAACATGCCCTCTTTGCCTTGATTTTATTTTGTACTACTTCACTCCACCACCAAGCTTCTTTTTGAGCCGGTACACCTCCCTTAGATACCCCTAACACATCTTTCGCCACTTTCCTAATATGTATAACCATATTGTTCCACATATCACATGGTGTACCAACATAATTCCAAACATCTCCTTGAACGACTTTTTATTTAAATATATATTCTTTCTCGCTTTTGAGGTTCCACCATTTAGTCCAAATAGCTCGATGCACTCTTTTCTTCTTTGTCCATTTTTTTATTTGTAAATCCATAACTAAAAGTCAATATATATTCTTTCTCGCTTTCTCTCTTGGAATTACCTTACAATCTTTACAACATGCTCTATCTTTTTTTCTACAAATAAAGTAATCAATTTGTGTTTGTGATAAGCCACTCTTATAAGTAATTAAATGCTCATCTCATTTTTGAAGATTGTATTGATTATAAAGAGATCAAATACCATAGCAAAATTTAAAATCTCCCTACCTTCCTCATTTATATCTCCATAACCAAAGTTTCCATAAATACCTTGATATCCTAATGCTTCTTTACCAACATGTCCATTTAAGTCTCCTCCTAAACAAATCATCTCCCTTTGTGGAATCCTTTGAATCACCTTATCTGACTCTTCCCAATAAGTTGTCTTTATACTATCTTCTAGGCCTACTTGGGGTGCGTAAGCACAAACTATATTCAAAACCTCTGCCCTTAACACTAATTTCAATGTCATGATTCAGTCACCATATCATTGTATGTCTACTATACTATCCTTTAAATCTTTATTATACCAACTCCATTTCAAGCCTTTTCCTTACCTGAGTACCATAATTTAAAACCTGTATCCTCTATCTCCTTTGCTTTTTCTCAAACCCACTTTATTTCTTGTAAACATAGAATATGAATCTTTCTCCGAATCATAGTATCTACCACTTCCATTAGCTTACTGGATAATGTTCCGATATTCCAAGAACCAATACAAATCTTATTATCTAGGACTAGCTTCCTTACCCCCGCATCCGTCCATATTGAAAATGCAGAGACCCTCTCTGTAAATTATTCACTACATTCAGGCAGCAATATAGCAGGACTAACTTCTTTACCCACACCCATCCATGATGTGGGAACCCTATCTGCAATTGATTCAATACATTCGGGCAAAAATATAGTGACCCTTGCTTACTTATTACTGCATTTGGGCTCTGTAACGCGTCGCTAGGTGGGAACGCCCCAAAGCAATGCTCATAATTTGTGTAATCTATGGTATCAAAATCCGATAAAGTTTTACGCTAGGTCTCGGAAGCCTAACACAACCCTCCTCCTTTATCTGGGCTTGGGACCGGCAATGCAAGGGTGATCCTTTACATTGGCGAAGTTCTTCCTTTGTCTATAAATACTTCATTTTATTCTTGTAATATCAAGTCATGGGGCCTTGCCTTGATAATAAAGAGTTCCTTCTTCAAAGTGTTTATAACTTTATATTATGCAATTTGGTGCTTAAGGCATAATTTGACTTATTCTTGGTGAAGGGCTTAAGGCACTTCGTGTGGTTATCGAGATCGAGTGAGACCAATCTTCATTACATGGTATCAGAGCCTTATCGAGGACGATTAATCGAGAAAAGACGATCTCAAGAAGAGTGCTAAGAAGGTTTTGATCGAGTGGACTGCTCATCTCTTCAAGTAAGACGTTCGTTGATTATTTGCTTTTGATAATGGAATATAAAGGGTTTTGTTTTCGCCTAACAAACACCAACTATAAGACATGTGCACAAACCATGAAAAATTATTCATATTTCAAAAAACTATGGGTTATATTAGTGAAATAAAAACATAACCTTCCATTCATTCAAGTTTAGAACAAATGGATGAATATAAGGGAGACATAGAACCATTCTATGGATCCTTATAAACAATGTTAATAAGCATGTAAGAGACACTCTACCAGATTTTACAAATGCTAGAGAAGCATGAGATTATCTCAAAAGAAGATATATACAGTGTGATGTAGCTCATAGAATGACTGTTACTGATAAACTTATGACCTTAAGACAAAGAGATAAGAACATTAATGAATTTTATATAGAGTTTTCTAATATAAATAAGGACTTTGTCCATCATTTTCTTAGAAGTTTGAGGGAAGAATTTTAAGGAGCGAGAGCCAATCTCAATTGTAGAAAACCATTCACTTCAAAAGAAGAAGTTATAACCGATTTACAAATGGTAGAAATTAGGTTAAAGGAAGTAAAAACTCAAAGAGACTTTGTACTAGCTGCATCTAGACTAGGAGCAAACGTCAGACTCTATCGACCTCCACATTTTAAGACAGATGGGCATCTTACTCTAAAGGAGGTAATTTGTTTTATTGTAAGGAACGAGGTCATGTGTTTAAATTTTATCCAAAATTAAAAAACAAAGTTGTTGCGGTCGAGGGAGAAGGAAAACAAACTCTTGCTCTCCGTGAACTCAAAAACAAAATAAAGCAACTTAAAGAACAGATGAAAGGAAGCGCATCCATTGGGGCAATTTGTTCTACCAGCTCTAATGGAACCGCAAGTACAAAATCTTGGTTACTCGACTCCAGAGTTCTTTTCATATGACATGTGAAGAAAAACTTTTAAGCAATTGCACACAAAAGAAATATGATTCATATGTGTTTACGGTCGATGGAACTAAACTGAGTGTTGATAAAATCGGAGATGTTCAAAATAAAAAAAATTAGTTTCAAAAATAAGTTTGGTTCCAAAGTTAAATTTAAATCTTTTTTCAGTTTCACAAATATCTGAAAATGGTTGTGTAGTTAGCTTATCATCAAACAATTACATTGATTATGGTGGTGAATTTGGATGCAAATGTTTTGTTTTAAATAATGGAAAAGATAACTTAGGCAAGTTTGATGCTAAGTCGATGAAGGTATATTTCTTGGTTATTCAAATCATAGTAAAGCTTTTTCGTATATATAATAAAAGAACTATGACTATTGAAGAATCTATACATGTTGCATTTGATGAAAACTGACCCAAATGGATCGAGAAAGGATCTTGTTATTGATGATGTTGCGAGAGTCTTGGCGAAACACATTTGGAATTTGGATAAAAGAAAAAGAAATCAAGGAGCAAGAGGATAAACAAAGACAAGAAGATTCGCAAGCTTTGGAACTTCCCAAAGAATGGCGAACTTCAAAATATCATTCCCTTGATCAAATTATCGGTGATGTATCTAAAGGTGTAAGTACTCGTAATTCTCTTAGAAATACTTGTAATCACTTAGCTTTTGTTTCTCAAATTGAACCTAAGGATTTAATTGAAGCTTTTGATGATGAACATTGGATCTTAGCTATGCATGAGGAATTAAATCAGTTTGAAAGAAATCAAGTTTGGGAATTAGTTGCTAGACCTAATAATCACCCTATAATTGGAACTAAATGGGTTTTTAGAAACAAACTTGATGAAAATGGGTTAATAACTAGAAACAAAGCTAGATTGGTTGCTAAAGGATATAATCAAGAAGAAGGAATAGATTATGAAGAAACCTATGCACTGTGTAGCTAGATTAGAAGCTATTAGAATGTTACTTGCTGCTTGCATCATGGATTTCAAATTATATCAAATGGATGTCAAAAGTGCTTTTCTAAATGGTTTTATTCAAGAGGAGGTATACGTTGAACAACCTCCAGGTTTTGAAAATCATGAACTACCCAACCATGTTTTTAAACTTAAAAAGGCTTTATATGGTTTAAAGCAAGCTCCTAGAGCTTGGTATGAAAGGTTGAGTAAGTTCCTTTTAGAAAATGGTTTTTCAAGAGGAAAAGTCGATACTACCCTTTTTATTAAAAATAAAAAGCATGACATTCTTCTTGTGCAAGTATATATGGATGATAGCCACTCAGATGGGTACTTCACATTATTTGGACAAAGATGAAGGAGGTAAATCGGTAGAAATAACGAAATATAGAGGTATGATTGGATCTCTCCTTTATCTTACTTCGCTAGTAGGCCGAGATATTATGTTTAGTGTATGCATGTGTGCTAGATATCAGGCAAACCCTAAGGAATCTCATTTAAGTCTTTGTTAAACGAATAATGAAATATCTAGTAAGCAACATTCATATATGGGCTTGTGGTACCCTACAGAGTGCGACACTTGTCGAGATTATCAAATTTAAATCAATTTATAGCAGATTTACCAAAACTACTTGTAAGTAAGGTAACACGCAGGTCGAGCCCATAGATCATTCTAATTATGAAGTCGATTAAAGGTTAATAAACAGGGGAAAAGTTTTGCAAGTTTAAACAACAAAGAGCAATTAAAATGAGTAAACAAGATTGAGAAAACAACCAATCCAAGAGAATTAACCAATCTTGATTTCAATCTATCCTTGATCTTTATAAAAGAGTTCAACTATCAACCAAATCCTTGGTATTAGAATTCACATCACATTCATTATCCATGGATGCCTCTCAATAATCCATGGATCTTCTACTAGAAACAACTTCTAGAATTCAATTAATTAAGATTAGACAAATTAAGCATCCATTCAAAACCCAAATTAACTTAAAAACCAAGATCCAACCAAGCTAAATATTTCATCAAACATCTTTGATAAATTATATAACCTCTGAATTCATCTCTTGGCATATGATAATTACGCAATTAACATATGCAAAATCTGATCAAATTAAGCATTAAATCGAGAATTTAAGCAAGAGAAGAAAAGAAAGAGAAACTTGATTAATAGATGAGCATTATAACGATTAAAACAAGATCTCAAGATTAATCATCAAGATTGTCAATCTCTTGGATTGATTAAAGAAGTTTAGCTCTCCATAGCCATCACCATTAGATAACCTTCAAGAACCATACAAAAATGAAAAAAAATAACAAAGAGAGAGAGAGGAGGAGAGGAAGAGGAAGAGAATTCTCCCAAAATGAAACACTAAAAGAATTATAACAAACTACATACGAGCTATTATAACAACACTACAACATAATGTCAAAGCTCATGGTGGTTATTACTACATAAAGACCTTTACAATGATCTGCATAGCCTCCCTTTTATAGAGGATTTAGAGGTACAAAATGTCAAAGTGGGGCGGAGTCATGGTGGTTGGTGGAGTAGGTGGAGTAGTTGAAAATGTTGAATGACTTTTGGTGAGTAGAAAATTTCAGCCTATTCTTTGTCTTCGAAATCATACTGCTCTGAAGTTATTGCATTCGTCATTTTTGAGCCAAGTGGTCTTCACGAAGATTGTAGGACTGGATCTCAGCTTTCAAATGGCTTTGGTTTGAGTCCAATATCATTTCTATAGCTCAGATATGTTCAAATTACTGCACACTGCTCAGGTCCAGATGCAGCTTCTCTGTTCTGACTTCCAAGCCCAATATCACCTCCAAGGAGTCTGAATCAGGAAGAAAAATGTACAACATGAAAGTTGTATATTTGAGTCTTAACTATCAATAATCAAAATTTCAGCCCATTCTACAACTTTCACCACGAGCAGTGTAATGCACAGTACATAAAGGTCATTCTGCCAGGAGCAACACTTTAGTTCTTGATTCAATGCCAATTTGAGCCATCAAACGTGTGATTAAGTCTTTGATGTCTTTTGCCGAGAGTTCTTGATTCAATGCCAATTTGAGCCATCAAACGTGTGATTAAGTCTTTGATGTCTTCATGAAGATTGTGAGCTCTCTCATCTTTAAAATGACATAAGATTCACCTTAAACATCCACATACAGCCCAAGTTATGACCCAAATACAAGATTAGTGTAAGACGTAAATCATACCGATGAAAAATTCAATTAAATCTATTTTGAGTTCAAAACATACAAAACATAACCAAACTTAATTTATTAAGTGCAAGGAGAGAGTGTAAATGACTAAAAATGAAGGCTTATTAATGCATCAAATATGTGAACATCAAATTCCCCCACACTTAGCTTTTTTGCACTCTGGGCAAAACACTGAAAAACAAAATGAAAGCAGGACTCAAAAGTTAAACATTCTAAAAGACTCAATATTTAAGAATGAAGAGCAATTAATAATTCAAGTAATCAAAACATTCATGAGGTAACACATCTTCACATCTCAAATCAACAAGCAAGGAGATTTCAATTGAAAAGCATGAGTAGAATGAAGAATGATAGATCCTCACGAAATTCCTTTCTCAATCTCTCAAGTGTTTAAAAGGTAGGTATTACACTCAATTCAACTCATGAAAATTGCACTACCATAAGCTTGCTTATCTTCTACTTCTGTGTGGTGCAGGATCACCTATCGAAGAAGGTGATTGGTCAAGGCCATAGAGAAAGCGGACTATACAAAATGGACTATCTTGTTATGCCAAATTCCGGTTTTTGTAACATAACCCAAGATGTTACGTTATGGCATAAAAGACTTGGACACTTGGACTCTAAAAAATTATGTAATATTCCTTTGATGAAAAGCATTAGAGAGAAAAATTTTGAATGTAAAGATTGTATTCTTGGAAAAATGCATCATCTTCCTTTTGGAAAAAGAAACTATGTACCAAAGAAAGCTTTTGATTTAATACATTCGGATGTTTGGGGCCCCACACCTGTTGTTTCTAAAGGAGGATTACAATACTATGTGATTTTTGTGGATGACTTTACTCGTTTTACATGGATATATCTCTTGAAAAACAAATCCGAAGTATTTGAAAAAATTGTAGTATTTTGTAATATGATCAAAAACCAATTTGGAGCAACCATTAAAATCTTCAGATCCGATTCGGGAGGAGAGTTCATGTCTAATGAATTTCACAAATTTATTAAAACTAATGGTATTATTCATAAAAAAATCATGCACTAAAACACCTCAACAAAATGGTCTAGCGAAAAGAAAACATAGGCATATTATTGAAACTTCCAGAACTATGCTAATTGCTAGTAAGGTTCCTAAATTCTTATGGGCCGAAGCTACTCTTACCGTAATATACCTTATAAATAGAATGCCTTCATCTAACCTTAAGAATACTTCACCTTTCGAAAAATTGTACAACATCTCTCCATATTATGAAAGACTTAGGTTTTTGGATGTAGATGTTTCGTATATACGGACAAGAATAACAAATTGTCACCTAGAGCTATTGAATGCGTCTTCCTTGGTTATGGCATTGACAAGAAGGGGTATAGGTGTTTTGATCCTATAGAAGACAAATTGTACGTGTTCAAGGATGTAAATTTTTTTGAGAATGATATTTATTATGAGTCCAAATCCTTAGAAAATTCGGAACCTTTCATTCCTCAAGATGTTTTTGAGCTAGAAGAAGATAATGATTGTGACCCAGTAAAGAAGATTATGTTGGAAACAATGACATTTCACACACCACTGTTGATACTCGGTCAATTGTCGAACCCTTCCCCTCATATTATACAAAAACCAATAAAGTCCATATGGAACCAGATATTACAAGATTAGAACCCAGGGTTTCAAGACATCCTCAGCGATTTGTGTCTTATGAATCTTTTGAACCACACCGAAGAAATTTGATTGCCACCCTTCGTCAAGTTAAAGAACCTAGGTTCTATCATCAAGCTAAAGGTATTCCAGAATGGAAAGATGCTATGAAAGATGAACTCAATGCCCTAGACAAGGCTCGGACATGGATAGTTGCACCCATGCCAAAAGATAAGAAAGTCATTGGATGTCGATGGGTATATAAAATCAAAACTCACAGCAATGGTCACATTGAGAGATCCAAGGCTAGACTAGTTGCTAAAGGTTATGCCTAAGAATATGGAATTGACTATGATAAACCTTTGCCCCAGTAGCTAGAATGACCATAATTAGAATTCTCATAACCATTAGTGCAATTAAGCAATGGAATATATATCAACTTGATGTCAAGAATGCTTTCTTGAACGGTTACTTGAATGAAGAAGTCTACATGAGTCCTCCTCCTGGGGTCACTCTCCCTCCTGGTCATGCTCTTAAATTACGAAAGGCTTTGTATGGTCTGAAACAAGCTCCTAAAGCTTGGTTTGACCGATTTGAAAAATTCATGTATTTGCATAATTTTATGACTTGCTATACTGATACTGCATTGTTTGTACGAAGAAGGTATTGTGATCTTGCTTTTGTATGTAGATGATATGATAATCACAGGAAGTGATGAAACCGAAATTGCTGAAGTTAAACTTAACCTTCATCATGAATTTAATATGAAAGACTTGGGTTTGCTGAATTACTTTTTGGGTATTGAGATAACCAAAAATAAGAGTGGATACTTTATGTCTCAAACAAAGTTTGCTAATGATATTATTGACAGACCTGGTCTTACAGATACTAAACACATCGAAAGTTCTAGGCACCAAACTACGCTCCACTGATGGTGATGGTGAGAAATTAGATAACCCCACCCCTTATCGACAGCTCATAGGTGCACTTACTTATCTCACCATTACTAGACCAGATATTTCTCATGCAGTACACACATCTAGTCAATTTCAACAGGCACCCACTTCTGTTCATATGAGTGATGTCTTGCGCATTATTAGATATATTAGAAACACTACCCACAAGGGGGTTCTATTAACTTCTTCTTTATCTTTTGATATACGGATGCTGATTGGGGTGGAGATGTCAACAATAGACACTCTACGACTGGTTTTTGTGTGTTTTTAGGTGAATCTCTTGTTTCCTGAAAGTACAAAAAGCAACAGAAGGTGTCCCTCTCTTCCACAGAAGCTGAATATCAAGCTATGGCTACTGCTGCGATGGAGATTTCTTGAATCACAGCTCTTCTAGCAGACATGGGAGTCAATGTACAACACCCTGTCATTCTGTACTGTGACAACAAAAGCGCCATATACATTGCCTCCAACAACACTTTTCATGAGCGGACCAAACATATCGAGATGGACTGTCACTTTGTTCGTGAAGAATGCCTCAATAAGAGGATCTCACTTTGTTATATCACATCTGAGATGCTGCTCGCAGACTTCTTCACTAAATCTCTTTCAGCTTCTCGATTTCAGTTTTTATTAGACAAACTTTCAGTGTATACCCCGTAAGTTTGAGAGGGGGTGTTAATGTAATAGGGGCATGGGCCAGTAGGGCCCGTGCAGTCCCAACAGAAAGGAGGGTCAGGGCCAGCATGACCCTGGCCATTCCGTTGGGAGCTTCAACGGCTAGTTGGAGCTCCCAATGGCTAGTGTTGGCCGACCAGCACTAGTGTATGTGTTGGCCCTTTGGGCCTTGTTTTCTACTTTCTTCCAACCACCTTATGTTGTCTATAAATACTACTTCAATTCATTAATAAAGTATGCAGTCTTGTACTGCTTTTTGACTTGATTTGTATACGCTTTTGCTCTTGTTTGTTATTCTTGAAGATCGGTATTCGGGATTGAATGACATTTGACTCTTGGTGACTTGGTGATCTTGATTCGTGCAACATAAACCTTCGATCATTCATTAATATTCACACATCCACCGACCAACACACTAGCCATTTGTTGACCCTCCTTCCTCTCTCTTTCCTCTTTCCTACTCTCTCTTCCTATTGTATTCTACCTTCCTTTGTCTATAACTTCATCTTCCCTCTTGTAATATCAAGTCATGGGGCTTTGCCTTGATAATAAAGAGTTTCTTCTTCAAAGTGATTATATTGTGCAATTTGGTGCTCAAGGCATAGTTGGACTGATTCTTGGTGAAGTGCTTAAGGCACTTCGTGTGTCTATTGAGATCGGGTGAGGCTGATCTTAAATACAAGAGAGAAAGAGAGCATGGTACATCATAAACCTGTAAGCTTCATCTGAGTTTGTTGATTTGCCCAGTGTAGGATGAGATGAAAATGAAGGAAGCTGCAAAATTAACATGAAACAGATGTATCGTTTCAGATGGCAAATTGCAGCTGTAAAAGAGATATGAAGAAAGTTCTGAAAATAAGAGTGTGAAATATGATGCAACTACTTTCGAAGGTTTATGTATATATTCTGAACCTTATCTTTTGGTAGCGATCTGGGTTCTTCATCTTCCTCTCTCATACCAGGCAGTTCATCATCTTGAATCTACAAGCATACCTCAGTTTTATAGGTGAGCTTACAAAAAACTTTAATAGTGGAAAGCTTTTCAGAACTTGAACATTGAAATATAATACAGCAAAGGTTGATGCAAACCAGGGATGCCTGAGCCTTCAAGTCCTCAACATCAAAGTTCCATGCGCTGACGCCACGCTTATACTCATTCTGGTAGATCAAGAAAAAAACAAGACAAATATTATATTGCAAGAGAGAACCATATCTATATCTAGTATGGCAGGAAAATTGAGTCAGACCCCCAAGTAAATATCTTGGTTTTCTTTCCACTGAGAAAAATCATTTTGAGGAATGGCTACAACAAGGAACAATTTATAATGAAAAAGAACTTATGTACAGATACTACCACACACTCGCTGCTTGTTTCAAAAATTACTCAATTAATAGATGTTAGCGACACAGGCAAGAGCCATATGAAGTGTTGCACATATCTACCTTATAGGAAAATACTGCAGATAGTTATACTGTTATGATCTTATAGAAGCTCATATTTTATGGCATGCTCAGTTTATGCCAATGATGATACATGTACAAGGGCCTCATGTTCAAAATAAAAGAATAAGACTAAAGTCTAAATCTATGAATAATACAAAATTGTTCATAAACCTTCACCGCCCTGTAGCTACATCATGAAAAATATACTCTGATTTTCTGTAAACATTTTATGTTTGTCGATACCGTATTGGGAAGTTAAAGGTGTGAGATAATGTGATCCACCTGAGATATCGCTTCTTGTTCAGCAGATGGCATTTTCTTCAGGGCTAACTGTGAAGCATCTTTAAGCTAAATCAGGAACAGAACACAACTTTTGATCAGGAAAAATAACAAAAATAAACCAAAATAGTGAACCTATACAAATATGAAACCTCTTTCTTCCTAGACAGATCATATGTAACCACAAGTATAACTACCTGAAGAGCCTTCACACGGTCCCAAAGTGGTGGCAAATCTACCACAAGGTTCTTTACAAACATCTCTGAAGGCTTTGCATTTTTGAAGAAAGAGTGCTTCAGTAGTTTCTCTGCTGTTGGCCTCTTAGTTTGATCTTTGACCAGACACATAGCAACTATTTCTTTAAAAGACTGATCACAACTGGAAACCTTCCAATTAGAATGCTGCCTTACCCATTAAAAGACTACAATATATTTTACAAATCCAGAATCAAACAGGAAAGATCCTGATTAAAGATGGCACTTTTCCCCTTTTTGAATCTAAGGATACATGCCTACAACTGATGAATGGGACAACCTATTAACAAACTTCATTATAAGCATGTTTTCAAATTCATCATTGAGAATGAGTAGATTTACCTTTGAAAACCTTTTGTCTCTCTCATAATCAAGACCAGGTGGAGCATTTTGCATGGTCATAAGGAGAATCTATTGACAGCAAAATATATCATGATGTGAGAAAAATAATAAACCTTCCTTAAGATCCATAGCCAGCGATACAATTGAGATCCTATAACATACAAAGTCACATCAGAATGTGCAATTAATGACCATGCATATGTTTGATTTAATCAAGGTACGAAGGCCCCACAATTTATAGGAAGTAATAACGACTTGTATCCACAAACTGAAAGAGGATTATCATTAAAGTTTGCAACGATATTTCTGTTTGTTATTCCTCAACTACTCTTGGCAAGTACAAGGTTCCAATGTATCACCCTAGCACCAGAAAGTTGTCCACTTCACTGACAAATTGCTGTCCTCCAGGATACCCGTGCCTCACGATATATTTCAGTTCATATTATTATTGAAGAGATTTCTTATATAGGTAGAAGCCATTGTTTTAGCACTCAAAATCGGTGACTTAGCATATTTTCTTATACGGTGTCAGTTATGTATAAGGAACACATCAGATAAATCTATACCTCTTTGGGTTACCACTGCCTGCAAGTAGCATAAAAGAGAGCCAAGCGAAAAGGTTGAATACCACTCAGACACGTGGAACAAGAAAAAAACAGTACAGAAAGGAAAACAAACTCAGCAATACAAACAATAGTAAGGAAAAACATAAGAAATTTTTTTCATGATTTTAGGAAGTTTCTGTAAAAAAATTAAATATGAACTTTTAAGGAAAAAAAGCCATGTCGCATAGGTGTAGTTGCAGGTATGGACAAGGGTATGGGTGCGGCACACTACAACAACAACCAAGCCTTTTCCCATACTAGACAGGGTCGGCTACAGGGATTCTTTGTTTCCACAGATCCCTATCATGTGCCATGTTAGCAGACAACTCACAATAAGCTAGATCATTTTTTATTGTTTCTTTCCAACACTTTTGTGGTCGTCCTCTAGCTCTTTTAACACTTTCTTAATTTAGTTTTTCTAACCTTCTTACGGGTTTTTCTTTTGATCTTCTTTCTATATGTCCAAACCATCTTAAACGATATTCTCTCATTTTATCATCTATTGGTGACACCCCTAATTTGTTTCTAATAACCTCATTATGTATACGGTCTTTTCTTCTATGACCACTCATCCATCTCAACATCTTCATTTCTATCACACACATCCTTTGTACATGTTGATGATTAACTGCCCAACACTCAGAACCATAAAACATGGCAGGCCTAATTGCTGCTCTATAATATTTACCTTTTAATTTTAATGGTATATTCTTATCACAAAAAATACCTCATGCTCCTCTCCATTTTAACCAACTAGCATTAATTCTATGTGTAACATCTCCATCAATTCTTCCATCACTCTCAAAAATTGACCCTAGGTATTTAAAACTTTCTTTTTGGGGAATGCAATGTGTGCCAATTTTAATTTCTACTTCCTCTGAAGTAACCAAATGATCAAACTTACATTCCATATATTCTGTCTTTGTTCTACTAAGTCGGAGGCCTTTGCTTTCTAATGTTTCTCTCCATAGTTCCAATTTTCTATTAACTTTTTCCTTAGACTCCTCTACTAATACAATGTCATCTGCAAATAACATACACCAAGGTACTTCATCTTGAATATGTTTTGTTAACTCATCCATCACCATTATAAATAAGTATGGACTTAAAGTTGATCCTTGATGTAACCCAATATTAACTTCAAAGAAGTCTGTCGTTCCTTCATGAGTCCTCACACATGTTTTTGCACCATCATACATGTCTCTTATAAGGTTAATGTATGTGAATGCGATACCTCTTTTTTTCAAAATTCTCCAAAGAACCTCCCTCGGTACCCTATCATAAGCTTTTTCTAGATCAATAAATATCATATGAAGGTTTTTCTTTTTTACTCTAAAATATTTCATAAGACGTCTCAAAAGGTGAATCGTTTCAATAGTAGATCTGCCTGACATGAATTCAAATTGGTTCTCAGTTGTACTTGATGCTTGTCTTAACCTACGTTCAATAATTCTTTCCCATAATTTCATAGTATGGCTCATTAACTTGATACCTCGATAATTCACGCAATTTTGAATGTCTCCCTTGTTCTTATATATGGGTATAAGTGTACTTGCTCTCCATTCCTCGGCATCTTTTGGTTTTTTCATATTTCATTAAATAGTCTTGTGAGCCAAGTGATTCCTATGTCTCCTAGTATTTTTCAAACTTCTATAGGAATATTATCTGGTCCTATCGATTTACCTTCCTTCATATATTTAAGAGCCTCTTTGACTTCATTCTTTTGAATACATTGGTAGAAATTGTGGTTTATATACTTTTCTAATTTAGCTAACTCTCCTAAGCTAATACTAACATCTTTATTTTCATTAAAAAGCTTATAAAAATAGTTTTTCCATCTATTTCTTATATCATCATTTGCCACTAGAATTTTTTCATCCTCGTCTTTGATGCATCTAACATAATTAAGATCTTTAGTTTTCTTATCTCTAGCCCTAGCTATCCTAAAAATATCTCTTTCACCCTCTTTTGAGTTGAGTTTTTTATATAAATCCTCTCAAATTTTAGCTTTTGCTTCACTCATGGCCGTTTTTGCTTCCTTCTTTGCTTTCTTATAAGCCTCTAAAGTTTCACTAGTTTTCTTAGCATAATGTAATTTGTAGCATGCCCTCTTTGCCTTGATTTTATTTTGTACTACTTCACTCCACCACCAAGCTTCTTTTTGTGCCGGTACACCTTCTTTAGATACACCTAACACATCTTTCGCCACTTTCCTATATAGCCATTCTGTTCCACATATCACAGGGTGTACCAACATAATTCCAAACATCTCCTTGAAGGACTTTCTGTTTAAATATACCTTCTTTCTCGCTTTTGAGGTTCCACCATTTAGTCTGAATAGCTCGATGCACTCTTTTCTTCTTTGTCCATTTTTTTTATTTGTAAATCCATAACTAAAAGTCGATGTTGGGTGGTTAAGCTTTCTCCTGGAATTACCTTGCAATCTTTACAACACACTCTATCTTTTTTTCTATAAATAAAGTAATCAATTTGTGTTTGTGATAAGCCACTCTTATAAGTAATTAAATGTTCATCTCATTTTTTGAAGATTATATTGACTATAAAGAGATCAAATGCCATAGAAAAATTTAAAATCTCCCTACCTTCCTCATTTATATCCCCAAAACCAAAGTTTCCATGAATCCCTTGATATCCTAATGCCTCTTTACCGACATGTCCATTTAAGTCTCCTCCTAAACAAATCACCTCCCTTTGTGGAATCTTTTAAATCACCTTATCTAACTCTTCCCAAAAAGTTGTCTTTATACTATCTTCTAGTCCTACTTATAGTGCGTAAAGCACAAACTATATTCAAAATCTATGCTCCTAACACTAATTTCAACATCATGATTCGGTCACCGTATCGTTGTATGTCTACTACACTATCCTTTAAATCTTTATTTATGATAATACCAACTCCGTTTTGAGCCTTTTCTTTACCTGAGTACCATAATTTAAAACATGTATTCTCTATCTCCTTTGCTTTTTCTCCAACCCATTATCTTTCTCCGAATCATAGTATCTACCACCTCCATTAGCTTACCGGATAATGTTTCGATATTACAAGAACCAATACGAATCTTATTATCTAGGACTAGCTTCCTTACCCCCCGCATTCGTCCATAATCAAAATGCGGAAACCCTCTCTGAAAATTATTTACTACATTCGGGTGGCAATATAGCGGGACTAACTTCTTTACCCACACCCATCCATGATGTGGGAACCCTCTCTGCAATTGATTCACTACATTCGGGCAAAAATGTAGTGGCCCTTGCTTACTTATTACTGCATTCGGGCTTTGCAGCACGTCGCTAGGCAGGGACGCCCGAAAGCAATGCTCATAATTTTTGTAATCCATGTTATAAAAATCCAACGAAGTTTTACGCTGGCTGTCGGGAGCCTAACACAACCCTCCTCCTTTATACGGGCTTGGGACCGGTAATGTAATGCTCATAATTTTTGTAATCCATGTTATAAAAATCCAACGAAGTTTTACGCTGGCTGTCGGGAGCCTAACACAACCCTCCTCCTTTATACGGGCTTGGGACCGGTAATGTAAGGGTGATCCCTTAGATGGGCGGAGTTGGGTGCGACACATTACAATTTTAAAAATTCATGAGTGCAGGGACATGGATATACAACAACAACAACTAAGCCTTTTTCATACTAGACGGGGTCGGCTACATGGATTCTTTGTTTCCACAGAGCCCTATCATGTGTCATGTTAGCTGTTAACTCATAATAAGCTAGATCATTCTTTATTGTTTCTTTTCAACACTTTTGTGGTCGTCCTTTACCTCTTTTAATACTTTCAAAATCTAGTTTTTCATACCTTCTTAGAGGTTCTTCTTTTGATCTTCTTTCTATAAGTCCAAACCACCTTAAACAATATTCTCTTATTTTATCCTCAATTGGTGCCATACATAATTTATTTCTAATAACCTCATTATGTATACAGTCTTTTCTTCTATGACCACTCATCCATCTCAACATCTTCATTTCTGTCACAGACATCTTTTGTACATGTTGATAATTAAATGCCCAAGACTCAGAACCATAAGACATGGCAGGCCTAATTGCTTCTCTATAATATTTACCTTTTAACTTTAATGGTATCTTCTTATCACAAAGAATACATGATGCTCCTCTCCATTTTAACCAACAAGCATTAATTCTATGCATAACATCTCCATCAATTCTACCATCACTCTAAAAAATTGACCTTAGGTATTTAAAACTTTCCTTTTGGGGGATGCAATGTGTGTCAATTTTAATTTATGTCCTGTAAAGTAACCAAATACTCAAACTTACATTCCATATATTCTGTCTTTGTTCTACTAAGTCGGAGGTCTTTGCTTTCTAATGCTTCTCTCCATAGTTCCAATTTTCTATTAACTTTTTCCTTAGACTCTTCCACTAACACAATGTCATCTGCAAATAACATACACCAAGGCACTTCATCTTGAATATGTTTTGTTAACTCATCAATCACCATTATAAATAAGTATAAACTTAAAGTTGATCCTTGATGTAACCTATTATTAACTTCAAAGAAGTCTGTCATTCCTTCATTAGTCCTCACGCATGTTTTTGCACCATCGTACATGTCTCTTATAAGGTTAATATATGTTAATGGGATACCTCTTTTTTCCAAGGTTCTCCAAATAACCTCCCTGGGTACCTTATCATAAGCTTTTTCTAAATCAATAAATATCATGTGAAGGTCTTTCTTTTTTGCTCTAAAATGTTCCATAAGATGTCTCAAAAGGTGAATCGCTTCAACAGTAGATCTGCCTGACATGAATCCAAATTGGTTCTCTCTTGTACTTGATACTTGTCTTAACCTACGTTCGATAATTCTTTCTCATAATTTCAAGTATGGCTCATTAACTTGATACATCGATAATTCGCACAATTCTGAATGTCTCCCTTGTTCTTATATATGGGTATAAATTTACTAGCTCTCTATTCCTTAGGCATCTTTTGGTTTCTCCATATTTCATTAAATAGTCTTGTGAGCCAAGTGATTCATATTTCTCCTAGTATTTTCCAAACTTCTATAGGAATATTTTCAAAACTTCTATAGAAAGACTACTCACGGACGCTCCCGAATATATGAAAAACTACAACAACAACAACAACTAAGCTTTTTCCCATACTAGACGGGGTCAACTACATGGATTCTTTGTTTCCACAGATCCCTATCGTGTGCCATGTTAGTAGTTAACTCACAATAAACTAGATCATTCTTTATTGTTTCTTTCCAATACTTTTGTGGTCATCCTCTACCTCTTTTAATACTTTCTTAATTTAGTTTTTCTAACCTTCTTAAAGGTATTCTTTTGATCTTCTTTCTATATGTCCAAACCATCTTAAACGATATTCTCTCATTTTATCCTCTATTGGTGCCACTCCTAATTTGTTTCTAATAACCTCATTATGTATACGGTCTTTTCTTCTATGACCACTCATCCATCTCAACATCTTCATTTCTATCACAGACATCTTTTGTCCATATTGATGATTACCTGCCCAGCACTAAGAACCATAAAACATGGCAGGCCTAATTGCTGCTCTATAATATTTACCTTTTAACTTTAATGATATCTTCTTATCACAAAGAATACCTCATGCTCCTCTCCATTTTAACCAACCAACATTAATTGTATGCGTAACATCTCCATCAATTCTTCCATCACTCTCAAAAATTGACCCTAGGTATTTAAAACTTTCCTTTTGGGGGATGCAATGTATGCCAATTTTAATTTTTATGTCCTCTGAGGTAACCAAATGATCAAACTTACATTCCATATATTTTGTCTTTGTTCTACTAAGTCGGAGGCCTTTGCTTTCTAATGTTTCTCTCCATAGTTCCAATTTTCTATTAACTTTTTCCTTAGACTCCTCTACTAATACAATGTCATCTGCAAATAACATACACCAAGGTACTTCATCTTGAATATGTTTTGTTAACTCATCCATCACCATTATAAATAAGTATGGACTTAAAGTTGATCCTTGATGTAACCCAATATTAACTTCAAAGAAGTTTGTCATTCCTTCATGAGTCCTCACACATATTTTGCACCATCATGTCTCTTACTCTCTTATAAGGTTAATGTATGTCAATGGGATACCTCTTTTTTTCAAAGTTCTCCAAAGAACCTCCCTCAGTACCCTATCATAAGTTTTTTCTAGATCAATAAATATCATGTGAAGGTTTTTCTTTTTTGCTCTAAAATGTTTCATAAGACGTCTCAAAAGGTGAGCCGCTTTAATAGTAGATTTGTCTGGCATGAATCCAAATTGGTTCTCTGTTGTACTTGATACTTGTCTTAACCTACGTTCGATAATTCTTTCCCATAATTTCATAGTATGGCTCATTAACTTGATATCTCGATAATTCACACAATTTTGAATGTCTCCCTTGTTCTTATATATGGGTATAAGTGTACTTGCTCTCCATTCCTCGGGCATCTTTTGGTTTTTCCATATTTCATTAAATAGTCTTGTGAGCCAAGTGATTCATATTTCTCCTAGTATTTTCCAAACTTCTATAGGAATATTATGTGGTCCTACCGATTTACCTCCCTTCATATGTTTAAGAGCCTCTTTGACTTCATTCTTTTGAATACGTTGGTAGAAATTGTGGTTTATATACTTTTATGATTTGGCTAACTCTCCTAAGCTAATACTAACATCTTTATTTTCATTAAAAAGATTATAAAAATTAAATTTATCAGCATGTAGCTATTAAAACAAAATATAAAATTAAATTTGTCAGCATGCCACCTCATATGCTGTTCTTTTAATCAATACCACCTGAAGTTGCATACAGATTGGGGACATACAAATTTTCTATATCATGATTCTTTATTTAAAGCACCACTATTTCTCTATTACTGATCACCTTCATAGGAGGATACTTTGAGAAGGGCGCATGGCCATGTGCCAACTCTAGAGCAGTTATTCCAAATGACCAAATGTCTGCCCTGCAGATAGCAAAATCAAAATACAAGTTTCATCACTGCTACCAATGAGCCCATTGCATGCATGAATAAATACTATACGTCATTTGTAACACAATTAGTTTACTAAGAAAGTTTTTAAATGAGAGATAATGAAACAACACGTTCTTGAAGTTATCTCATGACAAAGTTGACGCACTAAAGCACTAAGGATTTACTTTAACAAGAAAAACACTAGGCTATAGCAATTCCAAGGTCTAGCTAGACCAGAGCAATATGTAAATCTTGCAGTCAAATAGGTCATTAGAAGCACATCTGACTCTCTTTACCCTACAAGTCTTAAACTTAGTAGTAGAACATATCAAATAATACTTGAATAGTTTAAAAAGTAACAGCAGTCATCATGATTCCATGCCCTAGGTTGAGTTTAAGAGACTTGAATCTCTGAGATAAGAGAAGCGATGCCTGCACAATAATCTAATAATGATGGAAATATATTCAACAAACCTTATTAAAATAGAAGACATGCAGAACAAGACATGAAGTAAACAAATCAAGCAACTTTTTTCAAGCTTCAAGCTTCAATAGAGAACAAAATGCCGATAACCATAAAATGTACACCAAGCCTACAGTTACAACGGGAACAAATTTACAGCAACACCACAACAATAAAACACACGGCAAAACTACAACATAAGACATTAGAAAATAAAAACTTACTTGAAATCATAGCCACCAACAGGCTGTAACACCTCAGGAGCCATCCTTGAAAGAAATAAAAAAGAAAAGGTTAGGAATTGGAAAAAATTAGAGCATTCTTATGAATTAAAATGAAAATAGTCATTATCACAGAGAGGGAGGGGGAGAGAAGTTTATATTGCACCAGCAAGGTGTCCCAACAAAAGTATTTCTTGAACGTTGCCTATCACCCTTGTCAAACATGCAAGCAGAGACACCAAAATCACCAAGCTTGACAACCCCGCTGCTATCTAGAAGGATATTCCCTGCCTAGAAAACAAATTTCAGTAAAAGTTATGAACTAAAATCTACTCTCGCAACAAACACATCGAGCATTTAGAGAGAAACTTCACCTTTATATCCCGATGAATATGTCCATGTCGATGAAGATACTCCAATGCTTTAAGTGTCTCTTTTAGAATAGAACTTATTACAGGTTCTTCAAATCCATCAGGATATGCAATCTTCATTATGTGCAAGCAAGAACCCTCTGCCATAAATGGCGTAACAACCCAAAGGCATCGATCAACAACGAAGGAGCAATACGCCCTTATTACATTGGCATGTTCAATTAAACTCATAGTTTGAGCCTCTCGCCGTATGTCATCCTACAAAAGGTATGCCAGGTTAACTCTGCACTTTTTTGGGTCAAAATATGGTATTAGAGCACTTTGACATTAAATGTTAAAAAGGACACTGGTATATATTATGAATGTTAGTCCTAAAAAGGAATAAACAAAGTCATAAAGCCAATCTCATGAACATGGGAAAGGTTTGATATTGTCAAAACCATACTGCATGAGATCATGTACCAAAGAGACATGCACAGATGCGACAAAGTGACTAATGCCATTCACAATTATCATCTGAAGTTTTCACGAGGAAAGAGAAATATGTGCATGTGTGCAATTTCATAAGAAAATTTTACAAACTAGTGTGAATCTATATTATATCAATCAAGTTAAATAGCAATATCTGCTCTTTTGGCTTCTCACTAGCAAAAAGCATGAACAATTTTGGTTTTGATGCTCTCAAACACAATTGCTGCATAAAAATTCTATGAATCCGCTTTCATCAAGAAGAATTTTTTCCCAGAAGACCAACTTGTGCTTTCACAAGAACCTATCAGAAGTATACTTGAAAGGGATAGTAAGCATTGTGAGCGTTACAGATAGCCTTATCATCACCGTGCCTCATAATCATCCCCCCGGTAGATTCAGGTATTCTGCCTGCTGGAGGCAACATGCTGTTAGGTGGTGGCCCCACTTATGGGGCCAATTCTATTTTATTACCCAATGGAATTTTGCTTTTCACGTTTCTGTGGACTTAAATTCTAACATTCTATACGTTTTCCCTTCAAGGACATGGTACTCTTTTTTCTTTTTTCGGTACGATAGGGGGGCCAAAGCCAACCCTGAACATCCAACTCATGACCTTCACCTTGTCAGTCAACCCCCTGTCCGGGAGAACTATTGCTCGTTGTAATTCTGTAGACTGCATATCAACGAGAATCCAGCTATCACAAATGCAAGCCTACAGATATGAGCGAATATGCACGGTTTCAGAACGACAAACAACTACCAGAGCTGCAGTTAGAGTAAGCAACGCTCACAAAATAGCACCGACCTCATTTAGAAGCCAACACAGCCATTACCCAAATCGATTCCTCAAAATGACTTACCAAAGATGGATTCAGTCCCATTCGCGTCTTAAAAATTTCAAATACAATCTTAGAACTGCATCAATGACAAAGTCATGCGGTTGTAAACTTTTACAAATCAGAATCGACAATCAAAAAATGAGAACAACAATCAACTATGCAACATAAAGCACGACCAGTAATTTATTCAAATTCATGCAAGAGCGCTCAATTGTCTTCAAGAATCACAATACCTACACTATATCTCACAATTCGGAAGGCCAAAAATGAAATAGACTAACAGAAAAGGAAGCCCGACACTAAAAAAAAATTCAAGACTTCGCAAAATTTTTCGTTTACCAGATTGCTATTGCATCTATCGAGATCCAGGCACTTGATCGCCACAACTTCATTTGAAGGGAGATAGATCGCTCGGTAGACAGTAGCGCTGGCGCCACATCCGATCTCTTCCAGCAAACGGTAATCCGTCGGCGTCGTCGAGAAAATCTTCCGACAACTCCCCATCACCCCAATTCCTTCCAATCCACCACCAACCTCTCCTCCCAATTCAACAGAAAGGTATCATTCCCTCAAACGAGACGATCCAACACAAAAACTACGACGGCAAAACCAAAATAACTCCTCATATTCTCGATCAAATCAAAACGCAATTCCGCAAATGCACAGAAACCCCCAGAAACCGATGAGACCCCTTATCTAGAATGGGAAAACGGGGGAGATCCGATTTCTCGAAGGAGGGCCGGGATCCATTGGTGGATCAAACGTTGACCATAATTAGAAGAGAATGAAGGCGTCCCCCCGCATGGTGTTTTGGCAGTGTGCCTACGTGGCAGCGTGGAAATATTCCATTTGCTTCTCTGTGCAAGTTCTAGGCGGCAGTTCAAGATCACGAACTCTAGAGTTCCGGGTTCTCTTTCCCACCTTTTCCTCTGTTCCTGTTTTGGCAGAAATGTGAGGAAATCTTTTCCCACTTTTCGACCAAAGATGGCGAGTCACGAGATTCCGGCAATCCGGCTTTCTCCGTTTCTGCACTCCGGAATAACCAAAATACCCTAAAACTAAGAGCATTTAATCCTTAAAATATTCTTGGTTCGGCATCGAGAGAACGTTAGGGCCTCCAGACGCCCACTCGCCGCTTGGCGAGTTCAATTTTCCGAGAAGTTTGCATGCACGTGTGTGGCTTCGGCCTCCCTTCGACTATAAGTAAGCTTCTTTTTTTTATAATAGATAGGATTATTTACATCGACTTTTTATTTTTATAAAACTTGGTCATGTGTAAATAAAAAATTAGATTACTTTTTAGTACTTTTTTTATTTTTTATTTTTCTCTTTTAACATTTTCACCGTCTAATTGAATTTGACCTGGAGAAAACCTATTTCATTGCTTCAAGTGGTAGGCACTTGTTTCTCTTAAAAAAGGTTTGAGTTTGAGATTTGTGAATGGAAAAAACCAGTTTAAGAAAAACTTAATCCTTGTAGTGGGCCAACTAGGCTCAAACAGGGTTAATCAGAGTGGGTTCCCAAATACGGGTCGCGTAACATGAAAGAGGTCTTGAGTTCAATACTCGGGTGTACATCAGATGGGATCTGCCCAATCCACAAGATTCGGCCCATTGATGTTCAAGATGTCCTGGAATTAAGAGCACCTAAACCTATATTTAGGTATGGTTAATTAAGACATAAAAGTGCATTAATTGGCATAATTTTGTGAAAGGTGAATGTATCTTGCCCAATGGCAGAAAGAACAGCCGTGGTACTTTAGAAGTGATGAGGACAGATTTGGCCCGAAATTAAAGGTTGTACTTGTCTGATGCCCGACTGTTGACCCTATCAATGTCGAGAGAAACTAGATGCCGAGTTTTGTCCTCAATTTTTTTAGTTATTTTATTAATTAAGAGGAAAAACTAAACATGCACACCTGTACATGCTAACTCATGCCCACTGAGTGTTTTCATAACGTAGCATGAATATGATTTAAAATCTTTTTCAAATATAAAAACAATAATACTGTATTGATGCTTTCAAAAAAATATAATTTAAAATCTTTTTAAGCTTGCCTTTACTTAACTTTTAATATTTTTCTTATTCTCATTATTTTTTCCTCCTTTTTTGGTTAATAAAATAATAAGCATGCTTAGTTGCTTCTCAACGTCATATTTTGGATGATTGACTGCAAAAATCTACTTTGTTGTGTAGCTTTATGGAGTGCATAAGCGAAAGTAAACCATCCAACTAATATTTATTTTCTTATTATTTTAAAAAACTCTTTCAGTCATGGTCCATAATAAAGTTATTATAGAGAAAGTTACGCAATAAAATATTTGATGAGATAAACATGTTTGAACATTTACAGTAGCAATCTCTTGAGGTTTTGATCATGTTTAAAAAATTAGACGATGAATACTTCAAAAGAAGTCGGTAAATTTAAAATATGACCTCTTTTTTCTCAAGTTCTTTGACAGTCCTTTTCAAAAAGTTAAATATTCAAGTATTTGCTTCTTATAATAGACATTATTAGAGGTGATCTTCTCTTGTACTTTTAACAAGTGAATGATAGTGATATATGCCTAATATTAAAGATCCCACCAAACAACTTGCCATTTGCCAAGTTGGTGAGCAGGGGAAAAGGACAGCAATCACGCACAAGCTATGTTTTGTTGGCCAGCCACATAAAACCAAACAATTAAATCTTATATGTATAAAAATCGGGGTTCAGCCATAAAAAGTTTTTTTTTTTTTTTTTTTTGGTGGCTAAGGGAGGCAGGCCAAAGCCTAAAACACACCATGCACCTGTGGGAGTCGAACTTGCCACCAGATGCAAGGGCATCAAAGCACACAGCCATTTGAGCTAACACTCTTAGGTGCATTCATCAAAAAGTTTTTGTGGAACACATGATGCCTGAGTCCTACGGGCAAGATTTTATTTAGATCAATTATTTTTCTCTGATAGAGAGAAAAAATGGTTCAAAAAGGATCTTAAATGTACTTTCATGGATTACAAATATGAATGTTCTTGTTCTAAAATTCATTTTGTACTCCCTCTCTCTCTATATATATATTAGACCAATGTTCTTGTTCTCTCTCTATACACACACACTACAACAAATATAGTTACTATTGATGTTACCACCACTTAGCAATATGTTGTTTCAGATTTCCATTAGCAGGCAGTCTGATTAGGGACAGGTAAACGAGTTAGTATTTGATCTATCACTCAAGCCCAGATGAATCAAGCATTTTTTTGCGATGAGTTTCATCCTTACACACATACACACACACACACATATATATATATATATACATATATATATATATATGTATGTATATATATGACATGCAATTTTATGAACATAGAAACGTATACATACATGTGTACACACACACGCACATATATATATATATATTCTAATATAGCTCAAATTGCATGCAGTGTCCATCTTGTCTAAGCTTGCTTATAGCCCTTGAATCTGTACAATATTCATGTGTATTCATGGAAAAGGCAACATACTATCGTCTGCAGCAAGTTTTTGTTCGAATAGATGAAGAACCTGCATCTCTGAGGAAGAAAGACTCGCTGCTCTTCCGGTGTTTCAATTTTTCCATGTCAAATTTGGAGATAACGTTTGTGTGATTCAAGTGGTGGTAAATTTTCTTATTGATGTTACTTCCCTTGAAATTCAAACACAACACACAGAGACACACGTAGAACACAGGAAAAACGATTTATTCATCAGTCCCTTTGTTACATATATATATATATATAGGTTATGAATTCAAGGACGTTTGTTCCATGCAGTGTTTCATACGCAACTTAGATTCTTGCGGAGGTCGAATAAGGGATTGACAAAGGAATAAATTGATTAAGTCTTCATCTCTTTCATAATTAACCGTGAAATCTCATCTACCACTGATGGGGTGTCGACTTTGACACCGATTGAACGGCAGAAGAAAGCGGAGCTTTTCTTGACGGCGGGAACCGTCGCGAGATGCTTTGCCAACTCATCGACCTCTTTTCCGGTCACTGATAGTTGGACAAAAGTAACGTTTTGCAAGAATTCTGCACTTATACCCTTTGATGATTCCAGTTTGAAAGCAGTGGCGCATCCAGAAATTTGTGTGAAAGCAGTATCCCATGGTTTGTCCCCATATATATTATTGTTTCACATATTTTCGCTGTATTTTCTTCCCATAGACATACATATAAATACATATACAAACATACGTACATACATAATACGTACATATATATATATATACATACATACATATATATATATATTAAATGTCATGTCAAGTCACAATTTAGTTTTCTTAAGGATCGAAATTTGCAACTATTATGCTCTTTATGTTAATTTTTCCTCTCAAACAACGATCCTTCCGATTCTTCGTTGTGGAGAAGAGTTTTCGTTTTTGCAGATCCATTCTCAAAGTAATCTTAGTTTTCACAAGACACGTACTGCAAATGGTTTTGATTCATCAGAAATTGAGTTTTGACACCAAAGGTTGGTGGGTTGGTTCGGCGTATGTTTCCCTTAAGCAAGGTTCCGAGTTCGAACCCCATAGATGGAGAAAACCAGCAAGGGGAGAGCTTTACCGCTGCAGAAGGCCGACCGGCCAGCTCTAACAGAAAGGAATATCGAAAATTGGAGTGACTGAAGCTGAAGCAGCTATATCCGAAGTAACAGAAAGAGAACCTGCTTTTAACGGAATTCGCATACAATCATGCAATGAAGTAATACACATGAATATATTCATTCTCTCTCTCTCTCTGTGCGCTGATCAGTGCTGATTTACAGCCGTACAGTTCACCCTGACTTCTCCGTCCACATCCTTGACACCAATATTGCCCATCCTCACCATTGAAGCAGAAAACTCCCTGAAGAAGGCAGATTTGTCTCTTGCAAAATGACCGACAAGCCAATTGGTTCTGGGATCAATGTAAAGATCCTGATCGGAAGCCAGCACTCCCTTGCCTTCAGTCAATCTCTTGAAGTAATTGGTATCAAATCTTGTCACCGTTGAGTCTAAAAGTACATTATTATTTGTCATGGTAATTGTGTTGAATCGAGAATAGAGGTTCTGAACTTTTAATGCAAACTCTGCGTCGGTTGTGGGATCGAAGTTGTTCCTGTTGAAATTGAGGATCCTACTGTCTAAAAGAGGGCAATTAGAAACACCTAACGTGTGAGCTCCTGATAAAGCGACCAAGTCTGTTAACGAAAGGCCTTTTTGAGCGAAGGTTTGAATAAACTGTGAGACTCTGAAGGTTGCGGCAGGCAGCTCTCTTGTCTCTTGGGCTATAGATATTCTACCATCCTTTCTTCCCTTCAGCACATTCGATGATGGACCACCAGACTGTTGAGACATGAAAAACTAGATCTTAGATTAAAAAATGAAGGATTACACATGCATGCATATATATATATATATAGAGAGAGAGAGAGAGAGAGAAGCTTTTTCCTTTTTGAGTCGATTTTTAAAGTTTTTTTGCATTCAAAACACAAAAGTGCCGCTGTTATTGTATAAAAAAGGCATGACAAAGAGTTACTGAGCTAGAATGCGTGGTACTCAAGTACACGAGATATAACTTTCCCATATACATGAACACATGAATATTCAGTCGAATACATACATATTTCTGTGCATGTTTGTGTGTGTTTTCTTTTACAAAGAGGGAGCAAGTGATATCACGTGAGTAGTAGTTTACCAGCATTACAACATCTCGAGCTGCCATGGCTAGTATATCGGCGCAAGAAACTGTGTTCGACAGGCTTCTTCAAGTCTCACCTTCGCAGCGTCGATTACATGGAAAGCACGAAGAGAGAGGTTAGCCTGAGCGTCTTGCTCTGTTTGGTTTCCTTCAGTTGAATCCAGCAAAACTGATGCATCACAACCCTAACAAGACATAAAAATTACTGTTATTGCTAACTTTTAAATGATCAACCAATGATTGATTAATATACATGAACTGCAAAATATGTTTACCCTTATGAAGCAATCATGAAAGAACATCCGAAGGATCTGAGGACGCGCGGTAATATCCTTCCTGGTGGCCGATCTTACAGTTTCAAAGACTAGCTCCTCTGCTGTTGGACATGTCTCATTATAATAGTTGGTACTTAGCTTCTCTCTTCTTCCTAAAGTCATTCCCAGAAAGAGCAACAGCAGAAAAACTTTGATCCCCATTGTGACAGAAGGATGGCGCATTTTGATCACTGAATGATAGTTTTTCGGAAATTAAGAATGGTTTGGATTGCATAATATGATCAAGAAGAGGCTATGATTACGTCCATTTCATTAACAAGGTCTAGACGCGTGAATCCATAAGTGGGGTTGTTTAGAATATTACTTTAAGCTTACTGATCTACCAAAGAAAGATAGTAGAAGTCGTCATTTAGTGGATAACTTGTGTTTTGTAGTTTGTTTATACAAAACGTCCACTGTTCATCTATATTATTGTAGACTATACTCAATCAAATTTATGCTTAAATTTATTTGAACATTTTTATCGTTTCATCCACATGATCAATCATGATGAAAATTTGAATATAAAAAAGAGTTATATTGTATACAATTGCTTTTTTAAATTTAAATCTCTATTCATCATCGTTTTATCGCATGAATTGAATAGTAGAAATATTTAAAAATATTTAAGTATGAATCTCTATTCATCATCGTTTTATCGCATGAATTGAATAGTAGAACTATTTAAAAATATTTAAGTATGAATGAAGATTGAGTATGAACCATATATATATATATATATATATATATATATATATATATATATATATATATGACCCGATCAACCTCCTGCCATGCAGCCATTTGTTGGAGGGTCGCTTTTACACCTTTTCGTGTGGCATTTTAACACCTCGATGTAAGTTTTCTTAGAGGTAGCTAGCCTGGCTGTTGGAGGATCGCTTTTACACCTTTTCGTGTGGCATTTTAACACCTCGATGTATCTTAGAGGTAGCTAGCTTGGCCGAGGACCACGTCAAAAGAACACGCCATTTTGGTAGTGTCTCAGTTGACAAGCACAGACCATCTGGCATGATGTATGAAAGAGCAGTTCTATTCTATTGTAGGATATTCTAACAAAATTCTTATTTTTATTAAACCACTTCTATCAACGTATTAAAACATGAAAGAACAAAGAGTGTTCTGTAAATTCCAACAAAAATATTTAACAATGTACACTAGCGTGTCTTTCTCCCATAAAAGTTTTCATCACACACACTCGAACTGTTAACTTGTACTAAACCATTGCTAATTTGTTGTGATGATGCACAGCAACTGACTAGGAATATTCTTCTAATTAAATGATATAAAATAAAAAAAAAATCATTTAAGATAGTTTGGATATGTAGAAGGCGATCAAACAAAGTTTCTACAATGTGTGAGAAACTAAATGATAAAAATATGAAAAGAAAGATAAAAAGATTAAAAAAAAATATTGGAAGGAAACAATAAGGAATGATCTAGCTTCAAACTTTTGTTGAGTTAGTTGTTAGCATAAAAAAAACTTTATGAAAACAAAGAATTCAAATCCCATCTAGTATTTTTATATGGCCTTTTGAGTTTTATAACGTCACGAAAGAAATCCCTGTAGCTTATTTGACCTAGTGTGGAAGAGAAGTTGGTCGTTGTTCCAAAGGGAGGATGAGAGCCTGACACACCAAACATCTGCGTTCATGGGGGAATCGAAGTCGCCACTGGACAGTGGGAGTCCAAAGCCCTCCTCCTTGATCTAACGGTCTGGTTGTGAGATTGGTACTGTTCTTTGGGGTAAACGAATGTACAGGGTTTAACGGTCTTGTATATATATTTTTCTCCTTTTCTGCACTTTTCATTCTGGGTTTTCCATTTTCAATAAGGGGAATAACGCTCCGCTTTTTCCTCCACATTTTTGAAAAAGCAAAAAAAATAGAAAGTTGTTTTACAAATCATTTTGTTTCTTATAAACATCTCGCAAAATCAACAAAAGTGGAGACCAAGTGTGGCCACTCGGTAACAAAAAATAACTTACTGAAAGATGTTTTCTAGAGCAAGCTTTGGATATTAGAGAGATAAAACCTTATTTCTTTTATGGTGAAATGAAATTGTACTATCTCTCTCTCTCTCTCTCTCTCTCTCTCTATATATATATATATATATATATATATATATATATATATATATATATATATATATATATATATATATATATATATATATATATATATATATATATATATATATATATATCTGGTTTCTGTTAGTTTGAAACTTGGAATCATACCAAACAAGCCCGAGGCTAGTTAAGGTTTTAATTTTTCATTTCCTGTATATATTTTTTCCTTTTTATGAGTTTCTCGTTTTCAATAAGGAGAGTAACGACTCCACTTTTTCCTCCACGTTTTCTTAAAGCAAAAAGAATAAAAAGACATTTTACAAATCATTTTGTTTCTTAAACAAAAAAAGAGAATCACATCTCGCAAAATTAAGAAAGAGGCCTATCTTTCCTCATTTCATGAAAGTACAGAAGTGGAGGCAGAGTGTGACCACTCAATAATAAAAGTAACTTACAGAAACATACGTTCTAGAGCAAGCTTTGGATATTAGAGAGATAAAACCTTATTTATTTTACAGTGAAATGAAATTGTGCTCTCTCTGTATATATATAACCGGTTTCGGATAGTTCACCACTTGGAATTATACCAAACCGGTTTTGGAACTACTGATTTTGGAATGGTTCTCATTTGAGTCGAGAACCATTCAGAATGGATAATTGATTAAAGAATGTAAAATTTTTAAAAAATACCGAAACCACCGGTTTGAGTTTTTGTTTTGGGGTTCTGGTTTTATAAAAGGTAAAACCATAACTGAACCAGGTTTCTGTTTCCGGTTCAGCCGATTCCTAGCTCTGTTCAATTCCAACCAAAACCGCCTAGGAACCAGTCATGTCTAGTTCTATAGGATCTATTACTGGGTTGTTTACCGTACAGCTGCCTTATTAATGTAGATGAGGATATCGGGTTGATTAGGCAGATCTAATATCCAGATAGGAATATCCCACATATTCCCTTGATCCAGATCCAAATACAATAATTGAGTACGCAGCTAAATATTTGAGTTTGGATATGAATCCTGCGCACTAATACCCTTATGTATAAAATATTTGTATCGATTTATGGATTTGATTTAAACTACAACTTTTCAATCTTAACTTTATATCAGTGACGCTTAAGTTTTAACCGACATTCAAACCTTCCACAATTCTAACTGCAAATCAGTGATGATGTTGAGTTAAACCTAATTCCTCTGATTTGGTTGCTCCAATTGCATATATAGATAAAAAAGATACACAAGAAAACGTTTGAACAGAAACAATCTTAAACATGACAGTGGGAAAACATTTTATACAACAGATAAAAGAAGCTTCAACTGTTGTTCAAAGAGCACATTCGTCCCGGGATCCAGCCCCCAACACAATCTGTTCATTCCATCAGACCAACCAACTCTACGAGAAGAAAGATTACATAAATTTGAAAGATTAACGCAAGTCATGCAACTCATTCGAGCAGCTACACCAGATTCATGTCAATGACCATTTGCTATACCATTTTCATGGATGGCCTTCGCTCCGTTCACCATGGCGCTTTTTCCGGTCTTCTTGGCATAGAACCTCCGGTACATGGAATCTACCTCTACTAGATAGAATGTTCCATCAGCCAGCATACTCCGGTCATTGCTTGTTACAAATCCCTTGGCTCATACCGATGTTCCATCAACTTCATATTCTCAACAAACTTCTCCGGTGAAAGCTGCAAAATTATAACTGAACTCAGAACTAGGGGAATGAAAAACCACCGTCTAATGATTAATAGCAATACAAATAATAAGGGAAACAGGAAGCAGTTCCACCACAGCATTGTCAAGGTAAGCCAAAAATACTCATGACACCATTAGCAGAGAAGTGCAAGAAACAGAGACGTGTTTGGATTGATGCGATTTCCCGGGAAAGAGAAGTTACCTTCTAACTCAAATTACTCTGTTTTGGCACAAAGAGCAACAGATCACATGACTAGTGTGTCGACTCACACATTGGTCATGGGCGTGCATCTGGCCTTGGTCTTCTCATTGTACCCAGAGAACATAGTTCCTCTGTTTGGGTTTCACTTCATTAATGGTAGTTATAGTTCTCAATCCTTCGTTTACTTAAGATAGCAGTGAATACTAAAAGTTTCAAGCAAATTTCGGATCAAGAAAATGCTTATTCTCAAATGAATTTTCAAGAATTTATCCAAAGTGACCCAATGCTTACAGGGTAAAAAAAGCAAAAATCATCAGTTGGAAGAATTGCCTCCACTGTACTACAACAACAACTAATCCTTTCGAGTCGGCTACATGGATTCTTTGTTTCCACACAGCCCTATCATGTCCCATGTTAGCAGTTAACTCAATATGAACTATATCATTCTTTATTGTTTCTTTCCAACATTTTGTGGTTGTTCTCTTCCTTTTTTAACATTTTTACAATCTAGTTTTTCATATATTCAGGAGCGTCCGTGAGTAGTCTTTCTACGTTCCAACATCTTCATTTCTGCTAAAGACATCTTTTTCTACATAATTGTCTCCACTGTACTATATATAATAAATCATATGTTTCATAAATAGGACATTATGCACGGAATATTCAAGTAGCCACCACATATATACACATAAACGAGAACTGAAATGACCGGATCAGAATGATAACTTCAAGATCGCCTGATGCACATAAATGATGCTTACTCATTACTACAACAACAACTAAGCCTTTTCTCTTACTAGATGGGGTCGGCTACAATGGATTCTTTGTTTCCACATAACCCTAGAATTTATGGTAAATAAGTCCGACAAAGTTTTATGCGGGCTGTCGGAAGCCTAACACAACCCTCCTTTATCCGGTCTTGGAACCGGCCATGCAAGAGTGATCCCGTACTTATTACTATGCACCAATAATATGCAGCCACAGAAATTCAAAAGTTGCTCATCAGCCAGACATCCAATTCTTAGTCAATCTAATATCCAGCTCGAAACCAGAAAGAATCCAAGGATAGCACATTCTAACATAACTCGGACCATATCTTCAGAACCGTATTAACGCACAAATAGAGAATTGATGTATCCAACAGAGGCTTTTATGCACACACAAGAAGAGATACTGCACATACCACGGCTCTCAACTCCAGCTTTTCAGAAAGATTAAGGACGCTGGCAATATTGGATAAACTGAAAGAGTGTTCGCCCTTGTTTAATTTCAAGGAGAACAAGGTTGAAGCAAGATGAACCACAATAAGGAAATGCCACATCTACCAACAACAAGCAAGAATACGAAAAAAAGGTTACCAATGATTTATGCTTGTTGTAAACAATGGACGCAAAAGCAGCATAAAGTGAAGCAGTGTACATGTTGCCAACTTGCTTCGGCAACAACGTTGAAGGTTGTACTTTCATATCATATAATTTTTTTGCCACTTGTTGAGACACCTAGAAAATCATAAAAGAAAATAGAAGTCAGTACAGTTGCAACTATGTTAAAGAAAGGAACCAAATAGGAGTCATAAATTGACCAAGACAGTTTTAACTTTTAAGTGTGTGTTAGCTGAAAAACCTTCTCGAGATCACAGTTTTGATAGCTCTCTTCCCCAGTCAATATTGAAAATGGAGCCAACTTTTCTTTAATATCGTCATCAATGGATCTAGAAACAAATATGCAAGGATCATCTTCATGAAAAAAGTCTCTTATTCAAGGGTTCAAGCTAAAACAGATGACCTGATTGATGAACAGACAGACTACTCTTATATGCAAATCTAAATTCATAGTTAAATAACTTAGGTATATCTGATAAAAACCTGGCTTTGTGCAAAAAGTCATTGAACATGATCCGAGCAAAGCTTTTCTGCACAAGCTGCATTCATATTGCAAAGCTCATCAAATTCAACGCTACCATAAACAGATAACAATAGCAGGTAAATATCGAGAGCTTAAGACATGTCACACAAGTGGAAAAAATACAATACCTTATTGTATGGAGAATGAAAGGCTACATAATCTGCATCAAGAATTGAAAACTGTTTCCCCTCCAACTTCTCATATCTGACAAAATCACGCAAGAAATGACTTAAATAAAATGAAAATATCTGACGAACCAAGCAAAGAAGAATAGACACATATTTGGCTTATCTTACTTGGCACAAAATCGTTTGTAACACGAGTCTAGAGCCATAAGGTAGCAAGTTTGTGAAAGCTTCCCATCCACAACCTATACTAAAAAGCTTCATGGTTTAGCATGTACCAACATTATTACATGGGGTCAGTCTACAAACAAAGCTAATAACAAGCATAAAAAATGTGAAAGTGTCGTCATTTAACATGAAATCTCTCCCAACGAGAATTCTTGGGTCAGAATTCTGTTCATCAGACATGAAGATGAAAATTCCAACCATAAAATGCATTTTCTGTTAAATATTAAGATGTCCAAGAGTAGAGAGAGATTAAGTATGTCTCGTCTTATCATAACAAGGAAATATAACATGTAAATGGAAGGTAGAAAAGCATACTGGGTATTCGCTTGCAAGATTGGGCTTGTAAAAATCATAAACATGAGCCATATGAGTTCCTCTGAATTTACTTTCCAAAACTATTGGAGCATTGGGTCCAATTAACATTGCAATAGCAGCAGCACCGCCAGTAGGTCTAGCTGGTCCTTCCGCATAAACCTACAATGAAGCTGCAGCTGAGTGCATAATACGGAACCAAAAGGAAGGACAGAGAAGAGTGACAAGAGACACAATGATATTTGCAAACAAAAGGTAACAAAATCACAGGACAACAAGACTACAGAGTCAAGGTTCATACCGCACTATCAGTGGAAACTACAAAACCATATCGTCCATCCCATGAGCTACTCTCCACCCAGTTAACACAATTAAACAAAGCTGCAGTTCTTCCATAACATGCATTAGTGGAGTCAACTCCTTCAATATCAGTACTTCCAGATTCCTATTTGCTTCATACAGCAATAAGCAACTAAGCTCAGACCATGCACAGATCCAACTTGAGTAAACATATGAAAAACAGAGGAGTTAGCTAGAAGGATCAAAATACAACCTCGAAGATCCTCATAAGCCAGGTTTTGATGGACTTGCTCTTGTCTATGACAGTTTCACTGCCTACCTCTAGACGACCAATTTATCTAGGATCAACACCATATTTCTCAAGAAGAGACGTAACAACTGTCAAGCTGAAAATGGCTGTCTTAGTTTATATCCAAAATCAAATATGTTAAAGACAAGAGAATTAACTCATAACATCGTTAGCATAACACAGTGAATAAGACCAAGCTGGTAAAAATGCAAAGAACATATCGTTTCTCTGAAGCTTATGCAATTATTTAACACAACCGGAAGGATTGCCCCTGTAGAGAATCAATCGATGTCACATAGACACTTCTAATAGTGAAGTATCATTTAGACCATGCCACACCGACACCAAGGAGAGAGCCAGACACTGTTGGCTGTTTCTTTTCAATTTTTTAAATGAATAACTTGCGCTTGGTTTTCTTTGAGTTAATGTGAAATATTACCAAACATCACACGACCTTTCCCCACTTGGTAGAAGTTGTCACACAAACATTTGAAATTAAACCCAATTTAGAGATAGATTTCATCTGCGTATCAATGAGTTGCATCTGTATGAAATCGAGGTTCTCCCTCTTCTCTGTTTTCTTGTTCAAGTAAACACAAAGCAGATCTAGCAAAAAAAATCACAAACTTTCTAAGAAAAATAAAGAGCGAAAGAGAAAAAAGAGATGAAACGCAGTGATCAAACCTCATGGAGATGACATCCTCCGACTCAGTGCAGAAGCCCATGCAATCTTGCCCCAGCCCTATCATGTACTTCCCTTTGCTCGCGCCGTCGTAAGCCTCCAAATCTTCCTATAGAGTTCCATTACTTATTTTTAGTATGAGCGATCTAAATATTCACATCATATGGGAACCACAAACCCCTAGAGGGAAGAAACATAGAAGGAAACCAATCCCCCAACAAAAAGGAGCACAGGAGACGAGCGATTCCACAGGCGCGCATAGATGAAATGATAAGCATGGTGATGGCTTCGTAAAGTAAAGATGATGATGTTCATGATGACGGTAATCATACCCCCACAGAGAGAGAGAGAGAATGCCTGTTGGACGCAGGTAGGAGGAAAGTATATGTCCATGGCGAGGATGCCTACGTTCTCCCTCTGAGACTCCATTTCCTCCTTACTCTTCTCCCAGAAAGCGAACTAGAGAAGAACAGAAATCCCAAAAGAGGGAGAGAGAAAGAAAGTCGTCCCACCTCTTGGGTAAACCACTCGGACAGATTTGGGTGTCCTCACAAGCCACCAAAGAGGTGTCTATATATAGATAAGAGAGGATGACAGAGAGCAGACAAAAGAAACAGTAAGAGAGAGACACTGAAGGCCAATTGCCAACTCCCCATCACATGCACACGCATATAGAAAGAGAGAGAGGGCGAGAGGGGGCCGTGTGGCGGCAAGTGCGGCCTTTGAGGCCGGTCTCTCTCTGTATGGGATGACAGAACTCAGACTATGCGGAAGCAAGCACTGCAAGGAGGAAGAACACAAGGAGGAGGAGAAAGAAAGGAGAGAGGGGCGAAGACCTCGACGCTATGCGTGAGCAAGCCGCGAAGAAAGAAACAAGACGAAAAAGGAGAGGGTAGAACGGTTACTCGCACACGGTTTTTGACGGGTATTCGTTTTGTTTTCGTTATGTGTATAATTGGCTTTTTTTCTCTTTTGTTTTCGATCGAAATTTTTATTTTATTATTTAAATAAATAAATATATATATTATAAAAGCAATTACTCTTTTTCACGCATTTTTATGATTGTTGTTATTGGGGCCGAAAACGGCCACCAACAATTTACATATTTCACTTTGCCGCTAAAATCTTAGAATGGAAAAGTGTGTTTGGCAACTCGGAAGCATGAAGGCTTCATTGACATGTTCAGGTACAAAAGTTCAAATCTGAATCTGTAAGATCGCATATTATTATATTATTATATGGCCGGTGGACTCCTCTCACTCAGTGGCATCAGTAGTGTGCCCTCTGCATAGAACTGCAAACTTTAATTAATAACGTTGAAGACAAGGTTAACAAATAAGACATTGTTTCCAGGCACACCTATTCTCTTTTTTTAACTGTATTTTGTGTTGAGATGGTCGAGGCCGTGGCAAGCTGGACTTTGGCAGCTCCCAATGGATGGTCAAGTTTATGACCCCATCCAATCACCTTACTCGGCTTACCCCAAACATATATACACAATATATATAGATATATTAGATTTAGAAAATCCACAATTACAACCGTTCGATCTTTAAGATGAATGAATGAATGAAGTGACAAAACATATTATATTTAATTTAAATTAAATGTAAAGTATAAAAGTACAATGACACTTTTAATCTAAATTTTCACTATTGATCACACCATCGACTAGTGAAGATGATGAGTTTATGAATGGTGGTGATTACCTTCCACATGCACATAGGGTCCACATCCATCTGTATTGAGAATCATGAATTAATGGCCTTAAGTCGCACCGGTGAAGGCACAGTCAAGAAACGATCAATAAAAAACGGTTCCGGGAGATGAGCGTTGTGAAATGATTGAGGTTCATCCTTTGAATATGCAGAAGCATTTGCATAATGGAGGAAAGTCAATAAGGTGTCATGAATATGAGTTCTTGATGTATCGAATAACTTGACCATCATTAATTTTAGTACAACTCGTTCCTTCAATTTAATGTCCAAAGTGTACAACTAAACAGTAGATGGTGCTGGTACAAAGAGCAATAGCTTACCTAGCTAGGTGGCAGATTCACAATTTAAAGGTCATGAGTTCAACACTCGGCATGCATCTACCATCATATCAAAAGAGCAAAACATTGGCCCAATACCCTTTATTGCTGCACTTGATACGATGGAGATCACATAACCATTGCTGGTTGTGAGATTGAGATTTCTGCAGTTCTTTTTAACAACAAAAGCTACAGTTACGAAAAATACACATCTGATATCGAACTCTTGACCTCTTGTCAGAGAGCCACCCTTTGCTTCAGCACCGTGCCAGCCAGTTTTGGTTTGGAGTTGTCATTCACTTGTATGATTTTCAATAAGTTTGTCTTAGGCTAATGGAAACGGCTTCGTCGTTTCGAGAAAGAAACCCCAAATGCGAAAGGTTTTGTCCACATTTTGGATGGGTGGTCTGGCATACACATGCTTTAGCACTCTCATAGCTCGGTTGGAGAGGTTTAGTTTGAATTTCAATGAGAGTTCCATTTTTACATCGGACTTAAGCAAGTTAATGAATCTACTCAAACTAGATATGTCCATATTTTTCTTAGGCATGGGATCACTTGACCACAATGAATGCACATCAATTTATTGTCAAAATTAAACATCTGTTGGTACTTAATAGTATTTAAATAAAAACCTTCTATATTGTGAGATTTAGACTTTCCTTGTTTTATAATAAAGAAAGATATCGTTATGAGGAGATACACATCTGCGTGTTGAACTCGTGACATCTTGTGTAAAGATGACCCCCAAGCTGGTGCGCTTGGTGATTTGGGGTGAGAATTTGGATTCATGTTTTATGATTTTCAATCAGTTTGTCATCGGAATGGTTTGGATCTACCCCAAACAAGAGACTTCCCTTTAAAACATATTTAACGGTAGTTTGGAATCACCAATTTCGGTTCCGTTCTGGGTCGGTTTTCAGATCATGAATAGTAACCGAACCAGAGGATCCCCAGTTATGTGGACGGTGCAATTCCAGTTCAAACCAGTCATATCTAGCCAGGAGAGCTATGGCTACTTCGGCAGCTAAGCACACGCGTGTTTTGAAACAAATATACATGTAAACATTACATAAAAACAGGAGCCTATACAATCTGGTTTGTGCATGAGCTTGATCCATTTGAGATCATCTCGCCAAACTTAAAACGGACCAGCCAAGAGAAAACCCAGTGAAACGAGCAGGTCAACAAACATCTCACAGTTTTGCAGCTCTAATAGTGCATGTTCTCCAGAATTTAGTCCTTGAATTTTCTTTTATGTATTACAATGAAGTTAACTAACTCGTTAAAAAACTTATTAAAATAAATTTTCATCTATTTTTATATTATCATTTGCCACTAGATATATCAAAGATGAGGATAAGAAGATTCTAGTAACAAATGATGATATAAAAATAGATGAAATTTTTTATTTTTATAAGCTTTTTAACGAAAACATTGATGCTAGTATTAGTTTAAGAGAGTTAACTAAATTAGAAAAGTATATAAACCATAATTTCTACCGACGTATTCAAAATAATGAAATCAAAAGGTTGGTAAATATGTTAGACCAAACAATATTCTTATAAAAGTATGAAAAAATTTAGGAGAGACGGAGATCATTTGGGTCAAAAAATTATTTAATGAAATAAGAAGAAACCAAAAGATGCTTAAGGAATGAAGAGCGAGTACACTTATACTCATATATAAGAACAAGAGAGACATTCAAAATTGTGTTAATTATCGAGATATCAAGTTAATGAATAATACTATGAAATTATGAAAAAGAATTATTGAATGTAGGTTAAGACAAGTATCGAATACTACAGATAACTAATTTGGATTCATGTCAGGCGGATCTACCATTGAAGCGATTTACCCATTGAGAAATCTTATGAAATATTTTAGAGTAAAAAAGAACCTTCACATAGTATTTATTGATCTAGAAGAAGTTAATAGAGTGTCAAGAGACGTTCTTTGGAGAACCTTGAAAAAGAAAGGTATACCATTGACATATATAAATCTTATATGAGATATCTATGATGGTGCAACAACATTGTGAGAACTCACGAAGGAACGACAAACTTCTTTTACCTTGGTGTATGTTATTTGGAGATGATAGTGTTAGTGAATGAGTCTAAGGAAAAAGTTAATAGAAAATTGGAACTATAGAGAGAAACATTAAAAAGTTATGCATAGAATTCATGAAGTTTGATAAAAATGGAGAGAGACATTAGGTATTTTATATGACAAAAAAATACCATTAAAGTTGAAAGGTAAATATTACATAACAATAATTAGACTTGATATGTTTTACGGTTCGAAGTGCTGGGCAGTTAATCATGTTAACATGTACAAAAGATGTCCGTGACAGAAATAAATATATTGAGATGGATGAGTGATCAAAGAAAGACCCGTACAAATAATGAGGTTATTAGAAACAAATTAGAAGTGACACCAATAGAGGATAAAGTGGGGGAAAATCATTTAAGATGATTTGAACACGTAGAAAGTTTACCAAAGGAAGCTCACTAGATTGTGAAAATGTTAAAAAAGAAAGATGAAGACAACAAAAGTGTTAGAAATAAACAATAAAGAATGATTTACCGCATGTTGAGTTATTTGTCACATGGCACATAGTGGAAACAAAGAATCCATGTAGCCGACCCCATCTAGTATGGGAAAAGGCTTAGTTGTTGTAGTAGTATTAGAATGAAATTAAGATGTCTTTGAGATTGCGACCAACAGGTGGTATGGTATGTGGGTGGAGAATTGGGTTATTTGACAAGAGGTCAGGGGTTCAAATAAACGGTAGCCTGCAAATAACAATACTTAAGGCTAAAATCAAACATAGCAAGTAAAGCATCAAGAGGCAATGGTTCGCGTCAAACTAAGTAAATTTAATTGCAAAAAGTGCCAGGAAATTATATCACTGGCCATTTCTATCAGCTAAAACACTTCCCTGTAGTTAATCTTTTAGAAGTCCTGCTTTCTTGCTATGGCGATGGTGGCGTAAGATGGTGAGTGGTGACGCGTGATGGCGACTGATGGTTGGAGATATAAATATATAGGAAAAAGTAGGGTTTTCTCATTATTTTTGTGCATAACTTAACCAAACAGATCGGTATAACAAGCCATTAACATAGTAAAATGAATGCGACCAAGCAAAATTTTAAAAAGTTATAAAAGTTGTTAATAAAGGCATCCGAAGGAGGAAGAAGAAGAAGAATGAGCATACCCAGCCTGTTATGATAAACATGGTTAATATTAAACTGACATTGCATTATCTTTTACCAACATTGACATGAATGAGGCAACAAACTGTGGATGATGCAAAATTTGGGAATAGGTCTATTCAGTATCTCAAATTACCCATGTCAACCACATTGTACAATATGCATTAGATGAGGCACGAGACCTCGGATCCCCTATTCCCTCTGAAAGGTGCTCTGCCACCATGCACAGGATTAATCTCTAGATGCGGTGCAAAGAGAGGAATCTTTAGTTAAAGCATCCGTTCATTTGCTCAGACTGATCTCTTTCAGAGCTTGGCAACCAGTTTGCCATTTTGGATGTGGCTACAAGAAATGGCGAAATCAGTTTGGGGTCCCTGTGATAATATACGTGATCAGACGAGGTGTTGGAGTCATGGTACTTAGGAAACTGCTGCTAATGTTTAACAGACCAGATCCAATTCTCATCCTTCAGGACAGTAAATTTGTATGCATTAGACTATAAATCATGTCTTCACTAGTATTCTCTTTCTAGTTTGCACACACACACACACACACTATCTTGTTTTCTAGTGATTATTTCCCAAGCTCTCCACAGCGGAAGCATCAATTATCCGCCCACCACTATTCACGTCACAACTATGAAATTGGTCTCTCACAATTTTGAAACTGCTAAAATGGTCAGTAATCCCAACGCCTAAGACCTATCTGAAAGAAAGTGAGAGTCAAAAGATAAATATGCATGAAAAAAAGTTGCACATAATACATCCCCCCATATGCTCATTGATTTAAAATGCTTGAAGAAACCATTCCAACGAAATTACCTATAGGGTTAAAGATGCTGCATGGATGTTAGCTATCACGGTTGGTCTGAACGCACTCGAAGCTGAATACACCTCCATCTGTTCTTCAAGTCTAGGGTTGTGCGAGTATTGTGGTATACGAGACGACCATATTCTAAGATCTTAGTCCATTGAATGCCATAACCTACATCTGGGAATCTCCTTACACCTTCCTGTACCAGTGACAATCAGTGTTTCAGATACGACACAAAAGGCGAAAATGATAACTTCTTAACTCATAACATCAAAGAACAAGAACATGTGAAACCAGTGTTATCTGTATCATACAATACAGGCCTCTGTATCGCCTAACCAAACTTATTGTGCCGTATCGTACGATACAGCATGTACGATATGGGCAATACGGCCAAAAAAAAAAATTGTACTTTTTTTTGTAGGCATGTGTTCGCCTCTCTTCACTTCTCTCCAAGGCATCCTCCGGTATGCTTATCTAGGTTTGCAAGTTGCGTGCGTGTATCATATAAATTCGGGTTAGTTTATAAGAATTTTATTGAATAAGAATAATTTATGAACAAATAACAATTGTGACAAAATCATTTCTCTTTTTGTTGCAAACTTTTAGGTATATTTTTACTACCAATTTCTAATTTCATGAAATCGAGAACAATGAAGAACAATTTGGTTGTCTCAAAGTTTTGCACAACAATAATTTCCTTCCGTTCTTTTTACAAATGAGAGAGATGAATTTTGAATCACTTAATCCTCTAAGCCTTTGAAAATGTCCGTAAAAACTCTTGTTGAGAGCCTTTCTAGAAGAAGCATAACTCTTTGATAGGCAAGTTCTCAAAGAGATACAAACTCTTCAACATATTATGTCCTAAAAAACCACAGTTCTTCCATATAGTTGCCATTTTGAAAGGGACACAACTCTTTGATGTATGAACATCAATTTCCAGAATGGAAAGTTGTACGCATGCACATGAGTTCATTGAGTGGGCATTTCACAGTTTTACTATTTTAGGGTTTACCTTACATGACTTCCATTGAGTTTAATATGATCAGCGTGTGTGAGACTTAGCTCAGCCTGTGAAGTGAGTATATCATCATAGTTACACATCGAAAATTTCTATTTCAATCAAGCAACTCAGAAGTAATCAGATGACCTAATTTTGACCCACAACATCCATCCATCATCCTTTTGTTTCAAACCACTTCAAGCATTAGTTAAAATGATAGTCTCCAGTAAGAGAAAAAGAGGATATCATAAGTAACAATATCACATCACTAGGGTGTCATAGACTCAATAATCAAAGAGATGGAACTCATCGTTTTGCTTACATATGAAAATGAGCAAATGTGCCAACTACATGTACAAAGATAATAGTTTGTTAATTTTGATATATTAGAGGAGTGGATTATAGAAGATGACGAAGAAAAAAATGCACTCCTAAGTCCTAACCGAAAAAGACGTTGCATGGATTAATTTGGAAGGAGTGCAACAACATCATCAATGAGACGAAGATTTTGATTTTGATGTAGAAGGTGGTGAGAATCTTCAACAAGGAGAAGATGAAGATTATTTAGTTGATGATTCTGATTATAATATGTAAATATATTTCACTTTTTGCTTCAAAATATGTAATTCTTTTTCAATTGTTGAATGGTGAATGATGAATATGTGTTAATATATACTAAACTTTGCATTATATGAATTCTTTGTAATTATCATATTTTTTTCTTTTTTGGGGGGAGGGGTTTACTAATTTTTTAGTATTAAATTATGATACACTATGTATCGTATCGTGGACCAAAATGATACACGATACGATACACATCGAACAACACTGTGTGAAACACTAAAACACAATTAGGAGTGGCTGAAACACTAAAACACAATTAGGAGTGGCAGCAAACGTATCAATCTCTAGTACTTTCTCTAGCAACAAACTCTCAAAACTATAATTTGCCAATCTAATATAGTTGTCCAAGAATGAGAACTACACCTTCAAGGCTTCCTCTTCTTCCTTGGTCCACGGGATCTTTTTTCGTCCTTCACAAGGGCTCCTACGGTGGGCACTGCAAATAAGAAACGGGTACGAGAAATAGACCTGCATAAGCAACTTTCTGACTTTACCAAAGCCTAAAACAGTATCAGGTTTCCTTATCCAACAGCATGAGGTATCTAATTTGCAGAGATTGTCGTGTCACAAAGCTACATTCCTAAGGATCTAGAAAACTTACTGTTGCTTATCTAACCTTCTGCTAGACTCTTTGTGCTTATCGGAGGAGAGTATTTCAATGGCAGTCTGTACCATCCCGCCCACATGATGAAGCGGCTGATTCTGATTTGGAAAAACGACTGCATTTCTGCAACCCGAATAGCTAATAAACCGAAATTGATCATCCCTATGATTGTCCTCTCCTTCAAAAGCTGGCCTGGCATCATGGTAGATGACAAGAGCTCTAGATTCATTGGGGGCGTCTCTTCTCTGTTGCTTATCATCATCATGCTTATCAAAACCAGCATCTTCTAGCGCTTCCTCATGATTGCCATACCTAGCTTTTCTCTTTAGTCGTCTCTTTCCTTGGTTGTTGACCAGGTCTTTCCCCATGAAGCGCAACAGCGCTTTACGGGCAAGTAAAGCTTTCTCCTTTGTTTTCTTGTATGCACAGTATGGGCAGTAGAAATTCCCGTGATCATCAAAATTCACAGGTGAACCTAAGCAAGACTCATGCACTGAAGTTGGACATCCAAGAGTATCACAACAAAGTAAATTCCCATCCTTACTGCACTTGGCACAAAATCTTCCTTTGCTTGAAACTCTTCTAGCAGAACCAGTAACAGATGGGCCTAGTAAATGTGGTATCGAGCAAATTCTTCCATTTGCTCGCACTTCACCACTGCTGGTTGAAGTTTCTGGGACAGTATCATCTTTGCCATGTGATCTCTCAGCAGCACATACATCACACCATGCACATTTGTGGTCCTGTGTCTTACGAGCAGAACGCAAGCTGTTACTGTTACACACCGGTGCTGCTGTTGTAGTATGCCATTCTAAGAACTTAATATTCCCACTGTCAAACCTCATTTTACCTGACACTAATGTTTCAGCAATTCCACCATCAGGCAGAGACTGCTGATCCGACTGCTCAATTGGTTCAACTTTGATCATCGGACTTAGGGCTGGTACGGCAGTTGTCTTCTTGGAGGCCTGGATATCATCATATCACGTGTTAGAATTTTACATCTTTCTGAAGAACCAAGTCCACCAGTGTCGGTAGAAAGATCAAAACTTGGCCAATAACTGATGCAATTCAGCATAGCAGATGGATGTTAGTCTCTAAGAATGAATTTTTTTTATCATAAGAAATAGCAATATACAGCACTAGGCAATAGATTGCTAGAAAAGGAGAAGCAAACCAATAAGAGGCTGCAACAGAACTTGCAAGAGGAAGGCAAGGGATAATGGGATTGTTGGCAGAGATGGAGATCATTGACACTTGTATTGGACTCTTCTTAATTGGGAGTTTGGATTTTATTCAATAGTAGATACAAACTCATATAAGATATTACATTTCTGAGATCAATGTCATCTCGTACCATGTATAAAATAAAATTTTTAATCGCATGATTTCTAGCTTATTTGATGCTTTGTGAGAGGCATCGAATATGTAAAACAAATTTACAGACCTCAGTATCTGATTATCAAGGGCCCCTTTAACCTTCAGCATAGAAAATAGCTCATATGCGTGTAAAACTGTATATTTTCATCTAGTAGTGAAACTGAGACAATGTTTTACACACAATACTATTCAAGGGTTGAATCAAAAAGGACGGAGGGTTGGTAGAAATTTTCTACATTTAAATTTGACAGCTCGTTGTTTATGTTTCCTCCAACTTATCCATTATAGAGAAGGACATAAATAATCAAAAAGGTGATGCCATAACACATTAATTTATTGGTTCCTTCACATACGAGAGCAATCAATAGCCAGAGACCGTTTCAAATACAAGAAAACAAGATATTGCACCTCTTTGGATAAGGGAAGAACAACATCCTCACATGGCCCGGAGGCACTGAGTCGCGAAGAAATCCTCTCCTTTGCACTACGAAACAGTTCGCTCTCAAAGTCCGGAACCCTAGAAACCAAAGCTGAAACCACAATTTCAAATTAGTTTCCCGAGCAACCAAGAACAATAATTTCCGGAAACGGGAAGCGCATTAGAATTGCGCCAGTCAAATGCGAAACCAATGAATTCAATCCTTGATCGAAGAACTAAGTTCTTTTAATTTTAATTTTGAGAAAGAAAGTGATGACCTGCCCAGGTAAATTCTGGGGGAAAACAAGTCCAAATGAAGAAGAGACAAGAACAAGAATAGAGAATGTTAACAACACTCTAAAACCATAGGACAACCGAAGAAATGGTCAACAATGATACATAGATACGAAAGCGGAACCTCCTTCTCTACCAAAGGCCATGAAAATGCAACACCAGACAAGAGGAACGATAGAGTGAGCCATTTTGGAGTTGTGTGTGAGGAAAGAGAATCAAATGCAAAGAATAAACTAAGCCAGGTTTACTAGAGAATGAGATTAAGAAGACGACTTGCCTCTAAGCAACGAGAGGTCGACCTCTTTGGAATCCGCTAGGGCTTCGAGCGCCCACGACCAAGCAAGAGAGACGTTCTCGTCCGGTGCCACAAAGAATCCGGTGTCTCTTTCCCTCTTTCCCTCCATAAAGTTGAGAAACAACAAACCAATCTATCTTCTTCTTCTCGCTACCAAATTCGATTCAACCCTCTAAATAGGGATCCAGATTTCCGCTTCCTTTGTCAGCAAAAGGCGATTATCGAAAAGGGCAGTTAGAAAGAACATCCATTTATGAACTTCCTGCAGAAGTTTGGCAAATAAAGGATTTAACGATCACCCACCGAGAAATTCGCAATATTGAGGTACAAAAACACAATTAAAACATCGAATTTGCAAAAAATTGAGGGTACCTGTTGCAAAGCAGAGATTCCCGGAGGTTTGCAACACTGTGTTAAACACAGAGATTCATTGGTCTTCGCTATATTTCGACTACAATATTCCGGATAAAATACAATTGATTTGCTTCTCAAAATTTGAAAGAAACAACGACGAAGGGCAAGTCCAAAGCATCTCTTGTCGCGTCTCATTCCGTCCAGAGATTCCAAATTCGCTTTACCAAACAGGTTTTCCGTGACACGAGTTCTTATTTACTTCAAACAAAACAGAAGTTAGAAATCACGCGGTAAATAAAGAAAAGGTCCAATTATTACTCAAGGTTAACATCCATAAGGCATGGGATTCCGAAGCCCCATATTGATCCAACGTTGAGCTAACGCTCTGGATGCTGATTTTGGTGAAATTGGAAACCTGGATATACAAGTTTAGCAATCAAACCCAATTCCAAGAAATTTTTAGAGCGTTGTGTCAAACTTGGCCTGAGTTGCAATGTTTAGCTCTAACAGAGACGATCAAGAGGATTTTAACTTTGTGAATGTGTTTTTATATCAGAAAATGTTCATGGCATAATATCATTTTTAGAATTTATTTTCCACGCACGTGCATACACATGTGCAAGTGATTGGATCATCCATACTTTATCACTAAGCACTCATGCTTTGCCTTCACTTTTAGTGCACAACGTCACAAGGTTGTCATTTTTTATATCTTTTTAAACAACATTATAATTTTTTAAAGGAAACTCGTAGATAAAAGAAATAGCATTGGTATTTTGTATGAGGATCTAATAGTATATGTGCACATTCAATAATACTCAAATCCACCTAAAGATCTTCATCGGGCTTGATCAACAGTGACAACTTGAAATTAAAAACCAAAAAAATATGATTGTACTTTTTAGAGTTTGTTTAAATACTCTTTAAAATCACAATGATGAAATTTTTTGAGTTATATATATATCTTAAAATCCACATTACCTAATACGTCTTCTTATCAAAATTTTCCACATGGTTTCAAGTGTGGAGATGGCTTCGGCCTCTCCATTATATAGACAGAAGGTATAAAAAGAACACGGGCTTTACGATCCCGGATCCTCTCCAAAAATTTCTAGTGCGACGGGTATATAAACATTGAGATTTATTTATGTATGCTAGTTAATGTTGTTAGTATGTATTATATTTTCTTTCTTTCTTTCTTTATATATATTTTCACTTTCCGTCGTCATGATCAATATAAAAAACAAGTGTATTATTTTACTTAATGTTTAATAATATATTTATTTTTTCATTTCAAATCTTTATTGTTGATTAATGTGATTAAACTATAGAAAGGTTTGAAGAGATTTAAGATTGAGCATATACTTCTCTATGTATATGGGCCGGGTTTGAATCATGCATGGTTGGGGCACCATATCCTCAAACCCGAACAGAAACGTGATCAGGTATTTTATTCTCTGTCTCATTCGGGTTGGGTTCGATTAGGGCTGCACCTGTCAGGTCAACATTTCGACGCCTAGTTCCAGGCTGTTGCGTTACAGTTTGGTAGCGGCTCCACCCGCTGGTTCAGTGTCCAAGCCGGCCATCTACCACAATGTATTCGAAGTTTGAACGTGTTGGCGAATTCGAACCGTCAATTCGGTGGTTTTAGATCCAACCCGTTCTTCACGCCCTCTCTCTCTCTCTCTCTGTAATGGGTAGAGACTGCAAACGGTGCACCAAGCAGACGTCTCCAGCTTCTTCCTTGCTTGCAGGCAATTCTTCCCGCGCTGGAACTGTCCAACGGCATACGATTTCCACCATTTAGTCGTCACCACTTTCATTTCCATGTCGAAGAAGGAGCCGGTGCGTCGGATTCCGGCGAGAAACGGCACACTCGTGTGAAGAAAACGACCTCTTCCAAGCGCCTTCTCCTTAAGCCTTTTAGACAAAGGAAGGATTGCTGTCTAAGTAGCAAACAATCCGTCCTTTCTGTCCCTTTCAAATTTCTCCATCAACAATTGTTTGAAGCATGACGTTTCGCTCGATCAACAAGAAAACAGCATGCTTAATCTCTACTCTTTCTTCATCCTTGCATTCTTCCTCGTCCAGAATGATCGTAAATCGCGGAATATATGTTCTTGTTTCGAAGCTATCTACGTTCTCCGATTTTTTCTCGATCAGGGTTTTTGGTTCCATTGCGGAAGTCTTCTCCCCACCATCCATCGACTCTTTGAGCTCGTCGGACTCGAAAGTTGAAGATGGACTACTGGTTGGTTCAAAGCAGGGAGAGGACAAATCTGGATTCCGTCGAACGAATGCACAGGCGGCGTCAGAAAAGGTTGATTTTAGGAAAATTGAAGTGAGTAAGCTCCCTACTGTGGTGATCGTCGGCCGCCCAAACGTTGGCAAATCGGCTCTCTTCCATCGGTAATCATTCGAGCTCTTGGTGTGGAGGATCCGGAGGCGATTGCGTGACTAGTTTTTGTTTATCTTTGTGGGTTTTGTAGTTTGATAAGGATAAGACACGCTCTTGTCTACAATACTCCTGATGGACATGTTACCAGAGACATCAGGGAAGGCGTCGCTAAGTTGGGAGATCTACGGTTCAGGGTGCTTGATTCGGCCGGTCTCGAGACGGCTTCGTCACCGGGCGACATTCTTATGAGGACGGCGAAGATGACTTGCAAGATGCTTCTGAACTCTGCTGCTGCGATATTTCTCATAGATGCAAGGTTGGCTGGTTTTGGCACTTTCTAGCTTTCTCTTTGCAGTTTGAGTTGAACTGCCGGGTACTTCTTTTTTGCGGTGATTGCTCTTTTTCTTGCATTTTAAGTTAGAATGCTCGCTCACAGTATGTCATAATGGTTGGCGGTGATGCTTCTTCTATTAAAGTTTAAGTCGAAATGCAGGTTTACATTACTTCCGTTAATGGACGAGTATCTGGTGTAATCGATTTTGTTCTTGGTACTTATTTTCTCTCTCTTGCTGTCTAAGTTAAAATTCCGGTATGCAGTATGTCAGTAACTGCATGAGTATGTAAGTTGATTGATTTCATCGTTGCTGATTATTTTCTTCTTGCAATTTAACTTAAAATGCAGGTTCGTAGTTTGTCAACAGCTATAGAAATATGTATATCGTTGTTTTTATTTTTGTTGTGAATGAGTGTTGTTTGTATCGTTTCGGATCGTGTATCGTTTTGGATATTTGTTTTTAAATACTAAAAATTTGGAAAAAATCACCATAATTCTAAACAATTCATATAATTTATAAGTTGATTATCATTCAATTTTCAATATATAAAGCATTTAAGCCGTACATCCATAGCAAAATTAACAATTAATAAATGTGAAAATTGTGACTGTAGACTCTATAGCCAAAATGGATGTAACATGATATGTGCTTCCACTCATCTTACCTTCACCTTCTTTTTGTTATAGATATACTTTTCTTATAGTCTGCTAGAGTGCTACCTAGAAGGCTAGAATATCTCAAGTAGTTTTATATTTCCCAAATTGTAGGTGGGGGATCTTTATATGACTAGGTCTTAGATGAAAAAGAAAAAGGTGAAAATGAAATAAGACTTTGGTGAAGAAGGGAAGCAAACGTTATTTTGATGTATCTACTTATTTGATAAATGTCTTGTGCCCTTGCTTAAGTTCAGCCTTGGGAGTTTGAAGCAAATTTTGTATGCCTTTCATTAACTTCAAAATGGTATGGAAGTGGCAATGTTGTTTCTTTGTTTTAATGACATAGTACATGCATGACAAGTGAGCATATTATGATATGTTATAAAATAGGACCATTGTTTAACAAAGGCTTGTTTTTAGCTGTATCAAGGGAACATAATAGCACTGTAGTGAGAAACTGGGTATTTGCAATATGAACAACTGCAAATTTTCAGAGTAAGGAGAATTCTTAGGAAGTATTCATTTCTTTGTGTTTTGTTACAACACTGTTTTAAGGTTTAATAAACTTATATTCACCTTTTAGGACATATTTTCAATTTTATTTCTTTATTTCAGAATCTAGATACCTTTTAAAGTGACTATCTATATTTTATCATAATCTATTTTACAGTTTTTACTAAAGCACAGGCTTAAGGCATACGCCTTGTATCGTGTGATACATGCGATACAGAACAATAAGGTAAATTTAAGTTGGACAGTTCTTATTTCTCTCTGTTTGTTTCTAGTTCGGTGACTATTTGTTCATCATGACGCTATATCTGGATGGTGTTTGTCTACAGATAACTGGCATACCTGTTGTATTTGTTTCTGCATTGGAGAGGAGAGGAAGGATGACAATCATGCGAACAGTAATTGACACTTATGACAAATGGTGTTTAAGGTTGCCTACTGCACGCCTTAATAGGTGGCTCCGCAAGGTGACTATTCTCATTCTCCTAGGTTATATGCTGTATTCTTTATTGTATCTCCATTTAGGATTTCTAAAATTACAGTATTTAGAAAGCATACCGCGATTCTGTGCTAGTGCCAGCATAAAAGCATATTGCTATTTTTCGTGTTTTAGAATGCTGTAGTTTGTTGGTCGTGAAACGCATATAAGAAAAGGTATTCGGCCTGTATAATTGGCATCCAAGATGCAAGTCTATGTTCTCTATATGTGAAAAGGAAAAATGTTAGTGATGCTTTAGGTGTATCCCTCCTCCTTATCTAGCTTTAGGTGTACGAGTATTAAGTATACATCAAAAGGTACATGTTGGAGAATAACCAAAAAAATGACATGCAGACTATATTGGTGATGTTTTAGGTTCATGTTGATACCAAACAGACCATTTTGATCGTATGCATTCTTCTTGGTTATGATCCTTTCTCAATCGAGTTGTATACAGCCATGTACTTTTGTATTATTTTATATAACTCATGGGTACCTCGTCCAGGTCATGAGCAGGCACTCATGGAAAGATCAAGCTGCCCAACCTAAAATTAAATACTTCACACAAGTTAAGGCTCGTCCGCCCACTTTTGTTGCCTTTACGAGTGGATCAGTGCAGCTCCCTGACACATATATTCGATTTCTAACCAAATCTTTGAAGGAAGATTTTGATATTGGTGGTATTCCTGTCCACATCATTCAGCGATGTGTTCCAAGGAAAGCAGGAAAATGTTCTAAGGCTTCTGGCCACATAATGACAAGTTGTGAAAGCTGTTTCATCAGACAAAAAGTTGTTACCCAGTTGATAGGCCCCTCTCTTCCGTAGATAACGTGGAACCTCCTATGAACTGGGTAACTTGGTCCTGCCTTTGTGAGGTAAACCTGGGGTGGAGGCATGGCACTGCAAACTCTCCGCATTCTTTTAATTCGAAGAGAAATAAATAAATGATTCAAGGACAGAGTAGATCTAGCATCTTCAAGAAGGGCATCAGCTCTTACATGATTGAATTATGAACACCATTTTTTCAATATCATGATGCAGTATAGAAATGTAATTTGGGCATATTCAGGCCATTCTCATGCAAGGTCAGAGGAATACGTATTGGAAGCATCCATCTTACAGCATTTAGGGGACTGAAGACCAATTTTCATTGTCTCTTATGCTGGACTGCCTACTATAATTGGTACCCATTTCATCGTTGTATTGGTTTTCCATTCCACTATGCTATAATCTGAATACTGATTTGCTTTAAATGTGAATTGCTGTGAACATGCTCCACCTAGGAAAAGGATGTATGGCATGTTTGTGATTGCATCGTGTTGATAGGATGATATCCTCGATTCAGCATGTATGATGTCATGCTTACCTATTCTTTTTCTTTGAATTATTCATTTCTTAGACTTTTGGCAGAGAGAGCTGGATAGGGTTTCTTGGCATGTGAAACAGAAACTTCTCCTTGAATTATTTATTTTGTTACCCTTTTGACTTCAAGGATTGTATAGGGTTTCTTGCAACATGAGGCAGAAATTTTGCCATGATATGACATGCTTTTTTCCTTTTTTAGTTTATTTTCTTCCCAATTATATTGTGAATGGGGATTTGCAGTTTTCTCTATGTTCTAGCTGATTACGGTCATTAGTCCTTCAGTGTTATCAGCAGATGCTAATATCTGGCTAAACCTTGTAGTTTCCCTTGGTGCTTAAGGGAAGTGCACCTTGTAGAGTTGGTTTTATATTACTATTTAGCTGAAAGTACAGCCTTCATTTTTCAATTGGTGGATTTGAATGTGCATATGTCATGAAACGAAACAGTATGACATTCACTTTTTGAGATCTTTTCTCTGAACCTTTTGGAGCATGAGAACCTGGCATTCATGCAGATTTTGGAAATGAAAAAACATTATCCACGTTATACCCAAAAGGCATTATTGTGAGACCTCTATGCTTGTCAAAAAAGGTCAATTTATTGAGCTTGACGAATCCATCTGACTATTTGGGCCTGATCAAAACCACTGGCGTCATGCAACATGGTGAGATTAAAAGGGTCTAGGTATCTGCAGGAAATTTTATGCTCCAAAAGTTCCAGAAAATGTCAACGTGATACATAACAAAACATTCCATGTAGCAGATTGAGAATAAAATAGTTTCTCCTCCAAGCGAATTTCTTTTGGACAAGCTTCTCCCCCGAATGAATTTCCAGCTAATAACGTAGAGTTTGCTGAAACATGACGTCTTTGTTGGGGATCAGTTGGATCAGGATCACGTTTATCAATTGTTGGCATCTGCGTGTAATTTTACATACCTGAAATGAGACTTTCTTGGCACGAGCAGTCGCAGAATTTAAGTGAAACTCAGACGTGCATGGAGAAGTTAGCCTGGGAATTCACTTTTAGTGTTGAACAAGTGAAGATCAAGTCTGCCAAGCTTGAATTTGTGAGCTTGCTCGGATGGCTTAGATCGGACTGTGCTTACCTTCAACTAACACATGGTTCAGCTCATGTTTACTTTGTTTGGTGTCCATAAACAAAGAGGAAGCTCATGCTCGACGTCAGCAAAGATGAACAATCGCGATGTATGAATGATGATGCTTTGATTGTCAGTTTGGAATAGCAAACACGAACACACGCTACCATCCTCTTTGATCCATACTTGGGACACGCTATTCAAGGTCAACCCTTCACCGAAATGTGTAAATCGGCAAAATGTAAAACCTAGAACAAGCATGAAACCCATTAGATGCATTGAACTTAAGCAAAAAATTAGTAGATTCTTCATAAATAGTTTGTTGCTTCTTTGATGATCATGAAAAAAAACAGAGAAAATAACCTTCAACAAGAACATCGAGAGAGCAGACAAGAGCGTCTAGACACAAGTTGAGGTCTGGAGCTAAATACTAAAAACTAAAACGGGGCCTTTTTTTTGTGTGTGTGGGCCCTGTGGTGTGGGGGGGTGGGGGTGGGGTGTTGGTTACAATGCCAAGGGCATCTGAGCGCCGTGCCGTTGTGCTACCGACCTGGGTGCTAAAATGAAGCCTTATTAAGCATGGGGCCTATGGCCTAAAGCGTTTGCTGGTCGCTTTATCCATGAATCACCCCTGAGATCACAAGTATTCCATACTTTAAGAAGACACATTATAACGAAGAAAACTATAAAAAGTCGGAAAAGCTTAACAATTCCATGTGGGCGCAGGAATAGTTTCTCTATCTTTGCCTCGTTTTGCGATGTTAATCACACCCATTTCACGGTTGGTGATGCCAAGAAAAACCGAGGATCCAAAGCTGTGGTGATATTGACCATGACCCACTCTTGAGCAGAAGCAGCTGCAGGGCAACTCTCCTTTGGCAGATGATAGCAGTATATGATACTAGTACAAAGCATGTCCTGTCTCTAATTAGCTGATGATCTTGAAAGGCCGACGGGGGGTCGTGCTGCCGTCGAGCATTCATATAAACATCTGATCAGGGCGACTGTCAGCCATCATCAGTCTCCGTTACCTGAAACCATTAGTCTTCCTTTTTGTAATGGTAACTCGGAGATGTTGCCCTTCATGAGGCTGAAACAACGTAACTTAGGACTCTTGCCTGTCAAGGCATCTACAAAGAAAACCATTTAGCTTCATTGATCAAGCCATGCTTTGTACTAGTGAGTCGGAGATGGAAAGAATGGCTCTTGAGAACCGGAGTTACCTGCCAACAGAGAGAAGCCCTACAGATACTTTGCTCACATAACACAACCGAGTTTCTGCATTCCATACATACACCCCACAAGTCAGCTATATAAACTGTGTTGATGTTGAGGGTCTAATATGTGCATGTAAGAGAGAGAGAGAGAGAGAGAGAGAGAGAGATGGCAGCAGATGCTGAGGTTATATGCCATGGATATCCTTGCTGCTTTTGATATTGGCATCGCAATGTGATGGCTTTTAACGTACAGGTACTGAAATCATATTCCTCGACCACGATAAGACCACTTGCTCCAGGATATGTCGCCTGCTCAACCTCTTTTTCAATTCACTTGTTTGCTTTAAGGCGTCAGATCGTCTCGGCTTTTACATCCTGATCCAGTGGAACGATAGGAAGAGAAAAGGCAAGATTGGAAGGAGATGCGAAGGGATGAACGGATGTGTGGAGCCAAAGCAGAATCGCCTCGATAGGACCTTCACTAGTATATCCTTGTCATATTCTCTCTCTCTCTCTCTATATATATATATATAAAGTAAATATCTATCTATATTTGCATACATAAATAAATAAATTAGAGGGTGAATGTAATATGGATATGTGGAGCCAAAGCACAATGGCCTCAATGGGACCTTCACTAGCATATCCCTGTCATTCTCTCTCTCTCTATATATATATATAAGTAAATATCTATCTATATAAATAAATAAATAACAGAATGAATATAATATGCTTTGTTAATTCTTAAAAGGCTCAATCATTCGTTTGAAGAGCTGAATGATTGAGTTCAAGCATGTGAATCAAGTATAAAGTATACACTTTACTTTTTAATTTTTGAATTCAGTTTGTATTTTAAGAGATTGATCGTTAAAATTTTTAAGGATAGGATAAGTATATAATATGTCAAGCATATTAGACTTTTGCTCTCTTTCTCTCTTCTCTCTCTCTCTCTCTCTCTCTCTCTCTATATATATATATATATATATATATATATATATATATATATATATATATATATATATATATATATATATATATATATCAACAAAAAGGTCCTAGCTAAACTCTATTACTTATGGTGGTTGTCAAACAAAATGAAGAGATGTTTACGTTGGTGTACATGGTTGAGCTGCAAACCTGTGTGTGTGTGTGAGAGAGAGAGAGAGAGCAAGCTCCTTTTCTGTTGAACTGCGATGGGCTCTAACCGAGAAACATAGGCTTAACAAAGAAAATTTGTTAAGCCTATGTTAGTAGGAACTAAAAAATAATTTAGTTGTGAAATTACAAACATTCTTCATATATATATATATATATAATATGCTGGTTAGTAGGAACTAAAAAATAATTTAGTTGTGAACTTACAAACATTCTTCATATATATATATATATATATATATATATATATATATAATAAAATATGCTGGTTAGTAGGAACTAAATGCAAGTTTCTTCTTTAAAAAAATGCGAAGAAACAAAAACTACAAAAATCCAACCTAAAATGTTTTAAAGCATAAGTCGGCAAAGACAAATAGAAAGGAGAAACACAAGACATGAATACGCGAAAGTTGACTTAGTTCGGGAGTCGGCATTAAGCTACAATTTTCCGTCTAATGACAATAGAAGAACAAACTTTGTTCTTCCTCTGCGCCTTGATGCATCACAACTAAGACATGAACATGATGAAATTCTGATTTGCAGGGTGTCAATTAAGTTGCTTCTATTTTAAACCAATAGCTACTGCATCATATTAATATGCATTTTAATCTTATTCTACCATCGATACCTGGGTGAAATTCCTTTCAGATCAGCTGTATGGCCAATCAATTTGGATCCAAATTATCTGTTCAAGTTTTGAAAGATTATTACCAAAACCAAATTGGAGTCATAGATATAGGCTAAATATCCACTGGGAAATTAATTAATTAATATTATATCTTTCAGAAAGGCTATCGGGGATTGGTATGATCGGAAAACTCCGGCATATGCTGATGCCTACCATAGGGTCTGGGTGTAAGGTTGCTGGATTCAAACTTCGACTCTCTGTTACTCCAATCTCTCTGAAGGTGGCCCTTTCGGTTCTCAGAACAACCTAATGTATAAACTTAATTTGGTTGCTAGAACTAGACAGGGATGGTTCCTAGCCAGCCCAGCGGTTCCAACCGGAACCGAACCAGGCTAGGAACCAGCTGGACCCAGAATCGGTGAAACCAGAACCGGGGCTCACCCGATCCTGTTCTGGTTTCACTTTTACAAAACCAGGGCCAGCTGTTCAAAACCACTGATTCCGGTATTCTTTTTATAAATTTTAATTTTTAAATAAGATTATTGGTTCTATTAGATTTCTAGGTTCTGGGTAAACCGGAACTGGCAGTTCGGGCTAACTGGAACCGGACATGTCTAGCTAGAACCCTCAGTCCCAGTGCCGAGTGCTCTTTCGGTTCTCGACTCTGGCTCCCCGATATAATTCCATTTTCTCATGGTGGTAAGGTACTATAGAGATAGTGGCTAGCAGTACATACAAACCTTTATTGGATCAGTTCACAAATATGTCTTCTCTTTAAAACTTTAATGTGACACAAAGTACTAGTCATCATAAATTATGGAACCAAGATCAATATTGTTCTTTACTGTGTAAATATCTAATCCATCAAGGGGCAGTCGAAACAATTCTTACACTTGGGAAGAGCACAGAGCATATGGATATGAAAATGCACACACGTTTATGTATACAGAAAAACAACCCCATCAGATGGTGGACATTACAACTAAAAGAAATCAACATCTATTAAGCTGCTGCCATAAACTAAATTCATCCTCCATTTCACTCTGAATGAAGAGACCAAGCCATCTATGACCATCATTAATTAGTTAATGCCATGAGTAGCAAGCCTTTCACCCTCAATCTTCACCGCCATGTACCTGTATGAAAAAGAAACAATATTATACATCTGTGCGTGTGAGACAGACAGACGCACACAGAGAGAGAGAGACCTTCCAAGCATCATAAGAGTGGCCTGAGGATTGGTACCGGGTGAGAAGTTGAAAGTAGATCCATCAATCACCCTGAGAGCATCAATTCCGAGCACCTTATAATCATGATCAACAACTCTACCAACCTGGCACCCTCCATGATAATGCCAAATGGTCATGACAGTGTCCTTACAGTACTGCTCCATTGAGGTTGAGTCATTGCCATGCTTTGGTATAAGATTCACAGGGAAATTCACTGTCATATTTAAGAGTTGCCCTATACTGAGATATGGGTACCTAAACTTGGCAAATGACTTGGACTCTATGACTCTGCTTATTGTGTTCAATCCGTCCACACATCTTTTCAAGTCCTCTGGCTCTTTGAAGTAGTTGAAAGTCACTCTTGGGTTGTTATCTGGATTTCTGTCTATTAGTTCAAGGTGTCCAGAGGATAAAGGGCCCAGGATCTTCTCAAGAATGAAGCCTCCCCTAAAGGCAGATTCCTGTAAGCTGTTCATGGCATCCACTGCCTTGGCTATGGCTTCTGGTGTCCTTTGCTTAGGAGGGACAGTGCCTAATTGCCCTGTCTGAAAGCATAAACCAAGTATTGCTAGTAATCTTCAAAACATGAAAACAGGCAAAACTATTAGTAAATATTTTGTGAAGCAGTACACATGAGATTAGTATGTTAGGCAGTTTCAGATCTTCATTTCTTGATCCCAATGGCATCAAACATCACAATTATAGAATTTACTTAATTTTAACACAAAGGTAAGTTCTGTATCGCTTGTTTGACTGAAGAACATGATTTAAGTGAAGAAGTCTCTCTCTATCTCTCATACATACACACACATATATACACGTATGTATGTATATACACGTGTGAATTGTGTGTAGAGAGAGGGAGAGAGTAATGTATGGTGGTGCGTCGCTGTCGTAATGCTATATTGATTTACATCAGTCAAATGCCAAAGAAAAGAGTATTACGTTGAACATCAATTATTTGCTACTTTGATGTATTAAATATGGTTGAAATATGAGAGAGAGAAGGGGGGATCTGGATGTGCAGTGCTACCGTGGTTTCCAGTTGATGAACCCAAGCCGAATGCCAAAATTCGAAACCATTAACTATTTACGTGTAACGTCATCTATTTGGCAAATTTATGCGAAATGATGTCCAAATTTTAAAGCAATTTTTCCTTCATGAATTTCGAGTCTTCCGGCGCTTTAAACTTCATACAACTTTCCAACTAGAAAGAAAAAAAAAGCTGAATATGGGTGGTACCTGAGGTGAGAACATGCCGAAGTCTCTTCTTGGCCGTGTCCCTGAAGTAGCAGCCGGGTACGCGAAATTGGAGCCACTTGCAGCTTCAATGAAGCTCCCGAAGTGAGTTATGCCGACCACCTGAATGAGTGAGACCTCCACCGGCGACGGCGACGGCACGTATATGGCATTCATGGGGTTATCGGACATGCCCTGACCCACTGACGCTTGATCAACCAGCACCCTGATTCCGAGCGACTTTAGACTCTTCGCCGGCCCGATCCCACTGAGCATCAACAGCTGAGGGGTGCCTATGGCGCCTGCTGACAAGATGATCTCGTTTCGACTCCCATCGTTCAGGTAGGCTCGGCGCAAGATGCCTTGTGAGTCCCTAAACACCACACCGTGGGCCATAGGCCTTGTTCTTCCTACAATTAGCACAATATACAACTTGTTATAATTAAAGGGTTCCATCTACTATCGTTTTCATCTAGATGCAAATTATTTTGTGTTCAATCATAAGAAAGAAGAAACTAAATGCACTTAATCTTTAGTTATGATAATGAATGAGTTTTTCGTTTCTTAGTAGTGGGCCCATTTCCCATTTTTTCCATCATGCCTCATGCAATCAATGCCTATCAGGTGGCCACTCAATGAGTACCAAAGAAAAAAAAGAAAGCTTGCCTGCTTTAGCCTATGTATTTATAGAGAGAAAGAGAGCATAGTTCATTTCTATATTAACTCATGATTAAATCCATTTAAACTTCTTACTTTTTACTTTTGAAATTTACATATCAAATCACATCAATCAATCAAACAATAAAAGTGTTCGAGTGAGTTTGAGCATGAATAAGTGTACATGTACTCATTTCTCTGTCTATATATACGCGAATAGGGTTCACCCGGTACACATACTTGATCATTTACACCATTCAATCACTTTTAATGGATGATTCAAACAATACTAATAAGACGTCGTCTTTGTTATATGATCATCATGTGACAAAATGATATCTTGTTCGTCCAACTAAATCACCCATCAAGAATAATCGAACCGTAGTTAATATATATATGAGCAGACAAAAAATCAAACCATATTGTAAAAACCCGTTTTGAACCCAAATTACTAAATTGTGCTTGAGATACTGTGCATCTCATGAACGGTGTTGATGCAAAGAAGGGTGTGATGCTTGAAAAACTCACTAATCTCTCTCTCTATATATATATAGGGAGAGAGAGAGAGAGGGAGGGAGGGAGATAGATTCTACCACAACAAATGTACCTTTAGTCCTGAACAAGATGCGTGAAACAGTAGCATGCAGGAGCACAGTGAGGCCATCAGTGTTAGCACTCTCGAGCAGGTTTGCAGCTGTCTGCCTATGACCGTCCCTGTCAAAGATGGTGCCACCCACTTTGGTCCCATACAAATGATCAAACGTAAACCCATTATAAGGCACCACGCCAACTTCCAGCAGCCCGTCCCTCACAGCAGATTGCCACTGCAGCATGGGTGGCTCATGGGCCACAACCCGTTCAACCCACTCATAAGACTGGTTCACCAACGCTCCATCCCAGCCGACCTCTTTGACATACTCCGGGCTAGCCCGGGTATAGAATCCAGCATTCAAACAACTGCCCCCTCCCAAGACCCGGGCTCGCGCGTTTATGACACCATCTTCAGAGATGAACCTTTGTGAAGGTGATTCCGGCGACAGGTCAGAGAGGGTGTCGGAGAACGAGCCTAGATTGGTGATGTTGGGATTACCGTATGGTGAGCCCCCTCTCTCTAGGAGTAAGACTTTGAAGCTATTGGAGAGTGTAGCTGCTAATGGGCACCCTGCTGTTCCTCCACCCACAATTATGTAGTCGTAGTATGAGACTAAAGGTGCAGATGCGGCCTCATGAACAAATGTGTAGTTGGGAGCTGCAAGTTTTCAGACTTGATTGTTAAACAAGATGATTCTAGCACCTGAGTTTTTCCAAATTTAAGTTGAGAAAAGCATGTAATATTGTTTGGGATATGACTATCGAGCACCGGAAAAGCTATCATTGAATTTGAAAACTTCTTAAATGAATGGAACTAGAAGGAGAAGACCAATAACCAGGCAAGAAAGGTCATTACGCATTTCGGATTGGACGAAGCCATGAAGATAGAGGATCCCCACAAGAGCAGAAAGAGCCAAGCTCCAAAAGGAAGCCATTGCATGCCTTGAAACACCGAACAGAGTTGCAAGCTGCGATGTGGGTGATGAGTTCACAGTTGGTACTTAAATATTGGAAGAAGCCGTCAGTTGCACGCGGTTGGTGTGAGCCGATAGGAGTGGAAAAATAGTAGCGACTACGGATACACACTTAAAGAATCTAGTCCTAAGTCCTTGTGGAAATGCACAAGGTGTGAAACCTTTATCCTTACACACACACACACACAGAGTCCCTTGAGCAACCCCAAAAGTAAATTAATCTTCTCATCCACCACAAAATTCATTGCAGTCTCCCTGGTTGTTACTATTAGTTATATTCATGGGTTCCATTTCCACGTTTATAAACCTACCAAAGAAGCCCACTCTTTGCAACTTGCCTTTTTCTTTGACTAACATTCGTCGCTTTCATATACAGACTTAGAAGCGCTCCCTCCAGAAATATATAGTCATAAGTTGTATGGGCACCACTGGTGACTGAAGACATCCTGTTAACAGTTCACTCAAAGCTTACTGCAGACAGAATATTGTCAGAAGCTTTAAGTTCATCAGTTCAGGAATCGGTGTCCTTTCTATCTCAAGGATCAGGCCAGCATCAAGCCTTCTATGAAAATCTCCTACTATATCCATAGGTACAAGCGGTATATGTATATACATTTAATGTGCGTATTTATGTATGTATCTCTCTCTCTCTCAATATATATATGTATATATATATAACATGAGAAGCAGTTTTTCAAGAGATAATTCAGAAAAGTCATAATACGGTAGTACCGAAGTGTGGAAAAGGACTCAACTCTCAAGTTGAAGGTCGTGAATTCGATACTGCACATCTGGCTCCAGCCTCTCCATTGTACCAGAGTGGAAAAGGATCGACATTTGATTGACTGCCAAGCCTTCTTCCACATTAAGCGGGTAGGCTACATGGATCCGTAGTCGTCATTGAACTTGATCTTGTATCACATTAGCATTTTTAAGTCCAAAAACTCAAGATAATTATCAGAGCGAATAGCAAACCAAAATTTGGTTTTATATTCGTATATTCACATTAAAGTCTTTGGTGTTTCTAGTACGAAACCATTTATATGCAAAAAAAAGTAATTAAAAAGTGTGACGGCGGACAGGTTTCGACTAATGAACTGAACCATATACTCCTGATTATGATATTCAACAAGGCAGTGACTCGTGAACTAACTTTGTTCATAGTGATTACTGACGACAGAGAGCCCACCATGCATGACTAGATGGTCATTCTCAACTAAATGAGAGCTGGTATATAATGATGCAAAGAGTTCCACCCACAACAAGCAAAAGTAGTTGTAATTAAGCAGAGTTGGTGACACAGTTGAAGGCAATATTAATGCATTCTGGCGCTTCACATTAGTTGGCTTAGTGTTTGCAAATTACCAAATATAAGTGAAATTTAAGTGGAGAAGTCCACTAAGAGATTTACGAAGTTCTATGCCATGAATGAGGTCATGGCTATATATATATAAGGAAACAGATGTTTGCAAAGAACTTTTGTAATACTAAGAAACTTATTCTCTCAAATTCATTCCTAGGAAACGAAAGGTTCAGATCGATCTGAGCTTGTTAATTTGGATATGGATCCTAAATCACCTGGCTTGTGAAGCTATCTGAGCAGAGCAGAAACACTGTCTTAGCTTCCGTCGTTTAAGCTTGCTGTGTACACACACACATATATATAAAGAATCATGTTAACACATCTTAGTTGATGGTTGCGTATGTGGTTAAACGTTTCAATTTTAGAATAATAGATAGATACAAAAATGTCATTTTGATTTACAGTTTGACAAATTTGTTTCTCTTTTCGTAGTTTATAAGGAAACTTTGGCCAGCTAACAAGCTATAGCATTTGGGATTGGTGAAAGAGCCATGAACGGCCCTAATTCGTTAGCTTGCTTTCATTTAGAAGCCCTGAGCATGGGTCAGATTTGGGTGGGATCTTAGTATTTTCATATCAGCCTAATTAGATCTTGATTGGCCATGTTTGCCTTTGGGTTCAGATCACAAAATCGGAAAATAAATCAAACCCTTTTAGGTAATCAGGTTGGATTTTGCATGTACATAACCTGATTGGTGGGAAAGAAAATCCATAAACTATCAATTTCGGTTTCAATGCAAAAACTAAAACCAAATCCGTAATCAATCAAAAGTTGGACCTTGTTTTGGACTGAATCAGATTAATCAGATCTGGTCTCAGGTTGGATTCGTGTTTGAATCTGACATATGGACATCTCTAACACACACGGACCTAGTGATGCACTTGGCTTACAAAATTGAGGAATTTCTTTTGTACTTTCAGGCTGGATATTATTCCATTAAGTCAGCACCACAAGATTAGTCTTGTTTATGGGTGCCATTAATTTCCCTAACAGATAGGCGTCCTTAAAGATACAAAAATGCACATATATCCCTTATCAAAAAGGGAAACAATACGCATACATCAATATATCATTTGTTAGCTAGACATAGCTGTCTAACTCCCTATCCATTTTAATTTCATCAGTGGGGTTGCATTAAATCGAATTAGGTTGCGAACTTCCTGGTCTGGCCCAAATTGGCTGTTGGATTCATCGTAAGTGTGATCCTTAATAAACAAGTATTGAAGCACCCATCATGGTTGCTTTGCTCAAATGAGGGAATCACTGGGTTGCTTTGGAGTTTGGACTTGCTCACGAACGGTGCGGCATGGAATCCGAGTCTCACATTTGCTTCACTCTTAATCACGAGAGAATTCAAATCACTCGTGCGACTCCAAATCAAATGGCGTATCAGGCCGTTCGTTAGCCCTTTTGAAGGGTCACGTCATTTGGTGTATGCACAAGATCCATCTTTCGTTAACAATGACTACATCAAAGATCGCTGCATTTCGCCAGCCAGCATTATATTTTATATTTTGCACTAATTGAGTGATTTTGCAAGTTTTTAAATACAGATTGTGGGGTCTACAATCACCATATAGGAGAGCCAATTGATGCCATCATCCTCTAACATGGCATGCTGCAACTCGGTCCCATTGTCACCAGCGTCACTAAAAAAGAAAAAACGAGGTTGCTTGCAAGATGATCATTGATTACATGGCCTTGCATATTATGAAAGCTGGGGAAGAATCCTTCCCTAGCTTCAATATAATGAAGATGAGTATGATGCAGAGAAAAGAAATGCAATGTAGTTGGCTGCGCGCGACAAGTTGGTTGATATCGACAATCATCTTGTATATGATAACTACCATGCTACATCTAATCCGGACCCTCCAACTGAATTTAGATGGACGGCTAGTCTTACCACTGGCTTTGATGGTCCGGACGAGAGAATCTGAACAGGCATGAAATTAGGACCCCTAGGGTAAAAACAGGTAGTCTGGCACAGGTAAGAAATAAATGAACAGATAATGGGCTCTCTATTGTTTCATTACAAGGCCCGTGAAGGCCTCGCCAGAAATCCAACAAAATTCATCAAAATTAATACAGCTTCTCTCATAGGACCGAACTCCCCATCAAAAAACTATGCTAAGCCTGCCGCTGAGGGCCTCTGCCATTATCAACATATATATGAATGCCAATGAACACCCTAAGAAAAAGCCTACGGCTTCATTAGAGTACCAAAAGAGAAACAAATTACAGAGAGAGAGAGAGAGAGAGGTGCCGCATGAGCCTTTCCTCCTTTATCATGTCCCTTTGGACTACCCGAAAAAACATAATCATCATCTAAAGAAAAAGAATAAGGTCTGCCATATACATACATATTGAGGAAAATCAATAAAGAGAATTGAAGGTAAGGAATGTGGCTACAGTAGAAACCACGCAAAGCAACAGTGAGGGAAGGAGGGTGATATTTAGAAGCATGTTCTCACCCAAGTAACCCGCCAAAGTGATGGTGGCATCTGCCACCACTCTGGCTAGTGTGCCTGCTTCTGTAGAAAGTAAACCACCATTGTACGTACCCTTTGCTAGCCTCGACGACATAACTTGAGATAGTAGCGATAGATTCACACCTGAGGTCATGGCAGGACAAACTAAGGAAAGAGCTTGAAGACAGAAGGTATTTTATCCATTGCAATTCTAGTAAGATGCATAACACACACAGAGACACACGCAGACCAAGACATTTTCAAAAAGCAAATTCTTTTTTTCCCTTCTTGAGATTTTAGACAACTAAATTTTATGAAAATAATGACGTCTATGTCAAAAGCAAACAAAGAAATTGAAATATACCTTCGAGAACTTCTGCAGAAACAAACGTGATCAATGCAGATGTAACATATTGAGGAACAGAGTATGGGATCAGAACGTGGAAGCTCATGATGATACCGATGAACACAAAGATTTCTGAAGCCAATAAAATTTGCCTGTGACAGTTCAACCAAAATAAACGCTTTAGGAAAAGGAAAAAGAACATCAGCAAACAATCTCATGCAAACTGAAAAGTAAGGCAGATCCAGATCTCAACATCAAATACACAATCAGGGGAGAATGACGAAGGATGCCCTTAATGGAATCCGTTTAATTTGTACTAGGCTTAAAACCATAAATCACTAATGGGATTATACGGAGTTCAATGTATGTGCATCAAAGAAATAAAGACGTACAGAAAGAAAAGAAAAGAATGGAAAGTGGATGAATCAGAATTAAAATACGATAGATGGATCCACAAATAAGCCCAAAGTTTAGATGCAATGAAATAGCAGATCATTCTGTGAACCACATTTTCCTTTGTCATCTACAATTCTTTGTTGCAAGCAGAGAAACAATTTCGAAAACTATTGTAAAAGCACTTGCCTTTCCTCAAACATATTGCCAATGTAGGTGCCAACAATTATATTTACTGGCAATACAGTGAGACCTAGGCATGCAAGGAATATGGCAACGTTGGTAGTTGACCAATTGAAGTAGAATGATGTAATGACACTTGATTCAGACAATACGACCTCCATTGCATACTTGAGCATAAAATAGATCAGTAACTGCACCTGCAACATGAAATAGAAGATTTCAGAACATACAAAGAGGCTGATGAAGTATGAGAAGCACAAGATCAAATGAAAAACAATGCAATATAACTCGTTGAAATTTTCATATTGACATGAAACAGCAAACGTTTAACTCTTATCAAGCACGCACAGATTTACAGCTGCATCTCTCTGTTGAAATCTCTTGTAAATAATAAAGGACAACCCAGAATTTCCAAAACGACTGAAGCAAAAGAGGCTCTTGAGTTATTAGATATTCAAATAAGAACAATGGAATTGCTCATTTATTTTCTTCAGCTAACGGAGGCAAACAAATTGTACATATAAACAATGACTGTCAACAAGGTTTGGTTAAAGAATTCAACAAAGAGAAGTCAAAAGTTGTTTCTGTAAGGGTTGATAATCCTCATCAAAGAGATAACGCCATATGAAAATCAGCATCACTTTCTAAAGGTACACTAATAAAAAATGAAAAGTAAATACTCCAATAGAGCTCCATACCTTCACTGATGGGGTAAGTAATCTGTATGCATCTGCAATATTGGTGGCAGGTCTATGCGATTCTTCCGAACCTTCTTCACTGTCATCATATTCTTGATCTGCATCTCCATCCTGCAACTTCTGTTCAGATGAAGGTAGAAGAAGTGGTTGTGCCAGTCCATCTTCAACAGCACCAATATCAACTTTGCCTACCATATGTGACTGGTTAGAATGAGAAACGTCCGGGGGAAGAAAAAAAAGAGGATAAGTTCGCCTCTTCAAAATCAGGTAAGCTAAATGGTGAAATGTTACCAGCATTAGAGCCATTGGTCGAGATGTCTTGTTGAACTTCTCGAACAGGTTCTCTAAATGATATCCGCAACCAAAGCAGATAGATTAACCAAGCAAAAGCCATCACCCACCCAGGTAAAGTGTTCTCATTGATGGTGAGGGCATAGAACCTAAAGTTAGTTTGAAGGACTCCTGCAAGAGCAGGACCACACGCCATTCCAAGAGCACTGGCACTAACAAATGCTGCAGATGCTTGCATTCGAATTTTGGCAGGCACACAATCACTGATATAGCGCCGATTAACGGCTCTTGCAGACCCCAATCTGCAGTTTGAACAATATTACCAGGTTAGTCATGCATTGAATATAAAGATCCTGCACGAAGAACCATAACATAATACAAACCAAAGGAAGAGCAGAAGCAAGTGTAGCACATGCTGATAAACAATCAAAACATGTTCACAAGTAGCAGAACACACACACAGAGAGAAGGGAGAGAGAAAGTGCAGTACGTCTATCCTGTATAATCAGACTCCTAAGGGTACCCAAAGAGTTCAATTTGAGAGAGCATGATTCTCATTACCTTACCTGCAAATTAAGCAGAGGCTTATCATGGAGAACGTCAATTATAAGATAAATGGAACTCAGTTCTCTTTTGAACTCAAGAAATACTGAAAAGCATTTTAGCGGATTAGCATGTAGTTAAAGGTTAATCTCGAAAGTGCATTTAATTTATTACTTAAGAAACAACGGTAATGTGCTCCTGAAAGAGGGTTCCTAGTTAATAAAGTCCTCTAGAAGTCCATGCTCTTAAATAGGAGCTTGAAAATCAGGAAATACTCAAGGTTGTTAATATGCCAAATCGTTAATACATAAACAGATGGTAGTACCTGCTTGAACAAAGATGTTTTATAGTTAATAGAAATTCTTTCGACCCCTACAAAATGTTGTTCACTTTTCCTACTTCATTATCTTTATACCGAAAATGATGACATCCAACTGTACATATGCAATCATTGTACTGAGATGGGTGTTAGCAATCAACCTTATAATGCACGCGTTACAGTTCGGATCGATCTCAAGAATCTCAAAGCTTCATCTTTAGCATTGAATCATAAGCCCGTATCATAGATGCAAGTTTAATAAGATCATATATATATACATACATATATATATACATGTGTGTGTGTAGGGTGAGCTTAAAATGCTTGTTATATCCTTATTTATCTCAACATTTAAATAAAAAGATGAACGGTTGAGATCAAGACACAAAAAATATACATGTATTTTTTTGCAAGTTATACATCTAGGTGAAGTTACTTTCAGAAAAAAAATGCACAAGTACATTTTGCCTCTGTCATAAAGTTCAGAAAATCAATACCAGTTGATGGCACTACCTACTGTCTAACAGTCCAGTGGACAACAACCAATGAAATAAATTCAAGGGCATTAGGACATGAAATATTTCCCTTATGAAAAAAAGGGATTATTAAAAGGAAAAAAGGAATGATTTAAATGTGAACTTATCCATTTTCTTGGTGAGGCTACCCACTCGACATAAATTAATTTTACAAAAATCAGGACTTCGATATTTTCTACACCAAAAATTCAGAACTTACCCACACAAAAGGCGTCCGATGAGTAGGATGGTTATTGAGTTGAGGTCATAAGCCAAGGCATACAATGTATTTCCCAAGAGAAGAACAATGCTGCTGAAAATAAGTGGTCTGAAGTACGATTTGTTTGACCATGCGCTGAAATATACAGAAGAGAAAACCTGAGCAACAGCCATTGACCCAATTATGATACCACATACTGTTGCTGCAGCTCCAAGGCTCATTGAGTAATCGTCTGCAGTAGGGACAATAATATAAGTATTGACCATATAAAGGAAGGTATTTGCCAAGTTCAGGAACAATGACATGAAATGGTAGCTCTCTTCAGCAATGGGTTCCTCAGATGGTGGTGCTGGCAGCTCATCATGAATGATAAGTGCATGCTGCCCTAAATATTTGAGGACATTTGTCGAGTGTGTCAGCCTATCCACAGCTGCATTAATCGAGCCGATAATAGGATCCTGCAAAACAGTTAGGAATCCACAGATTCCGCACACAAACTTAGAAACTGATGTCTACATAAAGATAAAATAAGAACAAGAAAACAGCAAACAACAAATTCAGCATTCACAGCATATATAACTTTATTAAATAAAAAGAACACACTCCACCCTGAAAAAGATAACTACAAACCTGCAGTGCAACTGCTGGCTGGTCATAAATTGGTAAGGATGATTTGCACGAGTTTTAACATAGTAATCGGTAAATCTATAGCCAAAGCGTTTATCAAACTTCTTCAATATCTTACGCAAACCAACAGCATTGATTTCTACAAAAAGAGAAGCTTTAATAGATCTTGTCCCACTGCTCTATAAGCTTCTCGTAGTTCAGACATCCTGCTTAGCTCAGGTCCTTCAGGCCCCTGCTGAATAGCATCATGCTGCTCCAAGAGCTTTGCTATCCTGCTTGCCAAAATCCCTTGTTGTTCCAACAGGAAAAGGACAATCTTCTCAATCTTCAACAAGCATAGTAAGATCCCAAGAACGGTTGGGTTAAACATGTTATTTCGAATCCAGATCTGGGTAAGGATCCAAGCTTAAAAAATATGAATCTGGCAGATAATCAACACAATTTTATGCACCACATATTTGATTAATGAATACATCTGGACTGAACGTTGCCTTTCTTCACATAATTTGAAAAATAAATCAGAACTCAACTGGACAAAATATGATTAAGTTGTGTTCAGTTAACGTAGATCTGACCTGAGAATGAGCAGGTCACTTTCATATTCTGAACTAACAAACCACAAGAAAATTAGAACAGATTAAAGAACACAAGATACCTTGCCCATTCCGGAAACTGGTACTCCTTCAGCTTTTTTCCAAAGGCTACCATTTTGTGATCATGAACTGCATAAGATGAAGACACAACAAGCTCAGCGACAAAGACTGCCTAGAAGAAAAGACCCAAAAGGTAGATATACCAACAGAAAATGGAAAGCAAAACTGATGCTTTTGATTGACTAAGATTGATAACCAGCTCCCAAATACAAAATACGGTGGATGAAGAGACAACAGCAGAAGAGATTAAAAAAACATAAGCATGAATCTGCTACCCACGGAAAACATATATCCTTACACCATAAAATGCTGACATCAAACCAAAAGCTTAGATAGCACAGAGAAAACATGACTGTTAAAGATATATTCTAGAATAAACTGCACCTCACCCCAAAAATAGTCACGCACAGCAGATAAAAAAATGGTCACATGTAATTTGATACATCAATGCATATGGAAGAGGCTAAAAGCAAAGGAAGGAAAATTGGTGTACACAAAAGAAGCTTACTCAATCAAAAACTAAATGGACACCAACGGCCAATACAATATGATGACAAACAACAACAACTAAGCCTTTTCCCATGCTAGACGGGGTCGGCTACATGGATTCTTTGTTTCCACAGAACCCTATCATGTGCCATGTTAGCAGTTAACTCACAATAAGCTAGATCATTCTTTATTGTTTCTTTCCAACACTTTTGTGGTTGTCCTCTACCTCTTTTAATACTTTCCAAATTTAGTTTTTCATACCTTCTTACAGGTTCTTCTTTTGATCTTCTTTCTATATGTCCAAACCATCTTAAACGATATTCTCTCATTTTATCCTCTATTGGTGTCACTCCTAATTTGTTTCTAATAACCTCATTATGTCAATACAATATGATGATGTTACAGATATATGTGCTGGGAGTCTCCACAAGGAGTATGGTGACTGTATACTGATGAAAATAGAGTGCCTGTATTTGGACAGCTGCAGGGCACCAGATTATAGGAAACCAATATGACCGAAGATCATGTATGATGCATAGGGACTTAGGATGTGAGTAACTTAGGGTACGCCGTATCAAGAAACAAAAGGTTCGGAAGCAATTGAATGATATTTTCCGGAGCTCCCACTAAAGAAGAACATGTATTGTGAGAGTCAGCTATGAAATCCTATTGCACTTGGAGATTCGAATACTTATTCACGTTTGAAATGACATCCCATAACATGCTAACCAAATAAATTATGGACCGCCATTCTTCTGGAACAAAATTCTTAAATAAATGAACCATGCAGTTTTGAAAGAAGACACATTCAACGGCAGAAAAGCTGAGACTTTTCAGATCTAACTGTTTTTGTCTTTATTTCTTTGAATTAGGCCTAGGACTGCAACTGGGAGGGATGTGTACCCTTGCCAGCTTTTGCAGGCCTCCCTTGGTAAAATTCTTCAGCTCCACAGAGCCTGCCAGTACACCAACTTTCCACATTGAGACATCAATTACCATCAACATACCAAGAAAAGAGTCCCAGATACCATATGTGCTCAATATGTCAGTCCAACAATGAGACAGTCCAGAAAAAGGGAAAGAATACGAAGAAAAGCATGTCAGCTGCAAATCTAATCAGAAAATTCAAGACTCTCACCTTCCATGTTAGATATAACTATCAGACGGGATACTTTCTTGACGTAAATATATGGTTCAATGCAACGTGGAAAAAGATTGTATATAAATGAGAGTAGTTCATAGAACTCCACATAGTTCTCAAGGATCCATTTCCCCAGAGGAAGGTAAACAAAGAAAGAAACTTTACTTTGATTCTTCAAATTTAATATTTAACTAAGCATAAGAAAGCAGAACCTACTTGAATGTCAAGTAACTGAAGACCACAGCAATGAGAATGAAAACTTTTGAACATTCAGAACGCATATGGAATTCATTGAATATTAGCACAAGGAGGATTTGACTGCTGCCTAAAATCAAGTGTTGGAATGCATGGACACGCAAGATGTTTGAGGCAGATGATAGGTGGATTGGTATACACGAAAGAAATGGCTTCTAAAATAAGTATACTAGGAAAAAGGTCAATGTAGCACCAACAGAGGTAAAAACAAGTGAGGTACAATTAACATGTTTTAGCACTAACAGGATTGGTATACACGAAAGAAATGGCTTCTAAAATAAGTATACTAGGAAAAAGGTCAATGTAGCACCAACAGAGGTAAAAACGAGTGAGGTACAATTAACATGTTTTAGCACTAACAGGAATCGCAAAATGGACACCAAATTGCAAAGATGTGAGCTGTTGAGAAGCCAGTGCAAAGATGTGAGAAATTGAAGGATGTACGTTGCATCAGAAGCCAAGGAAGACCTACAAAGTGTTGGAAGGAAACATGAGTTGCTCTTTTGAATTTCAATGCTGAGAATATCTACTAAGAATTCATGTCACTGATCCTAGCTAGTCTGTGAAACGCTTTCTTCTGGCTTCGATTTTCACAAAGGATTGAAATAAACGACTCATTGGATCCTTGAGTTTTACGAATGCACTTTGGTTTTCCAAGAGAATCCGTGGGATGAAGATTTAGGTATTTCACCTAAAATGACAGACAAATGCAAAGGTTGCATATAAACTAAAACGTGATTAATCGACCGTAAAAGCAGAGAAAGTCACCTTCTGCAGGTCAAGGAAAACTAAGCCCGTAAGGAAGGACATTGAAGTTTACAGGCTAAAAAGCCGCTTCATGTAGAACATTAGCAACTGTATATGAAACAAATCGATAATAAGCAGAATTTCCACAAAAGTTAGAGTTTTCAGATCCAGCATAGTATGAAACATGAGCAGGGTATTCAGAGAAACGGAACGGTTAAGTTTTCAACATCGAAAATTCTATCACTCAACCCCAAAATAAGTCCCATCGCTCATCGGAACTCCCGCAGGCGGGCCTACACCGAAATTCACCAAACTCGAGAAGCAATACAGCAAGAAGAGGCCGTTCTTCCCATAGAAACAACTCAAAACCCATTTCTTAGGGTTTCAAGGTCGAATATTTTCTCCTTCAAGCCCCAAATGAGATACCTTCGCTCCTCAGAACTCCTAGGAGGCCTGCAGATCGAAATTCACGAATATCCCGCGGAAAACATGCCAACAAAAGCCCGTCTTCGCATAAGAAACACGAGAAGAAGAAAATCCAAAGCATGAGAGATATCGCGGCGAACGTTTAGGGTTCATAGCACAGCATACATCACAATAAGAACTCGGGAAAAGACGAAAAGAAGCGATTGAATTCAGGAGAGATAAGAGACCTTCCTTCTCCCCACCTGGTGATCAAAACACTCTTCCTACGTTTCCCGCGCGCTCTTACGGGTCGAACGACCGCCTTCTTCAGCGAACGCCTTATCCCCGAGAGAGAGAGAGAGAGAGAGAGAGAGAGACGTAAAGGAAGATCAGGGAGTCCTCGTGTTCTCTCTCGCGAAACGACTGCTGCGCAGACGCTTGGCCAACGTACGATAGACAGAGCATGCGAATGTCGCCGTATTTATACCGATGGCTTGTCCTCTAGCAATCCGATTCTTTCAAATGCATCCCATACTTTTGGCTAATCCCAGAATGGTCTTAACTTTTACAGAGGCTTTCAAAAGACCCCACGCAACTTAAGCAGCGATCAAACTAAAGGCAAAAGGGGCACAAAGCAGTGCACTCAGAGTGTTAGGGGCCTCGACTCCCAATATGAAAGCCATGGGTTCGATCCGTGGAGCGTGCATACACGACTTCGACCTCCCCCTTGTAACCAGAAAAGAAAATAGCACGGCTCTAGCGTTAAAGCAGCGGCTTACACAAAAAGGTTTTCTTTGAATCACCCACGGTTATATTATGGCCTCTATTTGATAGGCCACGGTTGCGACAATCTGGGTTCTATGTATATTCCATTAACTGATAGGAATTTATTTAACCAGGCTGGAAGAAATTAAGTGACGAGCTTGAAGCTTCCGGAATTAGCAAAGAAAATGTAAATTTCATAATAGGAAAAAAGAAAGTTGGCCTACGCCGGGTCCTTCCAAATGTGACCAATGTGCTTTTTCTTTTTGTCTACAAGAGAGCCTAACACCCATACATGCACCTTCTGGGAATCGAACTCCCCACCAATAGCAACAATGCTAGAGCTTTCTGCCGTTGAGCTAACGAACGTGCTGAGCCTTTTGCCATTAACCTTCCGAATTTGAAGGCTATTTTCATAATAATAGTTTCCGCCATGGATCACCTCAAGTAAAACACCCTCAAGAGCACACAAGGCAATAGCTCACGTGGACAGTGGGTCGACTCACAAGTTCAACGTGATGAGTTCGAATGCCCGAGGCTTCCATCTATGATTTCCTCTCTTCATGTCAGCAACGGATTGCCACATTTAGCGTTGGGCTCTTCACCCAACCAAACGCAGGGTGTCAGTTCGATTCCCTAGGAGTTCATATTTGGTTTCACTCTCTCGTAAAACAAAAAGAAAAAAAGAAAAGTGATTGCCACTGCACGAGAAGCCTACAAGAACCAACGGTTCTAGACCTTCCGTTATGGTTTTCCTGCAGCTAGAAATTAGGACCGGGCTCATTCTGGGTTGAGTCATAAACCACCTTGAACTAAAAAAAATCATTACAATTTTGAAAATTAAAGAAATCTAGTGAGATGCTTGTAGCTGCTGGTTTCATGGAAGATGCAACTCAAACGAAACCAAGTTGTCTTTAGTTTCAGGTCTGATTTGGTCAACCTCAAATATAGTCAAAAATATTAGTTTGCGTTATATATATATATATATATATATATATATATATATATATATATATATAATGCAAACTACCTCAAGGAGGAGCATCAAGCCAATCTCAACCTCAATCAAGGGCATGAATGATTGAGATTAAAAATAAAAAGTAAAAATACACATTGATGCAATAAGTGTCCTACAAAAAGTATATATGCCTTTTCACTTTTAATTTTAAACCTCAACCAACCATTGATATAATGGTTGAGATTAGTTTGGATGGAGTTTGTATTTGCATCCTCCATTATATATGTGTGTAAATTTCAATGTCAAAATATTAAACAGCATCTTGAGATCCAACCAGCACCTGTTGCTAAGTATAGTTATGTATTTGTACACAAACCCATAGAGCACCGGAGCTTCAACTAAGATTAGTGAAGTTCCAACCCGAATATGTAAAATTGATTTAGTTATGGTTTAGATGTTTTTATTGGACACACTATTTTTTTTGCAAACTCGAACAGGTATTAGACAGTGTCTTCAGTTCCACCATTACGCTATTGGCCTTCTTTTCTCTAAAAGTCCACACTAAAATAAGCTTAAACGACCCTAAGTGGTGTCATCAACAACATGAAACCTCAGTCACCACCATTACGCTCTATCTTCTATTTTACTAGCAAAATACAAAGAATGCATTTTAGGATTTCCTTTTACCATTCTCGATTCTTTTCTGGAAAATGTGATATATATTAATTTATGTTTAGAGAGAGAGAGAAAACATGGTAAATGTGCATACTTTATTCATGGTCAAACATTTATAAAGATCTCAACTGTTTGATCCATGATATCATAATTTAAAATTTAAATTTATAAAATAAAAATGTATCATAATACCTTTTACACATGCATTAAATGTACCTAGTACTATTTTGTTTTCGTTTTAAATATCTCAACCATTAATTTTAAATATTGAATATTTGATATCTTTAAAGAGATTTAGTATAGATGATATTAATTTTAAATATTGAATAATGGATATCTTTAAAGAGATTTAGTATGGGAAAAAGCTTAGTAGTTGTTGTTGCATATATATATGTGTGTGTGTGTGTGTGTGTGTGCACGCGCACATGAAAGAGTGAGACAGGCCATTATCTCTTGTCTATTGTGCCGAGAGTTTGCCTCAGATTGAGGTGAACATGATAAACGATGAAATTGCTTTGTCCCCACTCTCACTTTCACCGTTGAATGAGCCAACGAGAGTTCGTTTTGTTCACTTCGAAGTGACTGTCCGAATCCAAAGGGTGTGTATCCGACGTGGCGTCATCCGGAAGCTTGTGGATGAGAATTATGACAGATGATAGATGACATCAGATGGTGGTCGTCCAATTAGAATTGCATGATTTTCTCTTAAAACCGGGACGAGTAAAAGAAAGGGGTGGTTCGCCTCATTCTTGAAAGTTCATGCTTATAACCGTTGGCTATTATCCGAGCTAATCTCATTGTTCATGGCATCACAGTGCGCTATTACCCGTCATTTACTTTACAAGTAAACAATGACCGAATGGACCCAAAACCGATTAACCAGATCTAAACTGGTGGTTTGGTTCCGTTTTCCTGGTTTGTTGTTTGGCTTGCCTTCAGGAGCAAACTTGTATGTTCTGAGAGTTCATGGTGTGATTGGGAGACTAATGTCAAGACCGCTTCAAGCGGATCTGTCACATTTCTCCCCGCTATTAGCTTTCGAAGGTCTAAACCGCTTTAAGCGGGTCTACATTAACTTTTTCTCTAATAACCATATTATTGAATACATGTATACTTTTACAAGATGCGGTCTCTGTATTGTAGACATTGCTAGTTCATAACCAAGAACTGAAACCGAATCAAACCAGGCTGGTTTTGGTTCGAGTCTCAAACAGTTCAAAACCAGAAAAGAAATGCACAATTTTTGCAATTTGAACCTCTGGTTCCGGTTTGGATGGTTCCAGTTCAATCCACTCTTAGCCCAATCTGGTTCCAATTCCAATTCGGTTTCAAACCAGTCATGTGTGACCTTCTGCCATATCAGGTAGACCTACCCAGTTTCAGAACCAAAACCCGGAACCGGGTCAGTTCTAAACCGGCCATATCATGTCTAGTGTCAAAGTATCAACGAAGTCTTGAGACCTCATCCCATCATGATGTAAACTATTAATGCCGGGAGGAGGGCTCTAAAGTAAACTACTGAACAAAAAGAAAACACGGGAGACCGGGACAAGATAAAGTCGAGAAAAACTTTAAATTGGGAAAGAAGGGATAGGCATTTTGATTTCAAAGAGTCATACGTTATCTTCCTTTTGGATTTTCAATATTATTTTTCCAATGATAAAAAGCCACTGCTTTCGTGGAATTTTTGACCAACTTTTCTTGGTGGAACGAGAACGTAAATTCTATTTTAAGTTTCTATTAGAGGTGCTCGATATAAAAAATAATTCTAGGAGTTCACCAAATATTTTGAATTCTTATGGACCGACTCTCTCTCTCTCTCTCTCTCTCTCTCTCTATATATATATATATATGTGTGTGTGTGTGAAAACTAGATCCTATCTATTACTAACATGGATGTTATTATATTTATGTTCTTGAAAAGTAATGATCAAATATGAGTGAAGCATTATCCAATCTCTAATATATATACATATACATATCTATTACTATCCTATCTATTACTAACATGGATGTTATTATATTTATGTTCTTGAAAAGTAATGATCAAATGAGTGAAGCATTATCCAATCTCTTATATATATACATATATATATATATATATATATATATATATATATATATATAGAGAGAGAGAGAGAGAGAGAATGAGTGTGCTGAAAATGCCTCACTTTTAACCACAAGCCCGTACTAGACATGCACACCCTTGGGATTGAACCTGAGACCTTAAAGGTTCTTACGCAGTCGACCTCTAGTCAAGAACGGCGTTGCTCCTTGTGCACCTTTGAACATTTTGATGGCTTGAACTAGGATTTGGTGGGCCCACTTGATGACACGTGTTGCTTTAGGATCCCGTCCATTACACGCAGCTAGATTTCCTTTTTCTTCTTTAATGGATTATCTTTATTAGAAAACATTCAAGTGAGAATATCGAAAATAATTCTTCATCAGGTGTTTAAATTCAAGGATGAATCCCAACAGAACCCTTTATTGGTTCTACATATTGTTTATGAAGAAAATGATTTCTTTTTGTAGAAGGATAAATAAAAATAGAAAAGGTCCGAACTCCTGTAGAAACAATTTGAAGATCCACAACCAAAAACAGTGGTATTACTACCAAGAACATAACGGAGACAATCAATCGATATAAATTGATTTAAAATCCAATTCAAATGAACCAAGAATGCTTACCTCATTCTTTCTTGACTTTAAGTCACCTAATTTTAATTAGCCTTTTTATCTAATACATGTATATCGACATGGCCAGTCTCTGGTCAGGAACAGACTGGACCCAGAATTGGAACCAAGACTCTTCTGATTTAATTCCGGTTTCACCTTTTCCATAACCGGAATCAGATCTAAACCGAAACCAACGGTTTCAAACCGCTGATTCTGGTATTTTTAAACTTTATTTTTTTATAGAATTAATGGTTTTGGATGGTTCTAGACCTAAACCAGAACTGGAACCAGTCTTGGACCAGTTCGGTTACAGTTCAAGGTTCTGAGCGAATTGGAACCGAACATGTCTACATGTATACCAGCTTGGTAGTTCCAATCAAAACCGAATCAGCTAGGAAGCAGCACCAATGAAATCAAACCGGAACTGTAGACACCCCGGGTATGGTTCCAGTTGCACAGCTTCGGTTCAAAAACACTGGTTCTACATTTTTTAAAATTTTTAGATTTCAAAGTTTAAATTGTTTTTTTCTGGTTCTATATGGTTTAGGCCTCAAACCCAATTTGGAACTGGAACTGACGGTTCCAGACCATATCTTGGTTTGGCCGGTTCCAGTTCAGTTTCTGTTCCTAAACGAAGTCCACCTTTATGCAGCTTATCGAATTAACTTATTGGAGTCGAGCCCAGGCCAGCTGAAACAAGATGAGCTGAGCTCGAACCAAAGACCCAACAACTAGTCTCGTTTGGCAGCCCTAGCTAGGAGGAGGCCCTTTACAACAATGGAGTCCACATCAATCTTTAACTAATCAGCACGAAAAGGGAATCCACTTCACGAAGCACTAGAGTCATTTTTAGTTGCTCATGAATGCATGCGTCCATTGACTCACTTCTGAACTCCACTGTGACAAAGACGAAGACCCTTCTTAAATTGAACCATGAAAAGATGGTGGTGTTATGGGCGAGGGTACTGTTCAAGATTTAAGATAGGGGAAGGTGTTCAATTAATTGGTAAGAGCAATTGAACCTTTTCCGTATGCGCCAACGAATAGAAGAGAATTTTCCTTGGTTTTGCGTACAACTTAAACGGCTGTGCTTGATTGTTTAATGGGTAAAACCAACCGCCACAAAATGGTTCACATCGTTCGCACGCACACATTACGTGCTCCCCGAGATCCTCCTCCCTCTCCACTTGTCATCTACCATCTCTCTCTCTCTCTCTCTAAAAGAATGACCAACTTGCTCTTCTTTGAGAAGTTTCGGAAAATCCAAGCTTCTGATAGGTAATATGATTGAGTTTAGCATAAAAGAAACTGCTGCCTTGAAGCGTGTTGAAGTAATTGGTTTCACAAGAATGTTTCTAATCTCTCTCTCTCTCTCTCAATTCAAGATAACTGCCTCTCCCTCTGTGTGTGTGTGCAGAAGGAAACAAAGGAACAAAATGAGTGGTCTGGCAAAGAGAAATCCATGTATCAGGAGACACCGTGTGCCCAATATTCACATAACATAGACTGCCATCTTATAAAAGTGTTCATCTTCGTATCATTTCTTTAGTTTACTATTTCATCCTTTCACCTATCCCAAACACTACTCTCACACCAAAGACAAAGGGGAGAGAGAGAGAGAGAGAGGAAAGAGATGCTATACAGGTATCTACCTATCGGTGAAAGGGGAAAGCCTGATAACGAGGCCGGGGAAGACATCATCAGGGTCGTGGATGTGGGGGTTTCTCTCAACGATGTAAGGGTCTCCGCACTTATCGCTGATCGTGTGAAGCGTCTCCCCTTCCTCAACCACGTATATCTCGTCGCATGGCCGCCGGGAAACCGCCACAGACGGTCCGGTTCTCGGCTGGTCGCTGGCGGAGAACAAACCCGTCAAGATGAGCGCCACCAACAGCACCGCACAGTACCACGACACCGTTTCCATGGCCACCCGACTCGCCGGAAAATTCTTCGCCATCTCTAAACCCCAGAACCAGAACCACCACCAACGTCTAAAAGGAGCGTAGGATCGATGGTCGAAACGAGGAATGCGTGAAAGGAACGAAGGAGTTACGTGGCTTAAATAGAAGTTGAGATGACGAAGGCTTTCTGCCGCCCTCTTTAGTTCTCCTTTAATTTGTATATGACCACTTTGCTGTCATCGTGTCATTTGAGATAATAAATAAGAAACGCTATTAGTGGTTGGTGATGTTTGTTTGATAGGGACATCAACGTGAGGGATTCACAAATTCGTTCCTTTGGTGGTGGGTTGGTGATGGTTTAGTGGGCCATAAATGGATCGGGTTTGGAAACCCCAATCTTATTAAGTAGGATTACCTAATAACTGGGTGCAATTAAATGTTCTTTTTAATTCTACCAATATGAATTGATTACGAGTAAACTCTACTTATGTAGGGCTGGTAAACGGACAGAGCTGCTCATGGTTCAGCTTGGTTCGGCCCATGACGAGCTCGGTGATGTTAAACCAAGTTGAATGAACACAACTGACTCGCCAAGCTTTGTGATCTTGACATAAAGCTGCTTCGGTTTGGCTTAGCTCGTAATAAGCTTGTTTAGTTAAGTACATATAGTTTTGAGACGCATATATATATATATGATAGAAAGCCATGGTAATGAAACTAATTGGGTGCGCATAAACGAAACTATACCGATCGAAGTCTTTCAATTCTTTGAAAACCTTATATGGAAGATTAAATATTTTGATATATTTCCCAACTTTTACCTATAAGCTTTTGGGACCTTCATTTTTTATCTTTTACATGTGGACATAAACGCAAATTGGTTTAGGCTCAATTATGTCACATTCCATATTCTTGAATTCAAACTCTCATGCTTGCAATATGAATGTAATGACATTTCATGGACATATTTATGTCTGCTCATGGCAAATTTAATTATGTGTATATGTTGTGTGTGTGCGTATGTGTGTGTGAAACTATGTGAAATGAAGAATCATGCACAGTGCAAATTTATGCATATGTCTACCCTTCTCTCTAGACATATATAATTACGCACACACACACACACATATATATATATATATATAAAGAGAGAGAGAGGCATATACTCAATCCAATACATGCTTAAATTTATTCAAACATATGTACCGTATTTGATCGGTGTAATCAAAAGTGGATATTTGAAATGAAAAGGCAGATTACAAAAGCAGATTGTATCATTATACATTTAATACAAGTATAAAAAATATAATATTTTTTATATTAAAATCTCAACCATTGATCAAATAAAAAATTTAAGTTGAACACGAATCCTCCCCTCTCTATATATATAACAAAAGCAATTTCACGTCTTTTTTGCCGCCCCCCCCCCTCTCTCTCTCTCTCTCTCTCTATATATATATATATATATATATATATGCAATTTCAATGCTTTGGTCTTTTTTGGTCCATCTCAACATTAACTATATCAAACAGAATTTCCTTTTGAGTAACAAAGATTATGGCTTTTCCATTCTGCAGATTACAATTGGAAAAAGAGATGCCCTTTTTTTAGGGTAGCGGTGGGTTGCAGCTTCCACTTCTCTTTTTAAAAGATTCCTTCATTTGAAAATCTTGAAATATTTTACTCTCAAGTCTGCAACTTGATGAATTGAATCCTGACGAATAAGCATCAGAACATGTTCCACACTGTTCAAATTAGTGTTTTTCATCCAAATCCATTAAAATAGCCTACCACTATTAACTGACCCCCCCCCCCCCCCCCCAAAAAAAAAAAAATATTGGGCAATATAAACCTAAGCTTCGGCTTATTGTATGCATAAAGTTAGCACGCCTAGACTCCCACCGAAGGCGAGATGGTCGTCTTGTTTTATCGATCATCACCCCATAACTGGGCTCACGCAGACCTAGTGTATCGAGCTCGTGACCTTCAACTTGAAAGTTCTTTTAAGTAAGCCTTATAATGAGGTGAAAGTCGTGATTAGTGCAGGTCTCTGTCATTAAAAGCCCCACAACCGGCCATGAGCTCGAAATCTAGACCGAATTCAACCGAGTCCACCAAGATAATTGGCACCAACAAGGCAGCCGGGTCGAGTTTTATATATGGGTATCATATATGTGAATCAACAGAAGCCCAGTATAGGTCCTAAGGCAATTGTCCTAAACCCTAAGAGCAAACCTGCCAGGTGCAATTTTTTTTTAATAATTAAGAAAATAATTAGGCTCAAATTAATTCAGGACATAGATGTCATATTAGACAAGTTTGAGGGTGATGAGGGTATTGTGGAGGCCAAGGGGTTTATGCGGTGTGGGTAGGGTTTTGAGTGGGTGGGGGACTGTTTAGTCGGCTTTTGTGGGGTCCACCGTGGCAACAGGATTCGCTCCTTACGTAACACGTTTCACCAAGTGGGTCCCGTCCTCGTTATGGTGGGGCTCGTGGGGACTACCAGGCTCCTTGTAGTTCGCGTCCACTAGGGCTTCGCGGGGCACGAGTTGACCTGACCGGGCCGAAGTCTTCCTTCTGCGATTCTACTTGTACATGTATACGGCATACCGTTTGTATGGATACCGTATGCATACAGTATGAATTTAACATATTTTGGGGACTCGAGTTCATATCTAACTGAACCAACTACGAACCGGAACACGGAAGATCTAGCGAAACTGAATCGTATCTAATCAAGTTGGATAATCGGGTTTAATTTGGGGTGTCAACACCAAGAATGAGCCTAATAACTAATGCGATTGTATCTTAATATAAATAAGGGCGCTATATTCAGATTCAGATGCAAACTTTGAAGCCGAATCTGAATTCGATCTCGTATTTTTGGTCACCATAAGACGGGGACCCGTTGCCGTATTTCGGATGCCAAATACGTATTGTTGACATCCCTACACCAAACCACAAATGGTTTTATTCAACTTATGCAATCAAGGACCCAAAGATTATGACCCAAAACAATGTATTCAATGTGCATTTCGTAATTGTGTTTATAAATAACAAAGGGAGAGCTAACTTCCAGCGGATTGCAACTTTTGGTTCGTGTGTTTGTTAAGGAAAGGGAAAGTCAAAACTTTTCAATCAAATCTAGCAATTGTGATATATATATATATATATATATATATATATATATATATATATATATATATATATATATATATATATATATATATATATATATAGAGAGAGAGAGAGAGAGAGAGTTGCATCAAGTCGTTATTTTCTCGGTACGTTACTAACATTAGATTGTTATGTGGTGCACATTAGTATGTAGCACGCATAGTTCATGTAACACATGTTATGGCTCATATGCACTGTATAGGCTTCTCATGCTAAGTACGCGACGTAATGTGCTATTAGTGACAAAAATCATTTGCGCAATTTTACAAACTTGAACTGCCATCCGAAATCCACATCCACCGTCCTCTTCTTGCGAACACCAACGATGGTTGAAATTGTAGCTGCCCACCACTACCTTCAAATGCGGGTATGTACGTGCACGATATATATATATATATATATAAGATGACACCAACAACTCACATGGTGAGGTTCTTCGGACGCAAGAACACCATCTTATTGGTGTTGTCTCCTATAGTTTATCAAGAGTGACAAAACGGCTAGAGTTTGAAAGTAAATAATCTTAGAGTACCCTATCTTCTCTATGTCTCTCTTCACTCGCGCGCGCGCACACACACACACACACACACACACACATATATATATATATATATATATATATATATATATCTTAGCGTATTTTGTCCTCTCTCTATATATATATATATGTAGAGAGAGAAGATAGGGACTCCAGGAATATTTACTCTCAAACCCTTTTATATATATATAGAAAGAGAGAGATGGATAGAAAGAGAGACGGACGCACACACACAAAATAGTTGCTCCATTTGTTATAGTGTTAGGAAAAGCCCACAGCTATAACAGTGGGCCATAAGACAGTCCCACAATAAAACCATTATATTATATATATAGAAAATTTCAATACATAAACGTTTGATTGATTGATATAATCAAAGTGAATAACAATAAACGAAAGATATATATTATATATATAGAATACATAAACGTTTGATTGATTGATATAATCAAACCATTATTATCTTTCTCATCGAAAAGCTTCAACTTTTAGAAAATGTATGTTTCTAGTTATTCTTCTGAGAAGGAAAATGACACCTCTAGAATATCCTTAGCATTGAGGCCCCATAATATGTGGGGTTCCTAACACCACATACTGAGGTGAAACTGAAAGTCACCAAACTCATGTCCCTATCTGGAATAAAGCTAAAAAGAAGTCAGGTCTAATGGCACCATGTTACTGTTTAACCTCATTTAGTGATCACCACAAAGAAAAAGTAATAATTAAAGTAGAGAAAGAATCCTAAAAAATTACAGTATTTATTTGTGAAAATAACTTAAATTGTGTCATTTCGTGTCACGTGCCAAAAACAGGTTAAGTCAGTTGAATGTTTTGTATTTCAGGTTGTGTTCATGTCGTGTCATTTCGAGCAAATATGACTTGTTCTGTGCTGCTCTCGGTGAAACACTGTGGTAGACATTCTAATCCTTCTTCATGTTGGGTTCCATATTATTTCCTCTGTATGCATTTCTTTTCCAATACCAACAACCAGTGATGTGTTTTACTTAGAGTTGAGGTGGTGGCCCTTCAATCTTAATATGCGTGTGTGTGCATGTGCACACACACACACACACACACACACACACACACACACACACACACATATATATATATATATATATATATATATATATATATATATATATATATATATCACAGCGATACAAGCATTAAACTCTACAAAGCAATGACCCTCGAGTGAATGTGTTGCTAGTTCTTTTAGCAGAGCTCTGAGTAGTGATGCTTAGATTTGAAACATGAAGCGGAAACATCCCCACCGGATTGAATTGGGTTCTTCCTCACAGATGCATTAAAAGTGGGGTCTTAAGGTGCCGAAGTGACACCCGATTCTACTCATGTAAGCCGGCCGAACTGGACAAGGAACCAGCAAACCCCCGGTTCTGTTCCAGTTGTACCTTTCGTAAAACAAGAACCGGGTTGGGACCTGAACTCGATTCCAAACCAATGGTATGTCCCTTTTTCTTTGGATTTTTTCAAAAAATTTATAGTTTTTACAGTTTTGTACTGTTTGGGACTCTGAATCCAGAACAGAACCGATGGTTCCAAACCAGGACTATAACCTGTCTGGTTCCAATTCCGGTTCTAACAGAATGAAAATCAGAGGTTCCTATGGTGTTTGATTACGAGGTCGGGCCTGCAGAACTACTACTGCAGTCCCAGTTCTAGTGCTCCATCCCACCTCACCTCAAGAAGTAAGTTGTTGGTTGGCCTCGTAATCGAGTAAAAAGCCGTCACTTGAGTAAAAAACAACACTTTTCGATGTGTGCCGATGCCCACGTTTGATTATGAAACCAACTCAGACTACAGTTTCAGTTTGTAGACCCATACCTCATAATCAAACACCCTGGGACTAGATGTGCTAGTCCTAATCTCTAACCAGAGTTTGGATCCCACTAAACTAGATCCGACTACGTTTGGTTCAAAAATTATGGTGGTTCTACAACCCATTTACAGCACTAGCCCTTCGAACTGCCTCAAGGCAAAACAGAGTAACCAAGCAGTAGTTATGACACGAGGGAGAATCGGGTCACACTTGATCTGGGTCCAAACGGAAACAACTGCCATGTCATCTGGCCTTTGCGGGAAAGCCATCTTGTTTCTTCATTTTCAGAAAAAAAATCTAATATCATTCACACCTTATAAAATGTAAAACAAATTGATGTCCACTATATGGCCTCCTTAAGAAAACTAAATGGATATCATGCCAATTAAGCACGACCAAACCCATGTTCAAGCTGTGTAGGACACAAGTAAAATAATTTTTTAGGACATGAACCCTAATACAATCCCTTTTCAATATATATATAGTGGTATATGCTCAATTCAATTCATAATTAAATCTACTCAAAGATTTCCAGCGTTTGATTGGTACTAAGAGATTGAAAAAAAACAGATTATACCGTTGTGCATTGAATAAGAATATGGAAAATATAATAATACAATTGCTTTTTAGATTCAAATCTCCACTATTGATCAAACAATCGAGATATTTGAAAAGTTTTAAGCATGGACTAGGATTGAACACAGGCCACTATAACACACACACACACACACACTCTCTCTCTATATGTGTATATATATATATATATATATATATATATATATATATGAGAGAGAGAGAGAGCTCTTTTTACTTGTCCAAAGAACTAGATTCTATAATGGTGCTCTAAATTCATCTGGAATCAAACATAGCATTATTTGATTGTGCCAAAATTGGTGAATTCAGATCAGATTCTTCAACCTTCTGGCCGAACTTATTCAGGCTATTACCCTAGTTGTTTCACTCTTAATTAGTCTCCACAATGGTGGGCACCTAAGTTGTTTCATTTAAAAACTTGCTATTTTGTTCGATTTCGTTTCGCACGATTCGTGAACGAACTATTTGATCAAGACATACAGAATCGGATGCACCTACATTGGGTCAAGCCCACATACCCTTGGGGGCCAATGTTGATTAATTTTCAAACATTTTACTATGGGTAGAGCAAACCCTTATAAGATCCACATCTTGAGGGTTTAATTCTTCTCCTCCTCCACCTCACCATTTAAGCGTGCCCTAGGGAGAGGGATAGAGAGAGAGGGGGCAGTGGTTTGTGCCCAATAGAGCACAGTGCTCAATCCTTTATTTTATATTTTGTCATCATTTCAATTATCATTCGCCGCCTTTTATCACCTTTAACTATTCCAAATCACTCTTTACTAATCAAAACCACCGTTGCCACCCTCCAAAAACTTTTAAAAAAATGGTTTTAACCATAATAATAAAAGGGTAGTTGATAACAACATAAGAGATTGAGCACATGAATCGCTGATTATCTTTATCTATCTATCTATATGTATATGTATTATATATGTATATATATATATGGGTCCGGCATGTTATCCTCAAACCTGAACACAAACCTGAATGGATCAGGTATTCTTCATCCCATTCGGTTAGTGATGGGTCTGGTTCATATGGCCATCCCCATGGCAGACAAAATCACCCGCTAAATAAAACATATTTCCAAATTCATATGTATTTTTAAGGGTATTTCCAAAAGTATCCATTTTTTGCAATGCTGCTAAAGAGGTCCTGCTTCGTCGTTCTGCTATTTGTAGACTAAATAAAGGAAAGTGTGTCAAAATGTCCTTCACTTCAACTTACTAAAATCTGGTAATTTATATTCATTTCTTGAAGTTTGTATTATGCAAAACTATTGGCATGATATACTTTAAGTTCAATCAATATAAAAAGTGTATTCGAATATCAAGAGCATAGTTTCATCCATATAGTTAGGGTTGGCAATGTGGCGGGTTGGGTTGGGTTTGTAAACTATGGGAACCCATCCCACATTGAAAAAGAACCTTAAGAAGTTGCTCTGACTTGCCCTTTGGTCACACCCACCCCACCTAACCCACTGCAACCCGATCCACACCACCCTGCTCATCAAAATATTTTATTTAAAACAGTTAATTTAATATCATATGGCAAAATGGTGTCCTAATGTCCACTATTTTCTATTTTTTTATAATGATTCACAGCTTAACTTTTGACATATCTTCATTGTAAGCTAACAAATCCTACGTGATTTAGCACCTCGAGGCAGGTTAACACTAAATCACACTAAACCAGGTCTTGACCGATCCAACATGCACACCTTGCCCTGACCTTAATTGGGGGGACTTCTCAACTGCACTCACACACACACACACAACGTGTTGCGATTGCCTACAATTAAAATAGAAGCCACTTAGCACTGATAACAATAGCTCAATGGCAGGGTGCTCTAGCGTTGTTGCTGCTGGTGGGGAGTTCAACTCTCAAAGGATGCATGCGTGGTAGGTGTGTTAGGCTTCGGCCTCCTCTTGTAACAAAAAAAAAAAAATAGAAGCCACTTAAAGAATACCCAAAGTGTGTATGTGTTGTTAGGCTTTGGCCTCCCAATTTAACTAAAAGGGAAAATTTTAAGGAATTACTTAAAATGTTTATTTGTCCAAGAATTAGATGTATATAACATTCGTTAAAACTAAACTGTTTGCACTGTTTTGAGAAATTATGCAAAATATGACGATGGTTTTCGGATTAAGGAAATGCAAGGAACAAATTCGAATAAAACTAAAATGGAAGGGCCAAATCTGGCAAAGTCCACGCATTCCAGCTGACTTGTATATGCTCCCAGGATCCCGAGTCCGATACGAAACGAGTCAATTCGTACTCGATTAACCGATCCGATGCGTTTCCCGATTCAGTTAGCGTTGGGAGTATGAGAGATCCTGTACTACGCAGTTTCGCCACTCTTTTCCGTCTCGCTTCTGCTCGGAAGGTCGACGGAGAGGGGAAGACGGAAACCGATCCTCCTTTAGGCTTTCTAATTGTTCTTGCCGACTGATCGTCCATGTTAGAGCTGCCGGAAGAATCGAAGTGTAGTTATTGAGAATTTCTTCTCATTATCAGGTTCTCCGCCAACGTTTACCGTTGATCCGGTTTTGGATTTCTAAAGCATTATCATCGTCGCGTCTCTCCGAGATTTCTCTTTCCCGTTAACATTTGCCTACCTTCTGAGATGCGGTTTGTGTCGTTCCATCAAGCTAGGGTTTTCCGCCACTGGATGATGTCGCTTGCTTTTCCTCTATTGGGTTCTAAGATTTTCGACTGAATACAATTGTACTGGAGCTGTTGGTGGTGGAAGGCGTGTGAAGAGGCGGGGTTGATCTTTCCTGAATTAGGGTTCTTGTTGGTGATTCGTGTTTGTTTTGTATAGTTATGGATGTGGAATTTGTTGATAAAGAGGGAAGTAAGAGGATGCATCATCGGCTCGGGCCGATGGTAAAGAACACGACCCCGAAGGTTTGTTTTTATTGGCAAGAAGGTAGATGCACTAGGATTAATTGCCCTTTTCTGCACAGTAATGAGGCTGGTGGGATTGATAGAGCAGGCACTAGCAATGGATTTAACACAACGAAACGGCCCAACCAAATCATGGGTTTTCAGAATAATGGAGGGCCTTTTGTTCAAAGAAGGCCTATCAGTAGCAAATGGGGAAGGGGTGCTAATGCTGGCGGTGTGATTGCAGAGAGCCGTTGGAAGACTCAAGGAAAAGTAGATAAAGTATGTAACTTCTGGATGTCGGGCAATTGCAGGTTTGGCAGCGACTGCAAGTTTCTGCATTCTTTCTTTGTCGGGGAAGGGTTCACATTTGTAACTATGCTCAGTGGCCATGAAAAGGTGTTCTATCTTGGACTGGTACATTGGATTTTGGGTTTTGCTTCTACCTCTGCATTTGAAAAGGTTTTTGTAGCAGGCTGTGCGCGGGATTGCGTTTCCTTCGGGTTCAGATAAACTCTATTCTGGCAGTCTAGATGAATCAGTTAGGGTTTGGGATTGTCTGACCGGCCAGGTAATTTGAACAATGAAGACCATCTTTGTGGCTTTCTACTCTAATTGTAATCTTGGAATTATTGGTTATCTACTTCTTAGTATGTTACCGCCACCGGACACCCATTCCAATCGTATCCCTTTTTTGCTTAGTGTACTCTTGCTATCAAGTTGCCTGGTGAAGTGGGGTGCATGATTAGTGAAGGCCCGTGGGTTTTTGTTGGCATACCTAATTTTGTCAAGGTAAATGTCTTCAATATTCAAACTATTGTATAAGATACTGAAATATTTTTGTTGGCTAGTTATGGCAATCCCTGTTTCTTGTATGTCAATTTCATGAGGCAGACACCACTCTTGCTCGTATGTTACGCAATCTAATGCAATTTCTATATTTACTGCAGGCGTGGAACATCCAGACCACCTCGGACCTCTCCCTCAGTGGACCAGTTGGACAGGTGCATGCGCTTGCTGTTGGCAATGAGATGCTTTTGGCTGGAATACAGGTGGTTAATCTTATTAAGAATAAGAAGATGAGAACCTTATATTTTTAGGACTTGTAAGACGTGATCTTTAGTTTAGCTTTATTCTTTCATTTGTTTTAAGATGGACATTAGCTCGGTTCCATTTATTTGATTTGTTTTTTAACTTTTAGACATTTTTCTCTTATATCTCTGTCGAATTGTGCTTCTTTTCTTGTCATAGGATAAAAGTAAAGTGTATTTTGTCCTCAATGCTGCAGGATGGTAGAATACTGGCATGGAAATTCAACGTTGTCTCCAACTCCTTTGAACCAGCCGCTTCTCTCGGAGGACATACAAATTCTGTTGTTTCACTAGTCTTTGGAGCCAACAGGCTGTTTTCAGGTTCTATGGACAAAACAATAAAGGTTAGCTCTGAAACTGTCTCAAGTTTCATACTTGAATGCAGCTTGGTAATGTAATATGGTTTTCCAAGAACTGTTTCATATCTTTACACTTGGCTTGACATAACTTCTGGAGAAAGTGTGTTACTAGTCTAATTTTCTGTATTATGGACTGATAAATTTAGACAAGCTGGATCCTGTTTCCGTGAAGTATGAGAAAATGTAGTTCTAATGAGGATTAAAGCGTTATGCTATATTTTGTCTTGACAAAGGCATGAACAAGGTAAATTGTTTTTCAGTTGATTGTTCTCTTCATCATATTTAGATCTAGGTAGAAGGAGCCTATGGAACTGATTCAGCAGCATAAACCAAAAGGATGGGAGAAAGTAACATAGTTGAGTGATGTACCTCTGCAGCTAGAGAAGCATGTATTACCCTGATATATTTGCTGTCCTCTTCTGGTGACGTTGCCTACAAAAAATTGTATGTTTTGTAACGCCAAATATTTAATTTCTGCAGATATTGGACATTTAAGATTTCTTATTTCATTGTTTTGTTTGCACACTGCTACACTGGAAGCAAAGCTGAGCGAGGAAACTGTTAAGCACCATCAAGTTCTTGAAATTGTACTATTTTCTGTTAATGAGCTTTACGAGTGTAGCTAATGTCTGGCATATAAGCTTCTCTCTAAATCAAACTTGACAAGAGCATCAAATTGATTTTAGCATCTTCCTTTGATGACATGATTGGTGATTATAAATCAACAACAACAACAACTAAGCCTTTTCCCATACTAGACGGGGTCGGCTACATGGATTCTTTGTTTCCACAGATCCCTATCGTGTGCCATGTTAGCAGTTAACTCCCAATAAGCTAGATCATTCTTTATTGTTTCTTTCCAACACTTTTGTGGTCGTCCTCTACCTCTTTTAATACTTTCCAAATTTAGTTTTTCATACCTTCTTATAGGTTCTTCATTTGATCTTCTTTCTATATGTCCAAACCATCTTAAACGATATTCTCTCATTTTATTCTCTATTGGTGCCACTCCTAATTTGATTCTAATAAGTAATAACCTCATATGGTCTTTTCTTGTATGACCACTCATCCATCTCAACATCTTCATTTCTGTCACAGACATCTTTTGTACATGTTGATGATTAACTGCCCAACACTAGAACCATAAAAATATGGCAGGCCTAATTGCTGCTCTATAATATTTACCTTTTAACTTTAATGATATCTTCTTATCACAAAGAATACCTCATGCTCCTCTCCATTTTAACCGACCAGCATTAATTCTATGTGTAACATCTCCATCAATTCTTCCATCACTATGAAAAATTGACCTTAGGTATTTAAAACTTTCCTTTTGGGGGATGCAATGTGTGCCAATTTTAATTTCTATGTCCTCTGAGGTAACCAAATAATCAAACTTACATTCCATATATTTTGTCTTTGTTCTACTAAGTCGGAGGTCTTTACTTTCTAATGCTTCTCTCCATAGTTCCAATTTTCTATTAACTTTTTCCTTAGACTCTTCCACTAACACAATGTCATCTGCAAATAACATACACCAAGGCACTTCATCTTGAATATGTTTTGTTAACTCATCAATCACCATTATAAATAAGTATGGACTTAAAGTTGATCCTTGATGTAACCCAATATTAACTTCAAAGAAGTTTGTCATTCTTTCATGAGTCCTCACACATATTTTTGCACCATCGTACATGTCTCTTATAAGGTTAATATATGTCAATGGAATACCTCATTTTTCCAAAGTTCTCCAAAGAACCTCCCTCGGTACCCTATCATAAGCTTTTTCTAGATCAATAAATATCATGTGAAGGTCTTTCTTTTTTGCTCTAAAATGTTCCATAAGACGTCTCAAAAGGTGAATCGCTTCAACAGTAGATCTGCCTGGCATGAATCCAAATTGGTTCTCTGTTGTACTTGATACTTGTCTTAACCTACGTTCGATAATTCTTTCCCACAATTTCATAGTATGACTCATTAACTTGATACCATGATAATTCACACAATTTTGAATGTCTCCCTTGTTTTTATATATGGGTATAAGTGTAGTTGCTCTCCGTTCCTCGGGCATCTTTTGGTTTTTCCATATTTCATTAAATAGTCTTGTGAGCCAAGTGATTCCTTTTTCTCCTAGTATTTTTCAAACTTCAATAGGAATATTATTTGGTCCTACGGATTTACCACCCTTCATATGTTTAAGAGCCTCTTTGACTTCATTCTTTTGAATACGTCGGTAGAAATTGTGGTTTATATACTTTTCTGATTTCGCTAACTCTCCTAAGTTAATACTAACATCTTTATTTTCATTAAAAAGCTTATAAAAATAGTTTTTCCATCTATTTCTTATATCATCATTTGCCACTAGAATTTTTTCATCCTCATTCTCGATGCATCTAACATAATTAAGATCTTTAGTTTTCTTATCTCTAGCCCGAGCTATCCTAAAAATATCTCTTTCACTCTCTTTTGAGTTGAGTTTTTTATATAAATCCTCCCAAATTTTAGCTTTTGCTTCACTCACGGCGTTTTTCGCTTCGTTCTTTGCTTTCTTATAAGCCTCTAAAGTTTCACTAGTTTTCTTAGCATAATGTAATTTGGAACATGCCCTCTTTGCCTTGATTTTATTTTGCACTACTTCACTCCACCACCAAGCTTCTTTTTGTGCTATTACACCTCCCTTAAATACACCTAACACATCTTTCGCCACTTTCCTAATATGTATAGCCATATTGTTCCATATATCACAGGGTGTACCAACATAATCCCAAACATCTCCTTGAAGGACTTTCTGTTTAAATATATATATTTTCTCACTTTTGAGGTTCCATCATTTAGTCTGAATAGCTCGATGCACTCTTTTCTTCTTTGTCTATTTTTTATTTGTAAATCCATAACTAAAAGTCTATGGTGGGTGGTTAAGCTTTCTCTTGGAATTACCTTGCAATTTTTACAACACGCTCTATCTTTTTTTCTACAAATAAAGTAATCAATTTGTGTTTGTGATAAGCCACTCTTATAAGTAATTAAATGTTTATCTCATTTTTTGAAGATTGTATTGACTATAAAGTGATCAAATGCCATAGCAAAATTTAAAATCTCACTACCTTCCTCGTTTATATCCCCAAAACCAAAGTTTTCATGAATCCCTTGATATCCTAATGCCTCTTTACCAACATGTCCATTTAAGTCTCCTCCTAAACAAATCATCTCCCTTTGTGGAATCTTTTGAATCACCTTATCTAACTCTTCCCAAAAAGTTGTGATATATACTATCTTCTAGTCCTACTTGGGGTGCGTAAGCACAAACTATATTCAAAACCTCTGCTCCTAACACTAATTTCAACGTCATGATTCGATCACCATATCGTTGTATGTCTACTATACTATCCTTTAAATCTTTATTTATGATAATACCAACTCCGTTTCGAGCCTTTTCTTTACCTGAGTACTATAATTTAAAACTTGTATCCTCTATCTCCTTTGCTTTTTTTCCAACCTATTTTGTCTCTTGTAAACATAGAATATGAATCTTTCATTGAATCATAGTATCTACCACCTCCATTAGCTTACCGGATAATGTTCCGATATTCCAAGAACCAATACGAATCTTATTATCTAGGACTAGCTTCCTTACCTCTCGTATCCGTTCATATTCAAAATGCGGAGACCCTCTCTGAAAATTATTCACTACATTCTGGCGGCAATGTAGCGAGACTAACTTCTTTACCCACACCCGTCCATGATGTGGGAACCCTCTCTGCAATTGATCCACTACATTCGGGCGAAAATGTAGTGGCCCTTGCTTACTTATTACTACATTTGGGCTCTACAGCACGTCGCGAGGCGGGGATGCCCCAAAGCAATGCTCATAATTTTTGTAATCCATGTTATAAAATTCGACGAAATTTTACGTTGGCTATCGAAAGCCTAACACAACCCTCATTTATCCGGGCTTGGGATCGGCAATGCAAGGGTGATCCCTTACATGGGCAGAGTTATGAGTGGTGATTATAAATCAACAACTAAGCCTTTTCCCATACAATTGGTGATTATAAATAATGTTATAAAAATTGTATCATATTGTACAATACGATATGCAATAGGGGTGTCCATGTATCAGAAAATGCATTTATCAGAGTGGTATCAAAGACTCGTATCATACAATACAGTGCAATATTTCAAATTTCAATTTTTTTTTAGAAAAAACATATTTTGGGTATATTTTGACCCTTCTAAATCAGCTTTCTTGGATGTTCTTGCATGTCTGTCCTTTCTTCTCTTCAAAACCAACTCCTTTCTCTCTAAAAATCCGATATATATTCAAGTTCAACATTTATTAATTTATCCTAAGTTTGAAAGTGAGGCTTATTAACATGTACAAAAGATGTTTGTGACAGAAATGAAGATGTTGAGATGGATGAGTGGTCATACAAGAAAAGACCTTATACATAATGAGGTTATTAGAAACAAATTAGGAGTGACACCAATAGAGGATAAAATGAGAGAACATCGTTTAAGATGGTTTGGACATATAGAAAGAAGATCAGAAGAAGAACTTGTAAGAAGGTTAAAAAAATAAATTTGGAAAATATTAAAAGAGGTAGAGGACGACCACAAAAGTGTTGGAAAGAAACAATAAAGAATGATCTAGCTTATTGGGAGTTAACTGCTAACATGGCACACAATAGGGATATGTGGAAACAAAGAATCCATGTAGCCGACCCCGTCTAGTATGGGAAAAGGCTTAGTTGTTGTTGTTGTTGAAAGTGAGGCTTAAGAGAGATGTATGCATGTGATTTAGTTTTTTTATTTAGTTTTTTTATGTTGAATATGTTGTCTCCTCCGACCCCATCTAATATGGGAAAAGGCTTAGTTGTTGTAGAATATGTTGTCTCTTGATATGGTACATATTACAGAATTTCTTATATTTTTAATTTCCTAGCATTTTTTAAATTAATTTAAAAATAACCTGTACTGTATCGATATGGTACAGTACGGGTGTATCGGTACCCCTTGTGATATGGGGTCCGATACAATATTTACAACATTGATTATAAATTTAAAAGCATATGATGATGAAAACAAGATATGCAAAGGAAAAATGATTGTAGATGAACTAGAAAATGCCAACTGGAGATTGTTATTTCTATGTGAATTTCACTTTTGTGATGGCATGTATGGCACTATTCTGGTTGCCCTTTCTTTTATTACTTGGTAAGCTAAATACAGTTCTGAACTTCCTCTTGGCATTTTGAATCACTTGCCTGTGACATAATTTATATAGTCGACCAGGAAATGAAAGAAGATGCTCATCTTTCAATGCACGATTTCATTTCTCCATTCACTTTAGGGGGAAAAAGAGGTTTTGTAGGAAAGTCATCACTGTAAGGCCAGGACCTTTTTTTTATTTATTCTGTCTGCCTATGATTGGCAAACATGATTTCAATGCATGGTATCTGCTTATATGACTTGCTATACGGAATTAAATTGGTAACTCTGCATGGAAACGAACATATACATGTGCAGTAGCTCTGTTGCAATTTCTGAAACAAAAATTGGCAAACATAATTTTAATGCATGCTATCTGCTTACATATCACTTTCTATGCAGAATTAAGTTGCAAACTCTGCATGGTGACGAACATATACTGCAGTAAATCTGTTGCAACTACCAAAACCAAAACCAAGCCTTATACCACATTGAGTGCAGTCGGCTACATGGATTCTTTGTTCCCTCTTGTGCACGATCAAGTGTAATCTCTGCTGCAATAGTTTTAGCTTATTTTGTTGCTCCTTGATTTAATATGGCTAGAAGGAATACTAGTTTGGGGAAGTTTTAGTTCCTTTAAATCTTTTTAAAAGTAACTTCAAACTAATCTTTACACGTTAGCCTGTGTTAATCACCATATACTGATTTGTCATGAATTGTTGTCTTAACCACCTGTTTCCTGCGGCCATTGAGCAATGTAGGGCGACTTCTTGTTGCCCTCATGTATCTTTTGACTGTTTCCTTTTTCCTGTACTCATGAAAGATGTCAAGATGTGCAATGTTTTTTGAGATTCCCTCTTGTAGTTCTTTAAAATTGAATACTCTGATTCCTTATGTCCAGTGTGGGTACACTACCCACATCTACACATTATTTTTTCACCATATTCATATAGCTTTCTTTCAGGTGTGGAACCTTGAGACCCTTCAATGTGTGCAGACGCTATCAGATCATACTTCTGTTGTTATGTCCCTTCTGTGCTGGAAAGATTTTCTACTCTCTTCCTCTTTGGACAGAACCATGAAGGTAATTTACCCATTTTATGTAAAAAATGTCATTAATCAAATTTCTATGTTTATTATATAGTTGGTTTAACTTAATTTTGAGTTTCTTAAATTTTGTCAGGTCTGGGCAGCTACTGCCAATGGGAGCTTAGAAGTAACATATACGCATAATGAAGAACATGTAAGTTGCATGTATATTATTTAGTGATGCTTTTCCCGTTTCTCTACATGCTTGGTTCTGCCAACTGACATGACACCGTTGGGGCAGAAACCAAGATAATTGTGCAGCTTGCTTTCTCAAACTAGACTGTCAGGACAAATTGGGCATATTTTTGGTTCTTGAGGAATATTCTGACTCGTGAAATGCTGACACAAAGACATGGTCATGTTTCATGGCTAGACATAGGTTGCTAGTACAATTCGTGATTTTTTTTTAAAATGACACCATGGTTACTTGTTCTTTAGTTTACATTATTGGCCAGAGAGTAATTTCTTGTTGTATATTATCTATAAATAATTCAACAACAACTAAGCCTTTTTCCATACTAGATGGGGTTGGTTACATGGATCCTTTGTTTTCACATAGTCCTATCATAATTTATAGAATTCATGATAAATAAGTCCGACAAAGTTTTACGCTGGTTCTCGAAAGCCTAACACAACCTTCCTTCTTTATACGGGTTTGGGACCGGTCATGCAAGGGTGATTCCTTACATTAGTGAAGTTTAAAAATAATTCAAATGTGCAAAATTATTTGAAAATTTTAATAAATGATAAGCGGTTGTGATTTGGTGGTTTGTGCCACAGCAACATGGTTGCACATGTAAACAATTGTCGATATTTGTAGTTGGAAGCAGTCCGATCACATATCATTAAGTGTCAAATCAACAAGTCACATATATACACACACGAGAATGAATGTTTCAAGTTAAGAACAAACCAAAGTCACAAGTCAAGCCAAATATCAAAGAGCTATAATTACAACTTAATTTACTAATTGTGTGAAGCTCTATTTATAGAGCCGGAATTACAAGAGAGGAATAGGAGAGAGGAGTGAAGAGGGCCTCCAACGGCTAGCCAACAAGCTAGCTGTTGGAGGCTGCAGTGCCATTGGGGGGCCCAACGGTTATCTCTTAGCCAGAGTTCTGGCCAGGACTAACATTCACGGGCCCTAGTGGCCCGTGGTCTTATGACAGCACATTCATGAGCCGTAGTGGCCCTTGGTCCTATTACGACCTTCTTAACGGTAGAAGACACTAAGCCTAAAAGATTTACACATAAACTGAGAAATGCATGCATGAGTCATTCTTAATTTTGCTAGACCTCTTCGTTTTAGCCCCTAGGATCTTCATATGCTAACCTTGATGTAAGATCATACTTTTCTATTGAACCTGAGAATATTTGCTGGGTTATTCTTCCAACAAGATGCATGTGTTCTGCGGTCAATGTTGTACTCACCTAAACAACTCCATACAGAAGTGATTATCTTTTGGCCCGCTTGAGAATATGCTCTGCCCATTGAGCTTGTGAAAGTTGGTGGCAAGATTTAACTTGTGGCAAAGCAAAGACAAAATTCCCAGCATTTAACTCAGTCTCATGGTTCATCTGAGCTGCGACCAAGGCAAACTTTGTGATGATTATCATCCAGATTGCAATCACGTTATAATGTATGGACTTGTTGGTATTTGTTTGGTAAACCAGCTTCTTGAGCTTGTTCATGAGTGGCATTATAGTATATTTATGGCCATCTTGAGTATAGGCCAAATTGATGTGACATGCTTATTTTATATGTTTTGTGTATGTTTAATGTCCATGGATTAAGTTCATTTTCTGTTTGAAAGGATGAATAGATGACTTAAATGGCATCAAAGGCTTCTCCATAATGTTGGTGTCCATTGAGCGACTGAACGTTTTAGAATTATGTTCAGGCTACATGAAACATAAATAAAGGCCGTAGATGAGATGGTGCTGACAAGTCCTTTTGACGTTGATGTGGTTTTTACGTAGTCCTTGTAAACTATGACTTTAGGAACAGTATCAGCTGTGACTTGTATATCTTTAGCGGTAACTCCATTACTAGGACACTTTCTTATGGAATAAAGTAATAAGCTTCAGATCCTAATAACTGCTGACTCTTGAACTGAAAAAAAATGCCTGAAAAAAAATTCAAGATGAATGTAAATGTAGTGCAAGTGTCTAACGAGTCGACCTGCAGTTCTTTCTTTCTCGTATTTGAAAGGACAAAGACTGATTTTGAAATACCAGTCATATTTTTATCTTTCAAGTTTTACCCGCTATATGTGCATCTTGAGACAATTGGTTCACTTTCTACAGGGTGTCCTCGCGATGTGTGGAGCCCTTGATGCGCAAGAGCAACCGGTTTTGATATGTGCATGCAATGACAACTCGGTTCGTCTGTATGAGCTACCATCGTAAGTAAATTATCCTTTTGCAGTTTATACCGTTGATTATTCCATGTGTGCCTTTTAACACGTGTAGTGATGGTTAGTCTAAATGTAGTATAGCTTAAGTTTATCTGTAGTAGCGAACTGATTTAGCTTTCAATAGATTGCATTCATCTCTATGATCTAGTATATTGCTTAAGATGGTACCTATTTGATATAGCTCGGTCCTGATTTACCTTGAATAAGGTATGAGGGTACACTCTTAAGCCAAAGCATCAAGGTGTAGCCTACAATTTTTTCTTAGATATGCTCATTTTACAAAAGGAACGTATCAGAGAAGGGAACGCAGCATTGTCCTTTGATTTTCAACATATTTGGTGAAAGAATATATGGAGTGCATAGTGAGTCATGTTTAAGAGCGTCTGTACTTCGGTTTTGCAGGTTTACTGAGAGGGGTAAGATCATTACGAAAGAGGAGGTGAGGGCAATCCAAGTTGGACCAGGGGGAACCTTCTTTACTGGTGACGGAGCCGGCGAACTGAAAGTATGGAGGTGGTTGTCCCAGATCACCTAAGTTTGCCGTCCTTTGTACAATTGTAACATCCTTTTTTTTAATGTGCTAAAATATTTGGAGAAAGAGAGCTAAAATGGAACGCTTGTATCGTGTTTGACGTTTCCCCGTGAAGATGTGATGCGATTTTGATTCTTCAAAGAAGTGTTAAAGGTTTCTTTTTGGGGTTATATATTGGATGCATTCTGTGATATATTTCTCTTTGCTTTCAATCCAAAAAGAAGAGATAAAAGAAATTCTCTCTCTCTCTCTCTCTCTCTATATATATATATATATATATATATATATATATATATATATATATATATATATATATATATATATATATATATTTGTATTTATGTTTATGTTTCAAACCTTTGCAACCCACAGCTTGTGAAAAACAGCTAGCTCCCACCTTACAAAATATAGTTTAATACTTTTGTCCAATCAAAGCTGGCAGTGGGCGGCGAGCAAGCTGCATAGAGATCTGCATCTTTAAAACCTCCTCCGTCCATCTTTTTCCTTAGCCTTATCTTAAGCATCCAGCATAAAGAGGCCCTCAGTCGCCATTGATTGAGAGACGGGTGGTCTCTGCTCGGTATGCAATTGGCCTAGTGAGGGAAGGCACATTGCTTCTTGCTGCAGCTGTAATTTCTCCTCTTGAGCATATGTTACTGATTTGGGATTATTTTCAACATCTAACTAGTTACAGTGCTTATTAGAGTCAACAGTGGTGGTAGTCTGATTCTTTTGTGAATCTTAATACACGAAATTTTCGTCAGTCTTGAGAATATGTTCGAATTCCTGTTTTCTGTAAACCTTCTTTCAAAATAGAGAACAATTTAGTCCTGGTTAATTTCTGTGTGTGTGCGGTTTAGCAATCGAAATCTTAGATTTGTAACTCTATTTGAGTGGTTGTCTTCCTATGTGGTTTTAATTCAGCGTACTGTATAAAGTTCTAATAAAAGATTCATACTGGGGTCTTCCTTTTGTGTTTGATCATGTATGCCCACCATTTTGCACAAGAATCCCAACTTCTTAGTTCATCAACAAGAATTTGAACTTCTCACTCTAATTTGATTTCTTTTGATTTTCTATCAACAGTTTCACGGGAGTGATTCTGCTATTATTATTATTAATCTTTCTTTTTCAGCATCATTGTTTCTTCGTATGTTTGTTTCTTTTTCAAAATACATTTTAAAGTGCTTTTCGTTATTTTCATAAGAAAAATAATATCCAAACTATTTTATTTATACTTCTTGTCTTTCAATAGATACTATGTTTCCAATAACAATCATATATATATACACACACACTATTGGAACGGCAAAGAAGCTCCAAACTGTGTGATTTCTGCATCCTAAATTTGATCATATTTGTGCACTGCATATTTTTGCAGGAAAAAAAATTGCAGGACGTAGTTGGTAAGGAGCCAATTGCTGTTGGGCATGAGTTGGCCGGGAATATTCGAAGCTAGTGGGCAGTAAAATCTAGAATGCGGTTGATGGATAATGGAGTTGACCCATCATGGCATGGAAATGAACCGAGTCGCTTCCATTTAAGTTCCCTCATAGTAACAAATACTACTTTTTGAGTTTCCTCCAGTTCAGCAGCAGCCATACTATACTAGCCATGGAACCATGCATCGTTTACTGCTTAAATACAAATACATGAGGAGCCATGTCTCTCTTGGGTTGGAGGTCAATCCAAATTAGCCTTGAAGTTGAACGTTAAGAGTTCGATATCCCCTGTTGCTAGTCTAATAGGGGTCTATCTAACTCTGCTTTGCCAATAAGAAAAGCCAAGACATTAGAAAGAGCAGCAAGGCCGGAAAACCCATCAGAAGGAGCGACAGGATTCTTGGCCCGGCATTGACTGAAAGGAACCTTCAACCTGAAGGTCATGCGTTCGATACTAAAAGCATGTATTTCCTGCAGTCATCTGCCTAACCCAAGTGAGGAAAAAACCAGACAACCATAGCATATTTGCCCTCCTAACTGCATCTAAAACGAGTTTTCTTCTTCTTCTTTTGGTTACAACGGGAGGCCGAAACCTAACACGCATGTATGCATGTCCAGGAATCTAATTCACCACCTGAGTCATGGGAGTCGAAGAGTCCTGCCGGACAAGTTAATGCTATGCGTAGAATGAGTATTTTGATAATTCTTATTGCCTACCATTTTTACACATTCACCACCAAGAAAGTATTCCTGGTTTACCTTCTTCCTGGTGCACTTTCACCTCAGTACTGCCTACTTCCTGAATGCTTCCAGCACACTCATGCCCAATAGCCACTGGTTCTGAAATGCACCGAGTGCAGGAACTATGGGGAGTCTGTGAGCCATCATGGAACTTTACGAGCCGTCTTCCGGGTCAGTCTCTCAAAGCCCGGTATGGGCTACAATGGCAGTTGAGGCTTATAAGAAAGAGCTAAGTCGAAGTTGGTTCCATGCATGCTTGCTGCTTCAGATAGACATGAAGAGTGCCCAACATGGAAATTGACGTAAGTGAATTACTGTTGTTAACGTTAGCCTTATAGACATGATGAAATAGCTAACCTTGATGAATGGAAACCTCATCTCATGCCTGAAAGAGTTGATGGGTTATGTGTTACGTTTTTTTTTTCAGGGTCAAGTATACCAAGGGCGCCATGTTTGTTGGTGGCTTGTGCCGTTTGTTGAAGGCAAGCCAAGCTCGTGCGTAGACGCGCTATGGGCAGGACAGCCAAACATGATCTGATTCATTGTTACTTAGAACTTAGATTTTGAGCCAGTGAGGACATGTACACTAACTAATTGGTTAGCATGCTTCTTACATATTTACATGTATTATTTATACCTACTTAAGCATATACAAGAAGCCAGGCCATGATGACCAGTCTATTTGCAGCTTATTCTCAGACCCATATGAGCTGAGCCTGCTCATCTTGTTGGCACCCTAATCCAAGCCAAAATGAATCCAGCGCGAGTTGCATAACGAGTTGCCAGTCTTGTTCGACAGACATAGTCGAAACTCGAATAAATGCCAAAGGTCCCTAGAACCAACAAGGTCTTTTGGATGCTTAGAGTAGGGAGAACTTGTCCAAACCGATTCAACTGATTAAAAGGATAAAGTATATTTATATTTAATATTAGACGATGTTGTTCTAACTTTTTCTACCCTTAATTTTTAAAAATCTTACTGTACGTACTATAAATTGGCAAGTTAAAACGTGATAAACCATTGCTCGAACCGAAACAAAGTGGGATGTATGATGTGGTTGATTTGTTTTCATGCAGTTTGGTTTGGTTCCCCAAAATTGACAACCAACTATATGTGGTTTGGTTTGAGGTTGAGCCTAGAACCAACCAAAACAGCCATAAACACACTATAGCTTGAAGCCAATGATTCACGCGACCTATTCGCAGCTTGTCTCACTAACCTACATAAGCTTAGTACAGCTTGAAGGCTTACGAACCAAGCCTAAACAAGGTCAGCTCGAGACGACGCTGGCCAAACAACTAATGACCGGCTGGTTTCTCATGTTAGCCCTAATACCATTAGACCAAAAAGGAAGCTCAACTCCTGAACGCATTTGACTATTCTAAGCATAATGCTCGTGTACCTAAATGATCCCATAATACTGGTTGTTCACTTTGAATGAAGGACCCATGCCCAAGAGAAGAGAGGTATGCTGAAGTCTTCCTTTTGTTGGTCCCTCTTTTGATGGAGTTCATGATCTCACGTGGTCATAATTTTGCTGCACACATTACATTTAGCTAGTAATCATAAATACATCAATAAGAAATGAGCAAGTCAGAAGATGTGCAGGTAGAAACATCCCATGCTTGCCCCACTGGGCTGAGCATGGTCAGAATGGGCTGCCGCCGCCATATGAGTGGCCGCAGTTGGTGGTTCTATTCCTGTGGGCATCTCCTTCGTAAAGCCTAAGCCAAATATGGAAGGGTCCAAGCCTCTTTATGATGGGAGGCTTCAACCATACGCATCATCTTTAGAAGACAGCCTGTGCAAGTTATAAATAGAAGGAAAAAGGGAAGAAACAGCTCATGTTTCCGGGATAACAAAGCATTTGATGCTTCACCTTTTGCACAGTCACGGATCTAGAAATTCTTTTAGAGTGGGGTGAATGGTTTAGGATGGGGGCGAACATTATAAGGATTTCACCATGAGCTATGTAGGCATTACTCTATCTTGTTTGAAGGGTTCACCGTTTAATCTCCCGCACATCCTCACCAAATTTCGATCTTTCTACCCTTAAAACTGTTTAAACTGCCTCAAATGTGTGTTTGTTTGATCTTTTATTAGTATCACACCAACTTTTTCTTTAATAACATAGATCTAAAGGCTCATTTTGATAGTGTCCACCCGTTCACCAAATCAAAAACTTTAGCAATATGTTTCAACGAAGATGAGGATGAGCTTGATAAACCTGAAATCTTCGCTTGAACTCGATTTTGAGAGGACAATTTCGCTAAATCCATTTTATCTCACTCTGGATGTCACTAATGCCATTAATAGCATGCATGTAAGAAGATGACGACTTCTCGACAATGATCTCAAACAATCAAGCCATCCACAAACCCTAAGTCCTTCAAATCTTGAACCTTGCAAACCCAAAATACTTAAAGAACTAAACTTATTTAATTTAAACGTGTATTGATAGAGTATCAAGTAGCTGGATGGGTCCTTCTTCATCGATGTAATTACACGAATATAATTCGGAAACCTTTGGTCGATTCGCAGATTGAAATCCAAACCAAGTCTTATCCCACACTAAGTGGGGTTTCATTTTTGACAAAAAGAAAAGAATTCAATGAGATTATTGGACTCGTTATAGTTGAAAAACATTCTCCTACATCAAGAAAAAAATAAAGTATTAGTTCCCTCCTCTATAATAGCATTAGTTCAAGCTTTTCCTAAGTAAAATTGTTTTTTTTTAAATAAATTTGTTTTAGAATAAAGTGCACTAAGAGCATTACCTCACCGGGCAGGGTGCTCTACTCTCAAAATGCAGGTCGTGAGTTCGATTCCCAAGCCATACATATTGCAACAAAAGAAAAACTGATCTAATATGGTCCTAGTATTGGATTAGGTCCTGGTATTAGCCTAACTTTTTTCTTTTTTAATAATCTAATATTTTAAAAATGGCAAAAGCTCCCTTTGGATTCCAACTACTTGACCTCAATCATTCAGCAGTTTGATAGGCCCCAACCAGACCTTTTATTTACTGTGGGGCAAGCAAGGAGACAAAGACTAAACATGCACTCAACAAAAGAGGGACGCCTTGTTTGCTTTTGTATTGGACGGCCATAAATGAATGGAACCAAAAACTAGTCACCTGGTCCGAGCCCAGTCCAAGAGGGTCTTAGCCCACCTATTTAGACCTAGCCCATCGATTCACAGAGCACGCCAATAGATTTAAGATTTTTCTTCCCTCCAATTTATATTGTTTTGTCAATTTGCATGTCTGCAGTCCACAGCTTCAAAGCCCATTGTAAATGAACGATGATAAGTTAAATAGATGGCTTTCTTGGTACAGTTGGAAGTGAATCGAACTCAGACTAGCGGACAACGATGTACTTCAAAGTTCGAGCCTGGACTCGGACGCACGATTTGAGCCTTAGAATATGCGAAGGTTCAATACTTTCTGGTTCAAATACAAGGGGTACAAAACTACTCTCGGCCATAAGACACCTTAAAACCCGTTTGCTACTTACTCTTTAATATTTTTTTAATCTTCACCGAAAAACTCATTTAAGATAATTTGAACATTATTAAGACGAGTAAAATAAACCTTTTAGAGCGTATGAAATGGATACAAAGGCATTAAAGGAAGTATTTAATTACGAGACCGAAACTTTAGAACCGGAATTACCGAGTCTCATAATCAAGTAAAAAAATGAAATCGTACGAACCTTTCTTTTACTACACATCGAGTCTCACGCTTGACAACGAGCGAAACTAAAATTGTAATTTTGTGGTCACTGACCTTGCAATCAAACACCCACTAAATGACAAAACGGAGCACAATTTCAGAGTTTGATACGGAGCACTGTGTGATATTTAAAGAAAAAATATTGGAGTTTGATATGGAGGATAATGCATGGATACACATATATATTTACGTAGAGAGACTATAGTTCATGAGCATACTCATTAATTTTCATATTAGACGGGGTCAGCTACATGAATTCTTTGTTTCCAGGTATCCCTATGACGTGTAGTTAACTCACAATAAGCTATATCATTTTTTATTGTTTCTTTTCAACACTTTTCAAATTTAGTTTTTTATACCTTCTTTCATCTGGACGAAAATGTAATGGTCCTTGTTTACTTATCTCCAAAGCAATACTCATAATTTATGTAATCCATGATATAAAAATCCAATGTCAGAAACCTAACACAACCCTCCTCCTTTATCCGGGCTTGGGACCGACAATGCAAGAGTGATCCCTTACATGAGTGAAGTTACTCATTAATGTTCTAATATTTTTAAAATTTTGATCATTCGATCTTTAAGATCGACCTTTAAAACCATTAAAGCAAAAAAACAAATAGTATCGAGTAAATTGTACTCGTAAAAAATAATATGTTGTTTTTTGAAATTTGAATTTTAACTACCGATTTTACTAGTCTAATAATTGAAATCTTTAGAAATGTTTAAGCATTATGAATGAATACGTGCATCAACTAAATTCTCTTTCTATATATATATACACACATGTCTTTCTTGAATTTAGAGTTTTACCGTATTCATAATATGAAAAGACAACATAATTAATATCGTTCGTAACAATGCAAAAGTCTGCGCATTTTTATATATGAAGTCAAGATGCATAATACTTCGATTTGATTCACCAACCCCACCTAACCCATTTACTTCCTCACCATTCTTCTATTTTTCTCTCGTACTTCGTGTCCAACATAGTTAAGCTAATGATTGACCTGTTTTTGCCCCTACCCAGGGATAGCAACTCCGTGTTCCGGGTCATGTTTGTGCTGTATCGGTTCATGTTCATGTCAGAAACAGGTCAATCTGAGTGCAACCTGTTTGTCTCCATGTTGATTTAGATGGATGCGATATACAAACAATCGGGTTATGTTACTTCAGATGGATATCGAAGTGGACCTTTCGACCGTGTTCGTATCGAGTTCTTTCTGTGTGTGTCTCTTATATTATCAATCCCTGCTCTACCCACATAGAGAGATCTCAACCTCTCAACCAGACATGTCCAATTTGAAGCCGGACCTGGATTTCTAACTAAAACCAAATTGAGCCGAAAAACGACTGAAATTGGGACTGATTAACCAAAACCAAATCGAGAACCACGGTCTGTGGAGCGCGCACAGAGCGGCTTACCTACACGGGCAGGCCACCCTCGTCTCTTCATACATTCTCTTAACTCTATGGTCCAAAATCTGCTCAACTGATTTTATCGGTCTAGAATTTTGACAAATTTACTTAATGGTTCAAAATTAAGATTGACATACATTGCATCTCTCACAAGTAAAGTTTTAAATCCTTAGGGTTAATTTTCCAAAGTGATGAAAAAATTGATAGAGATGTTATGGATAAAATTAATGTCAGTTGGTTAACTGGAGAAGAGCATAAAATATTATGTGTGATAAGAATACACCATTAAAGTTGAACCCAAATATTATATACCAGCAATTAGACCTACTATGTTTTATAGTTTTGAGTGTTGAGCAGTTACTTATCAATATTTGCAAAAGATGTCCGTAGCAAAAATGAAGATTTTGAGATGAATAAGTGGTTACAAAAGAAAATACCATATACATAATGAGATTATTAGAAATCAATTGAGAGTAACACCAATAGAGGATAAAATAAGAGAAAATCGTTTAAGATGATTTATACATCTAGAAAGACGACCAATATATGAAAAACTATATTGTGAAAATATTAAAAGAGGAAAAGAACAACTACAAAAATGTTGGAAAGAAATAAAAAAATGATATAGTTTATATTGAGTTAACTACTAATATGATATGTGATAGGATTATGTGAAAACAAAGAATCATGTAGCCGACCCCATCTAATATGGGAAAAAGTTAGTTGTTGTTGTATTTAGTGAGAGTGCTACATTAAAGGGTTTGAACTTTTAGTTAAGGTGAGATTAGTAATGACTTGACTTAAAAAAAATTCAATCAAATCGAAAACCAAAAAAATGCAAATTGTGTGAATCTCATCTCATCATCGTCGTCCCTTTTTAAATACATGAAAACGTTTTATTGAAAATAACATTTAAATATAAAATATTGACAAAAGCTTAAAGAACGATAGAGGTAGATATTTTGATAGCTAAGCATTATTCTCACCATAAATCTTTTTCTTCCACTTCTTCTTTTTATTATTATATATGTTTTTACCTATAATCCATCGAAAAGGCCGAAGTTAAATATGAATACCGTGAGAGTGGAAATTTACAAACATTGTTAGAGTTGAGGGCCCTGCCAGGTGGCGCTTCAAAACTTACAAATCACATCGCATAAAAAGTTTATTAAAAGTGGTTGTAATAAGAGACCTCAACCTTTAATTGGCTCTAATTATGAATGACTCACTATCTTATCACAATATAATACGTAATGAGGGTTGTTATATGTACACCTTTTTTACTACCATACAACCTAATTTTTGTAAATACCAAAAAAGACCTCAACTATATTTCTCTCCTCTTTTCACATCAAATTCTGATGATATTCATGCTCGATTTTCATTCAATTTCTATTGATTATTAAGTGCTACGTGATTAACCAAACATCATCGATTAGTTAGTTACGAATTTAGTTTGAATCAAATGAAGAAAAAACAAGAACGGAAAAAGAAAATCAAACAGTCAATCGATCTACCAATTGTTTTCAATTTTTTTGATTTTATAAGATTGACTTTTACTAAGATCATCTATTTTTGTTGTTTTACCTCAAATCTAATTTCTTTTAAATTATTTGAAAAATATTTTTGATTTGAAGTGAAACCGAAAAGTGGTTGACGAAATCGCTCATCAAAACGTTGCACAAACATTAGTATCGCGTCTCTTAAAAGGAAGACGTGGAACCCGGTCTCCTTCCTTAAGCGAGACGCTTCATGTACCACGTCACCCTAAACATATTCTGTCAGACAGCTTTTCACGGAAAGCAAGGCGAAAAAGTAAAACCATCAACCAAACCGCGGCATCTGATCTTATTATCATTATCATTATTTTACTACGAGAGGTGAATTTTTTTATTTTCACGTATGCATACGATAAACTTTCTAACTTAACGATAAAAACAAAGAGGCAGAACGAAACGTACCATGACGCAATGGATGACCACAGTACGCTTTGGCCGATTCTCACGCCAACGTATTATTACTAACTTCCCTTTTTCTTTCTTTTCGTCTCTTTATTTTCCTCGAACTGAAAGAAGCCTATTTTCGTCATTTCGATCATCTGGGTCGCGTACGGACACAGACGCTCGATGCCTTGACAGAGGGACCCCGTCCATTTATTTCTATATTGACAAATATGCCCCTTGACTTTGAGATATTGAAAAGCCAGCGTCCTTTCGGGCTCCCAATGGGCATGAGCTGTAACCCAAACCAAGGGAATATTCTTTTCCATCCTTGCCGACAATAAAAAACCGCGTATTTCACGTTATAATAACGTTTAAATAAATGCCCGTCACGCTGTAGCCGATATTTTGGCAGCCGAGTCAAAGAAATGAGCAATTGCAGGCTTCCTCGTTAGTTCGTATCGTTCGCTTGTTGCTTGTTCATGACTTGCCTTGGTTAGTCAACAAACACAAGCCGAGCTTAGACCCACACAAGCCAATTCATTAAGCTTGTAAAATAAGGTTCTCGAATAATCAAATTGAACTTCCACGTCTATAAAAGGCACCCGAAGCCTCCGTAGTCATCTTCTTTCCCCCCACCAACGGATTGGTAGGCGTGCATTGAGGAGCGTCAGACGGTTCTCTTCCCTTCTGTATATTTCTTTTCTTTTCTCTATTTCTTTCTTTTCATTTTCTCATGTAGTGTTTGTTCTTTCCAATCATTGTTTTGGTGTTTTATCTTGGTTCTCTCTCTGATTTGGTCTTGTTTTTCTGAGTTTGATGTTAATAAACTTCCGTTCTTGGTGGTGTTTTGGTAGTAATTTATGTGTCTTTTGGGGGTACATTGAGGGAAGCGGAGTTGAATAAGTAATGTGGATGTTTTGCGGGCATTTTTAGGGCGTTATGACTTGGACACCTGGTGGGGTTCATCTGACAATTTGTTCCTGGATCTAACCTTTGTGAAACTCTTGTTTTTCGATTTATTGGATTTTCGGATTCCGATTCTTACGGTTTTAGGGCGTAGAAAAAGTTGGATTTTGTATGATCTGAGATGTTTTTGATGTCTGATATCTCTGTATGTGTGTCGAGAATCAATTTGGAATTATAAACGCAATTTTTTCTTAGTATCATTTACTTAGTCCCTTTCCTTTTTGCCGCGTTTAGGTGATTTTCATCCCTTGTGGTGGTGTTCTAAAGAGAATGTGTCTTTGCATCTCTTTACCGTTCATCTGTCTTTCGAAATGCTGAATATGGTATCTGGTATTTAACAATTATCAGCTTGTCGTGACATGTGGGTCTGCTACATATACACTTGTAGCCCCAGGTTTCAGGACTGAACCTCACCTTAATCGTTCAGAAGGGAAAAAAACAAGAGGAAAAAAATAGTACCATGTTGCTTCTGATTATTTTGTTTATGTGAAGCTTATAACATAGTTCATCCTCAGATCTTTGCGGTTTAAATTTGTGTCCAGGATTGAGAACCTCATCTGATGTCTCTTCTTGGCACTGTCAAACCGCCCGTAGAATATATATATATCTCCCAAATCGACTTTGTAAAGGCTTATGGTCTAGATCTGCAAGTATGTGGCTTGCAGTGACATGATCTTGAGATCAATGAAATGACAGATGCAGAAGCCTTTTCAAACTTACTCTAAATTGGTAAGAGAAAGCATGTTCAATAGGGTTGTACGTCCTTTTGTTGGTGTTGGATCTAATTGTTTGCTTTGTGCTCATTTACAGATTCGATGCCTATTGGAGCGACTGATGAAATGTGGAGCTGGTGTAAAAGAAATTGCTAGCTTGACTTTATTGATTCATACTTTGGTCTATCAGACCTATTCCCCCCAATTTGGGGTCGATTGACAGCATTTTCCCACGGATTGGAGATAGATAGATTGCTAATGGCCATCGCAAAAGGCAACAAGTTATCCCCATTTTCGTCTATTTGTTACAAAGTTCGTTTTCTGACCGAGGCAATTCTGGATGCAACACAAATTTGTAATCTTGAGGATAGATACCTGCTTGAGGAGCAGTTGGGGGTGGGCCAATTTGGGGTTATTCGGACCTGTTTAGATAGACGAACAGGCGAGAAATTGGCTTGCAAATCCATTGCAAAAGATAAATTGGTGACCTTGGAGGACGTTCAGAGTGTGAAATTAGAGATAGAAATGATGGCTCAATTATCGGATCATCCGAATGTTGTTGGTCTGAAAGCAGTTTTTGAGGAGGAGGATTATGTGCATTTGGTCATGGAGCTCTGTGCAGGTGGTGAACTTTACCAGCTGTTGGTGGAAAATGGCCGCTTTTCAGAAAAAGAGGCTGCAGTTTTGTTCAAGCAATTGATGGAAGTTTTGATGTATTGTCATGAAAAGGGTGTTGTTCATAGAGACTTGAAGCCAGAGAACATTCTATTGGCAACAACGGAGATGTCATCGCCGATAAAGTTGGCGGATTTTGGCCTTGCAACCTACATAAGACCAGGTATCATTTATTCTGAGTTAAGTTATATGGTTTCTTATCTTCCGTTGTATATTATGTTACTAAATGGCATTAGTGTTTCTGTTTGACAGGGCAAAGTCTGTACGGCATCGTCGGAAGTCCATTTTATATTGCTCCTGAAGTTTTGGCTGGGGGCTACAACCAAGCTGCAGATGTATGGAGCGCTGGTGTGATTCTTTACATTCTGCTTAGTGGAGTTCCTCCGTTTTGGGGGGAAACCAAAACAAAGATTTTCGATGAAGTGAGGGCTGCTGACATATGGTTCCCGTCAGACCCTTGGGATCAAATGTCTGCGTCTGCTAAGGAATTGATAGCAGGAATGCTCCACAGAGATCCAAGGAAGAGACTTTCAGCATCGCAAGTTTTAGGTGAGGATGATAACCATTTACTTGTCATCTTTTTCATCATGTAGGACTTGTATGCTGATTTATGACGAACAGAAATAACGATCCCTGGCTGGCTCTAGATGTTGTGTTTGGGGTGTTGAATTGCGTTGGTTTTAGCAATGACGTCTCCTTTTTTTTCTGTTGGTTCATGCTTGGCCTCATTGAACTCTGATCCGAATGAGGGACTCGGTCTACTTTTCATTGTACATTTTTAACCTGCTTCTACTTTCTGAATAATGGAAGTACAAAGCTGAGTGCAGACATAGGTTTTATGTGATGTCTTCCGTCTGAGATCGGAAAGTATATCTATATCACCAAAAGAAAGTCTGCAGTGCCTACCAACGGATTGGCTGTTGATTATTTTTTCTTAATGTACAACCAACGGATTGGCTGTTGATTATTTTTTCTTAATGTACAACGCATCATTATTGTCGTGCTAGGATTGTGTTGAGATGCTTATGTTCTCATCTTTCTACGTTTGCAGATCATTGTTGGATGAGAAATCAAGAGCTCGTCAGGGAGTCTTCTCCTGAGCAATTCCACTGCATGAGCAATGGCACTGCCGCTTTTGGCGATGCTCAGCCCGAATTCTCCCCTACTTTTACATGCAAATCATCCTTTTCTTCGTTTTTGGTTGATGATGCTGTATGCTCGCCGTCTTCTCGCTATACATTTGGGAGCTGTGGGTCCAGCAACCAGGATTTCAATTCTTCGATGGCGTCTGCCTCTGCACAGAGCTTCGCATTCTTTGGTCCTTGCTCCCTGGATGAGCAACAGCAGCAATGTTCTTTCTCAGACAACTTAGACAGTTCAACTACCATGGAGAGAGGTCATAATTTCTTGTTCCATTTTTCTTCGGCCTTTTGACTTGGCCTGAACTGTTCCCATTTCCCAACGGTATGGATGGTTTCTAAAATTGCCTCTTCAGTTCCTTGCAGATCTAAACTTTTGGGAACATGCTAATGTCGTCGCCAGCCTCTCAGCTTGAGGAAGAAGAGATGAGAGCGATGTGCGTAGGGAACCCACATTGGCTTCGCGTGCAACAGAGACGAATAGCGTTGGCAGGAGAAACCGCACCATTTTTCTTAGGCGAGTTCGAGCAGCTCGGCAACCTGGACTTATTGGTGACGGGGTCATTGATTCGTTGATCCTCCTTTACCAATCTTCCAAGTGCTGCATCTCTCCAGTCATTCCTGGTTTGTTAGGTTCTTCCCATATGTAAGCGAAATACACAAAAGGGAAGTTACCCCTTGTATCCAATTAGAATAGGCCAACATTTTTGTAACGAGGAATATGGTGTTATCAATAAAGTATTTAATGGGAGATGATGTAATTATTTTGTTGTCTAATTTTATCCTAATTTGCTGGTTCTGCTTTGCTTCATATCTCAAGCTGGTTCAGGATCTCAAAGCTTTGCAAGATGGACGGTCAATCAGCTTGCCTCCTTTCTTTTCAACAAATTATGACTGTTTAATAGTTTTGAAATTGTATAGTTGACAAGAATATCTTTACCGGCCATTTTTATTGTTTTTTCTAATTCTGGACCGTGGAAATATTATCTAAATCTGTATTTCCGGACCAGAGGATCCCTGATTTGGTTCTGGTTCTGGTTTTCGCTCTTGCCTGGTCTGTTTTAATTCTGGCCATTTTCTTGTCTATTCGGGTTCCAGTTGGCATTGCGTCACGGTTCCAACCTGGCCGTGTCTAGTTCCAGTTAGATATGTTTTCATCAAAAATAGCATTATATATCTTGATTGAGCCATCGCCAAGCATCTGCCTCACGCAATTTTTAGGAATTAAAAGAAAAAGGAACCATAGACCACAAATTAAAAAACATGGCATTTTCCAAATTGCAACATAAGGAAGACATCATTCTATAACAAATTGTTGAACGTGCAAACGCATCACAGTTTCCTATATTTTACGTGTTTCCACTCTTGATTCATGTTAGTAATTTAATCTTCGTTAATTTAAATTCTTTAACTTATCAATATGCCTTACGTGATGTGTTTCAAGGCTTACACTGTACTATAAATGTCGACAATACTGCAATATTTTTGAAAAGAAACATGAGGACTTTTTCTTAAATAAGTTGACTTTAAATTCATGTAATACATAATGCCAATCTCTCTTTCTCTTCGTTGCATTCTATCAGCACATACCGCACAATGATTTTCTGGCAAAAAATGGGTGTTGAAATGCCAAAACCTTGGGGACTGCTTATACATATTGTTTTCATGCACAAGTTAATCAGTTTGCTCAAAATGGCAAAATTGGTAACATATCAAAACGATAGTATATAGCGAAATTAATAAGATAATAAATAGCAAACACCAACATTAAGTTGTCATGATAATCATAATACAAGCAAGCAAATAAGTTAACCAGCTGACAATTAATCTCATCATCTCCCTATGAATAAGAGAGCATTGTTTAGCTGATGGGGAAACAATGAGACTCGAAAAAGCTCCGTTTTACAGGAAAATTGTTTGACTTCCTCCTCCTTACATGAGTATGGACGGGAAAAAAATGAAGAAAGAAAGGGTTTTAAAGCCCATAAGATATCGAAGAAAGCCTGGTTCAAGTCACACACAGTGTATTGATACGGCCTAATGTAAAAGCAAGGCCCGGTTTAGGACCTATATCGTTTCAATTTTCCTCACGAAAGATACGGATAGCATTGGGACATATTAAATATCAAGTATTATTATAATCGAGCACAAAATTGTTTCTAATGTTGATAGGAAAGACTTAACATAAATTATTCTACTGTTGATTGTGAAGTCTCGTGCTATAGATATTAAGCAATGTTAATCTTCAACTCTTCTCTTAAAATAAAACTCTAAAAGGAAAGATTGATGATATAATGTTAATAGTTGTCACAGTTTTATCCTAATCACATTGGATGACTAAACTACTATAATTGATAATTCAGTATTGTCGTGATGGTTAGTATCAAAATATTAATCCTGTGAGTAGACATGATCGGTTTCAAGCTGCCCCAATGAACCGATTGAAACTAGAACAAAAAATAACAGTTTGAAACTGTTGGTTCTGGTAAAAACTTTTAAAATTTTTGACCAGTTCTAAAATCACAACCTATTAACCTGAACTGGTCCCGGGCCGACTCAGTTATGGTTCCAGGTTTTAAGGTAACCGAATCCGAGAGTTGGAACTGGTCATGTCTACCGGTGAGTGCTTTTGAATGACGATTAGTTGCTGCCAATCGATACCCAAAGACCCCACTTTTCTGTTGGATTCAATTTAGATCCAGTATCGGATATATCTGACCCATACTTGTGGGCCGAATCGGATCGTTTCCACAAAAAGATTGTTACCCGATCTGATCTGGAGTCTCACACCGACTCTGGTAATCCGCGCCTAAATTTGAACCGCTCGTCTACGTGTGTTGGCGGAACTTTAACGCCAAGTTTCCAAAAACTAGTCTCTCTGTGTGTAAATTCTTTCTTTCCGTGTTGGATTATTTCTCTACCCTCCCTTCCTCTAATCCCAACGTCCTCCTCTTCATCTTCTCTCTCCCACTCAGTCCTAGAGCATACGGTCGTCTCATGTCTGCTATCTCTACTTCCCTCTCTACATTGAATTCCTTCTGTTGCATTGTTTTTTATAGGGTTTGAGAGCGGCAGACATCCATTTCTTTCTAAGGGACATGATCTGTGAATTGTGTGTTTCTTTTTTGATCTACTAAATTGTGTCTTATTCTCATTCTTTTCTTCCTTTTGTTTATCTCGTTGAACTTAGAACTCCCTCTCTCTCTCTCAATCGAGGTACCTGAGCGAGTTCTATCGGCGGTGGGAATATTTTATCGAGAAGAAGACGAGAAATTCCATCTTCTTTCACCCGAAGTTACAATCCATTGATCTCGAAGCAACGCCATCGTTTTCACTGTTCAATGATCGGAATTTGCAAATTGACAGGAAGTGCTGAGACAGGAACTTTATTCATCCCTGATTACTCTAGAATCTGGTTAGACCCTCTCTTTCTCTCTCTCGATGTTAATCAAAGAGGAACCATTATGTCGGTTGATATGTTCCATCGCGCCCAATGTCAACAACGTTAGTGTTCGAGAGTTTGCCAATCTAGAGAGGTCATGCTCCTTGGTTCTAAGGATATGTAAACTGTATTTTCATTGGTTGTGTGTGATTCATCCATCTCAATGGTTGCCTAAGATTAACGAGCTTTCCAATGATTTTATTGGATTTTTAGGGCGTTTCAGTTCATGAGGTGTTCGCCCGTTTACTGAGTGTCACAGCAAAAGGAATTTGGATGCGTTCCTCGTTCTGTTGACTGATGATCGTAAGAAATTGGCAATCTAGAGAGGTTATGTTTCTTAAATCCAATAATTGTAATTGATTATTGAACTCCGTGTTACAGTTATTTCTGATTCAACGATCTCGATGGTTCCCTAAGATGAACGAGTTTGCGTGTGATTTGATGGGACTTGGCATTTCAGTTGATTATGTGTTTGTGCGTCTATTGAGTGCCGTGGGTGAAGGAGATTGATGCATTCGTCATTCTGTTATCTGACAATAGTGCTTATTTTTCAATCTAGAGAGATTATGTTACTTAAACCCAACGATCTGTAGATGAAAACCATGTTTTCACAATCAGTTCTGTCTGGTTCAGGCAGAGTGCCTATGATTTGATGGGATTTTTACGACGTTTCAGTTCACTAGTCTTCCTGTGTGTATTGCATGCCTGAGAAAAAAGTTTGGACGCGTTCTTTGGTCTGTTGACTGCGTGTGTTCATGGTCATGACTCATGAGAATTCTTAAACCTTCTAGTGAGAACTCCCTGTACTTTCTTTATTAGGAAGTTTTTCTTCAGCATCCTTTACATCTCTTTCATGATCATGGATTATCTCATTGTTTTCCTACAGATCTCCCCTGGTTTTCTCTATTTGATTTTCCACAGACTATTATTTCACAATTCTCTTTTGGTTCAATGCTGCAATGAAAATTAATGGAGTAAATTTCTGAAGCCAATAGGCCAATATTAGTTGGTTGTGTAATATGGAAACCACACGGATTTTAGATGTCCTAAAGCAATTGTGGATCCATTTTGGTTTCCTTTTTTACCTCTTGTTAGATTTCCTGCATGTGTGACAAACAGGGTCAAAGTTTTGGGTCGTTCAAGATTCGGATGTGTTTTCGTGTTGCGGTTTGGCTGGCATGAGAGGGCTGGACCAGAAACAACAGTGTCTTAGGCCGTTGATCAGCTTCCCAACTTTGCATAGAAGTACTTAAAATTGCCGATTACTTCTTCCAGCATGATGAACTGGCACCACAAGGTTGTAAGATGAACAAGGTGTGTCGGTGAGTTAAACGGACATTATTTAATCAAAAGGGGAAACACAGGAGATCTCTCCTCTTCTTCTCTTGCCACTAGGAACGGAACTCATGTGAGGATCACTTTTGTTCTAAGACTGTCCGTGTAGTGTGAGACTGGATAAAATATGGGTCGTGTTTATGATCCTCTTTTCCTTTGGTTCTAATCCACCCTTACTCATGTTAGGACCTCGACTAACTGGGGTTTGAGTAAGTCAGCCCACTATGGGGTAAAGCACTCTCAGAACTTATTTTCTCCATTCACAAGACTTGAACTCGAGATCTTGCTTTACGGAAAGTGTCAACTTGGTTTATGATTGCTTTGTCTTTCACTTAGCCCATAAGTCATGTCATTGGGAGTCAAACTCTCTGTCAAATAAGTTTTCAGCGTCATATGGGGTTCTAACACGAGGCCCTCATCAGCTACATAGACGTTTAACCATGGTGGTCTATAAAGGTCTAATCTTCCAATACAGTTTGACGGCAACATCACTATGTGTCTAGGGAGTGCAGTTGGTAGGAATTGGTATAATGCTGTTTAGCTTTCTCATCCCATTTTGCTCTTTTTCTTAATTGAGCTTCTGCAAATGGTGGAAGAAAAAAAAAGTTCTCACTGGTAAGCATCCTGTGTCTAGACAAATGCAATGTGATGCATTGATTTTCATTCAATTTTCCAGTGACAAGTTTTGTAACATTTGATTTTCCTATTAACAAGTTCAAGAGAAAAACTGAGATTCTTCCCATTTTTGAACATCTTTAATTGTATGTCTGTTGCAGATGACATCTCATGTAGGCATTTTATAATTTTTGTGATAGCACTTTGGGAGGAAGATTTGATATCTCAAAAGCAAAGGATTGTTGTTAGATGAGTTTGACAATACAGACCAGAATGCCAAGGGCAAACTTCTAGATGCTTAGTGGATAAAGAAACAAAACATTGGCTAGAACTGCCTCTGCTACCTGCCTCAGGTACCCTCTCACCATGCTTGCGTCACATTAAGTTTGTTTGAATGCACAAACCATAACGGGGAGACTGCTTCTGGTAGCAACAGCCCCAGGGATGCGATGTCTGTGGAGGGATTGGGTCTGTGTGGCTCATTGTTCAGGTTTCAGCCCACATGGTTTGGTGATGCAAATGTAAGGAAATATATCTAAATCTTTATTCACCGGACCTCTCGAAAGGAGGGTCTTACAAAGAATCAAGCCATAAGGCTTATATTTTCTTAGTGTACAAGAGACATATAGGAGGTATCAGCAGCAAGGCCCTCCAAACGGCTAGGTTTCTAGCTGCTGGAGAGTGCCCAACCACTAGAATTCTAGCTGTTGGGACCCTTGTTTCTGGGTCTCCTTCAACAAAACATAAACAACAACAACAACAACAACTAAGCCTTTTCCCATACTAGACGGGGTCGGCTACATGGATTCTTTGTTTCCACAGATCTCTATCGTGTGCCATGTTAGCAGTTAACTCCCAATAAGCTAGATCATTCTTTATTGTTTCTTTCCAACACTTTTGTGGTTGTCTTCTACCTCTTTTAATACTTTCCAAATTTAGGTTTTCTAACCTTCTTACAGGTTCTTCTTTTGATCTTCTTTCTATATGTCCAAACCATCTTAAACGATGTTCTCTCAAATCCTCTATTGGTGCCACTCCTAATTTGTTTCTAATAACCTCATTATGTATACGGTCTTTTCTTATATGACCACTCATCCATCTCAACATCTTCATTTCTGTCACAGACATCTTTTGTACATGCTGATGATTAATTGCCCAACACTCAGAACCATAAAACATGGCAGGCCTAACTGCTGCTCTATAATATTTACCTTTTAATTTTAATGGTATCTTCTTGTCACAAAGAATACCTGATGCTCCTCTCCATTTTAACCAACCAGCATTAATTCTATGTGTAACATCTCCATCAATTCTTCCATCACTTGAAAAATTGACCCTAGGTATTTAAAACTTTCCTTTTGGGGAATGCAATGTGTGCCAATTTTAATTTCTATGTCCTCTGAAGTAGCCAAATGATCAAACTTACATTCCATATATTCTGTCTTTGTTCTACTAAGTCGGAGGCCTTTGTTTTCTAATGTTTCTCTCCATAGTTCCAATTTTCTATTAACTTTTTCCTTAGACTCCTCCACTAATACAATGTCATCTGCAAATAACATACACCAAGGTACTTCATCTTGAATATGTTTTGTTAACTCATCCATCACCATTATAAATAAGTATGGACTTAAAGTTGATCCTTGATGTAACCCAATATTAACTTCAAAGAAGTCTGTCGTTCCTTCATGAGTCCTCACACATGTTTTTGCACCATCATACATGTCTCTTATAAGGTTAATATATGTCAATGGGATACCTCTTTTTTCCAAAGTTCTCCAAAGAACCTCCCTCGGTACCCTATCATAAGCTTTTTCTAGATCAATAAATATCATGTGAAGGTCTTTCTTTTTTGCTCTAAAATGTTCCATAAGACGTCTCAAAAGGTGAATCGCTTCAATAGTAGATCTACCAGGCATAAATCCAAATTGGTTCTCTGTTGTACTTGATACTTGTCTTAACCTACGTTCAATAATTCTTTCCCATAATTTCATAGTATGACTCATTAACTTGATACCTCGATAATTCGCACAATTTTGAATGTCTCCCTTGTTTTTATATATGGGTATAAGTGTACTTGCTCTCCATTCCTCGGGCATCTTTTGGTTTTTCCATATTTCATTAAATAGTCTTGTGAGCCAAGTGATTCCTATTTCTCCTAGTATTTTCCAAACTTCTATAGGAATATTATCTGGTCCTACCGATTTACCACTCTTCATATGTTTAAGAGCCTCTTTGACTTCATTCTTTTGAATACGTCGGTAGAAATTGTGGTTTATATACTTTTCTGACTTGGCTAAATCTCCTAAACTAATACTAACATCTTTATTTTCATTAAAAAGATTATAAAAATAGTTTTTCCATCTATTTCTTATATCATCATTTGCCACTAGAATTTTTTCATCCTCGTCTTTTATGCATCTAACATAATTAAGATCTTTAGTTTTCTTATTTCTAGCCCTAGCTATCTTAAAAATGTCTCTTTCACCCTCTTTTGAGTTGAGTTTTTTATATAAGTCCTCCCAAATCTTAGCTTTTGCTTCACTAACGGCCTTTTTTGCTTCCTTCTTTGCTTTCTTATAATCTTCTAAAGTTTCACTAGTTTTCTTAGCATAATGTAATTTGTAACATGCCCTCTTTGCCTTGATTTTGTTTTGTACTACTTCACTCCACCACCAAGCTTCTTTTTGTGCCGGTACACCTCCCTTAGATACCCCTAACACATCTTTCTCCACTTTCCTAATATGTATAGCCATATTGTTCCACATATCACAGGGTGTACCAACATAATTCCAAACATCTCCTTGAAGGACTTTTTGTTTAAATATATCTTCTTTCTCACTTTTGAGGTTCCACCATTTAGTCCGAATAGCTCGATGCACTCTTTTCTTCTTTGTCCATTTTTTTATTTGTAAATCCATAACTAAAAGTCGATGTTGGGTGGTTAAGCTTTCTCCTGGAATTACCTTACAATCTTTACAACACGCTCTATCTTTTTTTCTACAAATAAAGTAATCAATTTGTGTTTGTGATAAGCCACTCTTATAAGTAATTAAATGTTCATCTCGTTTTTTGAAGATTATATTGACTATAAAGAGATCAAATGACATAGCAAAATTTAAAATCTCCCTACCTTCCTCGTTTATATCCCCATAACCAAAGTTTCCATGAATCCCTTGATATCCTAATGCCTCTTTACCGACATGTCCATTTAAATCTCCTCCTAAACAAATCATCTCCCTTTGTGGAATCTTTTGAAACACCTTATCTAACTCTTCCCAAAAAACTGTCTTTATACTATCTTCTAGTCCTACTTGGGGTGCGTACGCACAAACTATATTCAAAACCTCTACTCCTAACACTAATTTCAATGTCATAATTCGGTCACCATATCGTTGTATGTCTACTACACTCTCCTTTAAATCTTTATTTATGATAATACCAACTCCGTTTCGAGCCTTTTCTTTACCTGAGTACCATAATTTAAAACCTGTATCCTCTATCTCCTTTGCTTTTTCTCCAACCCATTTTGTCTCTTGTAAACATAGAATATGAAATTAAAATAAAAGAAAAACAGTAAAAATACGCACATGTGCAAATACATAGTGCGCGCAATATGCACAATGTACATTTTTAACAGCAAACACCTCATGAGTCCTAACCTGGGACATTGCCAATCTTGTTGAAGCCATAGTGAGAGTTATAAGGAGTCTTGGTTTGTTGCTCTATATAATACTTTTCCCACACCGTTCTACATGCACTCTGTGGGCCATTGGTGTTGACTCTTGTTGCAAGTTCTGTGTGGCTAAACATGATGTGACATTCTTCTTTATTTAGGGAAGTGTTTTTTCATTCCATTAGATTATCTAGGTACACTCTAATACGATTGGAGCATGAGAATTCTTTAAAAGGTGACATTTAAGATAACATGTTAATCACAACTCATAGCATGAGTATATTTTGAAGATTTAACACTTGCAGAAATAGTGTATCATTAATGAGGACAGTTATTTTTTATCATTTAATAGCTAAATTAAAGATTATATGGTGAATACTTCAAAAGAAGTAGATGAAGGCCCCAAAACTATTAGGATGAACCAATGAACAATATCTTACTTCAAACAAGCAAACAACAACAACTAAGCCTTTTCCCATACTAGACGGGGTCGGCTACATGGATTCTTTGTTTCCACAGATCCCTATCGTGTGCCATGTTAGCAGTTAACTCCCAATAAGCTAGATCATTCTTTATTGTTTCTTTCCAACACTTTTGTGGTTGTCCTCTACCTCTTTTAATACTTTCCAAATTTAGTTTTTCTAACCTTCTTACAGGTTCTTTTGATCTTCTTTCTATATGTCCAAACCATCTTAAACGATGTTCTCTCATTTTATCCTCTATTGGTGTCACTCCTAATTTATTTCTAATAACCTCATTATGTATACAATCTTTTCTTGTATGACCACTCATCCATCTCAACATCTTCATTTCTGTCATAGACATCTTTTGTACATGTTGATGATTAACTGCCCAACACTCAGAACCATAAAACATGGCAGGCCTAATTGATGCTCTATAATATTTACCTTTTAATTTTAATGGTATCTTCTTATCACAAAGAATACCTGATGCTCCTCTCTATTTTAACCAACCAGCATTTATTCTATGTGTAACATCTCCATCAATTTTTCCATCACTATGAAAAATTGACCCTAGGTATTTAAAACTTTCCTTTTAGGGAATGCAATGTGTGCCAATTTTAATTTCTATGTCCTTTGAAGTAACCAAATGATCAAACTTACATTCCATATATTCTGTCTTTATTCTACTAAGTCGGAGGCCTTTGCTTTCTAATGTTTCTCTCCATAGTTCCAATTTTCTATTAACTTTTTGCTTAGACTCCTCCACTAATACAATGTCATCTGCAAATAACATACACCAAGGTACTTCATCTTGAATATGTTTTGTTAACTCATCCATCACCATTATAAATAAGTATGGACTTAAAGTTGATCCTTGATGTAACCCAATATTAACTTCAAAGAAGTCTGTCATTCCTTCATGAGTCCTCACACATGTTTTTGCACCATCATACATGTCTCTTATAAGGTTAATATATGTCAATGGGATACCTCTTTTTTCCAAAGTTCTCCAAAGAACCTCCCTCGGTATCCTATCATAAGCTTTTTCTAGATCAATAAATATCATGTGAAGATCTTTCTTTTTTGCTCTAAAATGTTTCATAAGACGTCTCAAAAGGTAAATCGCTTCAATAGTAGATCTGCCTGACATGAATCTAAATTGGTTCTCTGTTGTACTTGATACTTGTCTTAACCTACGTTCGATAATTCTTTCCCATAATTTCATAGTATGACTCATTAACTTGATACCTCGATAATTCGCACAATTTTGAATGTCTCCCTTGTTCTTATATATGGGTATAAGTGTACTTGCTCTCCATTCTTCGGGCATCTTTTGGTTTTTCCATATTTCATTAAATAGTCTTGTGAGCCAAGTGATTCCTATTTCTCCTAGTATTTTCCAAACTTCTATAGGGATATTATCAGGTCCTACCGATTTACCACCCAAGAGCCTCTTTGACTTATGCGTCGGTAGAAATTGTGGTTTATATATTTTTCTGACTTGGCTAAATCTCCTAAACTAATACTAACATCTTTATTTTCATTAAAAGGATTATAAAAATAGTTTTTTCATCTATTTCTTATATCATCATTTGCCACTAGAATTTTTTATCCTCGTCTTTTATGCATCTAACATAATTAAGATCTTTAGTTTTCTTATCTCTAGCCCTCGCTATCCTAAAAATATCTCTTTCACCCTCTTTTGAGTTGAGTTTTTTATATAAGTCCTCTCAAATCTTAGCTTTTGCTTCACTAACGGCCTTTTTCACTTCCTTCTTTGCTTTCTTATAAGCTTCTAAAGTTTTACTAGTTTTCTTAGCATAATGTAATTTGTAACATGCCCTCTTTGCCTTGATTTTATTTTGCACTACTTCACTCCACCACCAAGCTTCTTTTTGTGCCGGTACACCTCCCTTAGATACCCCTAACACATCTTTCGCCACTTTCCTAATATGTATAGCCATATTGTTCCATATATCACAAGGTGTGCCAACATAATTCCAAACATCTTCTTGAAGGACTTTCTGTTTAAATATATCTTCTTTCTCGCTTTTGAGGTTCTACCATTTAGTCTGAATAGCTTGATGCACTCTTTTCTTCTTTGTCCATTTTTTTATTTGTAAATCCATAACTAAAAGTCGATGTTGGGTGGTTAAGCTTTCTCCTGGAATTACCTTACAATCTTTACAACACGCTCTATCTTTTTTTCTACAAATAAAGTAATCAATTTGTGTTTGTGATAAACCACTCTTATAAGTAATTAAATGTTCATCTCGTTTTTTGAAGATTGTATTGACTATAAAGAGATCAAATGCCATAGTAAAATTTAAAATCTCCCTACCTTCTTCGTTTATATCCCTAAAACCAAAGTTTCCATGAATCCCTTGATATCCTAATGCCTCTTTACCGACATGTCCATTTAAGTCTCCTCCTAAACAAATCATCTCCCTTTGTGGAATCTTTTGAAATACCTTATCTAACTCTTCCCAAAAAACAGTCTTTATACTATCTTTTAGTCCTACTTGGGGTGCGTAAGCACAAACTATATTCAAAACCTTTGCTCCTAACACTAATTTCAACGTCATGATTCGGTCACCATATCGTTGTATGTCTACTACACTATCCTTTAAATCTTTATTTATGATAATACCAACTCCGTTTCGAGCCTTTTCTTTACCTGAGTATCATAATTTAAAACTTGTATCCTCTATCTCCTTTGCTTTTTTTCCAACCCATTTTGTCTCTTTAAACATAGAATATGAATCTTTCTTTGAATCATAGTATCTACCACCTCCATTAGCTTACCGGATAATGTTATGATATTTTGAAGAACCAATATGAATCTTATTATCTAGGACTAGCTTCCTTACCCCCCGCATTCATCTATAATTAAAATGCGGAGACCTTCTCTGAAAAATTTTCACTACATTCGGGCGGCAATGTAGCGGGACTAACTTCTTTACCTACACCTGTCCATGATGTGTGAACCCTCTTTGCAATTAATTTACTACATTCAGGCGAAAATGTAGTGGCCCTTGCTTACTTCTTACTGCATTCGAGCTCTGTAGCACGTCGCTAGGCGGGAATGCCCCAAAGCAATGCTCATAATTTTTGTAATCCATGTTATAAAAATCCGACGAAGTTTGACGCTGGTTGTCGGAAGCCTAACACAACCCTCCTCCTTTATCCAGGTTGGGAGCGGCAATGCAAGGGTGATGCCTTACATGGGCAGAGTTAATGAACAATATCTTACTTCATTGGAGTAAAATATGATAGGACCTAACTATTAAGATTTGCAATCTTGCGCTTTTTCAATAAGACGAGAGTCAATAATCAATAATAGAAATTCGAAATTTCATTTTGGATGATACTTGGTTATCAACTTTAGTGTCACACACTTGGATTTAAATTGAGATTCAATAATCTTATGCATTTACTTTTATACTCCATTATCAAACTGTTAGCAGTCTGTCACATTTAATATGAAATGATCTATGTGCAAATGTGTTACGAACAAATAAACACTTTATTATCAAGACTAGCAAGATTGCATGTCAGATAAAGGATGAGGATAGTTATCAACGGTGTTGATCTTCTCTTGTAAAATTGGATCTAGGTTAGACCCACAAGTGAGCCCAAGTCGTGGTGGAAGAAATGGAATTTAAAATCCACTGAAAATGGCTGACTTTTGATAAAGGGAAACCCTAACTATAATTAGGTGTTTTCGGGTATAAAAAGAGGCCGTTGGAGGTGCCTCTCGATTCTCTTTGACATTGGCTTATGATCGAATGCAAGGCAATAAAGATCAGCCGGAATTTGAGAATAATAGTTCCAGTATTAACTTGATTTCGGTGATTGTTAAAATGATGATTTTTTGCTCATAAGTCAATAGAATGAAGTCATTTGGGAAACACTTATATTTTCTTAGAATTTGAAGATTATGCTAAATTTTTAATTATGTAACAATTGTGGTTGTGATCGGATAAGTATTCTGGAACTCGAATTGGTTTGGTGACACTTCTGCCCGATCAATTGCTTTTGAGGTGGATTATCCAGATTCTAGATGCAGCTTATGTCATAGAGTTTCACCATTTATGTTTATTGGTAAGCGATACTTCAAAGCACGCTGTGTGAGCAATTTTTTGCAAATCCGTTCAATTGGTTGCAATAATTGATCTAAATGATAATATTTTGTACGTAAGTTGATAAAAAGAGCTCTACGAAGCACTCACATTTTTTTTAGAAATTCAAAAATGTGTTGCATTTTGAAAACACTTATAATTTTTTTGGAATTTGAAATTTATGCTGAATTTTTAATTAAGTAGCAATTGTGGCTATGATTGGATAAGTATTCTGGAACTCGAAGAATTGCTCGTGAGGCTGGTGATGCCCCATTCACCAATTGGGTTGGTGACGCTGCCTGAGCAATTGCTTTTGAGGTGGAATATCCCTATTGTAGCTAGATGCAGCTGAAATCGTAGAGTTTCATCATTTATGTTTATTGGTAAGTGATATTTTGAAAATTTGTTACTAAATGATTTACACTTTATTTTAGAAAAGATTTATAATAGTCATAGTATTATTTAATTATTAGTGCTAAAACATTTTTAGCAAACCCATTCAATTGATTTTAATAATTGATTTAAATGTATGTTGATTTAAATGATAATATTTTATACGTAAGTTGATGAAAAAGAGTTATTGGAAGCATTTACATTTTTTTTGAGAATTTGAAAAATGTGTTGCATTTCGAAAATGAATGTGCTGAATTTTTAATTAAGTAGAAATTGTGGTTGTGATTGGATGAGTATTCTCGAACACGAAGAGTTGCTCGTGAAGCAAGTGATGTTCCATTGATCAATTGGGTTGCTGACGCTGCCCTGAGCAATTGCTTTTGAGGTGGAATATCCCTATTCTAGCTAGATGCAACTTAAATCATAGTTTCATCATTTATGTTTATTGGTAAGTGAATTTCGAAAATTTATTACTAAATGATTTACCCTTTTATTTTATTTTAGAAAAGATTTATAAAAGTCATAACATTATTTACTTATAAGTGCTAAAGAATTTTTTGCAAACCCATTCAATTGATTTTAATAATTGATTTAAACGATAATATTTTATAGGTAAGTTGATGAAAAAGAACTATTGTTAGCACTTACATTTTTTTGAGAATTTGAAAAATGTGTTGAATTTCGAAAATGAAATTTGTGCTCAATTTTTAATGAAGTAGCAATTGTGGTTGTGATTGGATAAGTATTCTGGAACTCGAAGAGTTGCTCGTGAAGCAGGTGATGCCCCCCCATTCACCAATTGGGTTGGTGACGCCGCCTGAGCAAATGCTTTTGAGGTGGAATATCCCTATTTTAGGTAGATGCAGCTTAAATCATAGAGTTTCATCATTTATGTTTATTGGTAAGTGATATTTCGAAAATTTGTTACTAAATAATTTACCCTTTTATTTTATTTTAGAAAAGATTTATAATAGTCATAGTATTATTTAATTATTAGTGCTAACGATTTTTTTAGAAATCCATTCAATTGATTTTAATAATTGATTTAAATGTGTGTTGATTTAAATGATAATATTGTATAGGTAAGTTGATGAAAAAGAGCCATTGGAAGCACTTACATTTTTTTTTAGAATTTGGAAAATGTGTTGCATTTTGAAAATGAATTTTGTATTGACTTTTTAATTAAGTAGCAATTGTGGTTGTGGTTGGATAAGTATTCTGGAACTCAAAGAGTTGCTCGTGAAGCAGGTATGGGGTTGATGACGCCGCCTGAACAATTGCTTTTGAAGTGGAATGTCCCTATTCTAGCTATATGTAGCTTAAATCATAGAGTTTCATCATTTATGTTTATTGGTAAGTGAAAAGATTTATAATAGTCATAGTATTATTTAATTATTAGTGCTAATTTTTTTTTGCAAACCCATTCAATTGATTTTAATAATTGATTTAAATGCATGTTGATTTAAATGATAATATTTTATAGGTAAGTTGATGAAAAAGAGCTATTGGAAGCACTTACATTTTTTTTGGAATTTGGAAAATGTGTTGCATTTCGCAAATGAAATTTGTGCTGAATTTTTAATTAAGCAGCAATTGTGGCTGTGATTGGATAAGTATTCTGGAACTCGAAGTGTTGCTCGTGAAGCAGGTGATGCCCCATTGACCAATTGGGTTGGTGACGCCTTCTGAGCCATTGCTTTTGAGGTGGAATATCCCTATTCTAGCTAGATGCAGCTTAAATCATGGAGTTTCATCATTTATGTTTATTGGTAAGTGATATTTCAAAAATTTGTTACTAAATGATTTACACTTTTATTTAATTTATTTTTTTTTATAATAGTCATAGTATTATTTAATTATTAGTGCTAAAGAATTTTTTGCAAACCCATTCAATTGATTTTAATAATTGATTTAAAAGTATGTTGATTTAAATAGTAATATTTTATGGGTAAGTTGATGAAAAAAACTTATTGTTAGCACTCACATTTTTTTTGAGAATTTGGAAAATGTGTTGCATTTCAAAAATGAAATTTATGTTGAATTTTTAATTAAGTAGCAATTGTGGTTGTGATTGGATAAGTATTCTCGAACTCGAAGAGTTGCTCGTGAAGCAAGTGATGCCCCATTGACCAATTGGGTTGGTGACGCCGCCTGAGCAATTGCTTTTGAGGTGGAATATCCTTGTTCTAGCTAGATGCAACTTAAATCATAGAGTTTCATCATTTATGTTTATTGGTAAGTGATATTTCAAAAATTTGTTATTAAATGATTTACCCTTTTATTTTAATTTAGGAAAGATTTATAATAGTCATAGTATTATTTAATTATTAGTGCTAACAAATTTTTTACAAACCCATTCAATTGATTTTAATAATTGATTTAAATGTATGTTGATTTAAATGATAATATTTTATTCGGAAGTTGATGAAAAAGAGCTATTGGAAGCACTTACATTTTTTTTGAAGAATTTGAAATTTGTGTTGTATTTTGAAAATACTTATATTTTTATAAAGTTTGAAGTTTGTGCTGAATTTTTAATTAAGTAGTAATTGTGGCTGCGATTGGATAAGTATTCTGGAACTTGAAGAGTTGCTCGTGAAGCAAGTGATGCCCGATTGACCAATTGGGTTGGTGATGCCCCTTGAGCAATCGCTTTTGAGGTGGAATATTTATATTCTATATGCAGCTTATATCGTAGAGTTTCATCATTTATGTTTATTGGTAAGTGACATTTCAAAAATTTGTAATTTTACTAAATTATTTACTCTTTTATTTTAAACAAGATTTGTAATATTCATGGTCAGTGTTGTTTGACGCGTATCATATCGTGTATCGCTAGGCTCCACGATACGGGCGTATCGTATCGTATCATATTTTAATATTAAAAAACTATAAAAATTATTTTAAAAATCAATAAAATTAGTAAAAATCCGAAAAAAATCAAGAAAATTCTGGAAAATTCTGGTAATTGCTTTAAATTCATATAATACAAAGTTTATCATAAATTAAACATTCAATATTGAACAATTGCATCCAAAATTATATATTTTGAATCAAAAAATGAAATACATTTACATTTTACATATTGTAAATTTGTATTAGGATCATTAACTAAATAATGTTCATTTTCTCCTTGATGATGTTGTTGCACTTCAAATTAATTCATGCAATGTCTTCTTCGGTTAGGACTTAGGAGTGCATTTTCTTCGTTATCTTCCATAATACACTTATCTAATATATCAAAATTAACAAACTGCTATCTTTGTACATGTAGTTATCATATTTGCTAATTTTCATATGTGAGCAAAACAATGAGCTCCATTTCTTTGATTATTGAGTCTATGACACCTCAATGATGTGATATTATTACTTGATGATGTCCCCTTTTTCTCTTATTGGAGACTAGCTTTTTAACTAATGCTTGAGCTCCATTTCTCACTTCACGTACTGAGTTAAGCGTCACACACGTTGATCATCTTCAACTCAATGAAAGTCATGTAACGTGAAGTTGTGAACCCTAAAATAGTGAAGTTGTGAAATTCCCACTCAATGAACCGAAAGAACTAATTGTTTTTAATTGTTTGCGATCTCATAAAATTAGAAACTGTTAGCAAAAATATACCTAAAAGTTGTAACAGAAAGGGAAATGATTTTGTCACAAATTTTTTTGTTCATACATTGTTCTTATTAAATAAATGAAATTATAAACCCAAATTATAAGCATATTGGAGGATGCCTTGAAGGGAAGTGAAGAGAGTAGAAGAGAGAGCAGAAACATGCAAATTTTTTTTGGGTATATCGTACGATACAGTACCGTATCGTACAGCACAACACGATAACCTATATCTTATGATACAGGTTACCGTATTGTATCGTGGCTTCCCATGATACGGATAACACTGTTCATGGTATTATCTAATTATTAGTGCTGAAGAATTTTTTCAAACCCATTCAATTGATTTCAATAATTGATTTAAATGTATGTTGATTTAAATGATAATATTTTGTACGTAAGTTGATAAAGTTGTTTGAAGCACTTATATTTTTTTGAGAATTTTGAAAAATGTGTTGCATTTTGAGTAAGTGTTGCTTATGGCTATTGTTACATAATAAATGTTCCGTATTCTAGCTTGCATATGTTGTTTGTTTATCATGTTCAACTTTTGTATGTTGTTTTATACTGGGAGACAAAAAGGTCACTAAGCCACACCGCATTCGAGTAGTCATGCTTGGCATCTCCAGCAGTTTCTCTATGTTATAAATATCGTATCGTATCGTATGTATGATACGGTATGTAATACAGGTGTATCGATATTTGAACCGATACGATTCAGGTACATGTATTACAATAGACATGTATCACACTCATATCGCAACATATCATATGATACATTGCAATATGGGTATTGTATCACAAATATATCCCGTATTACATGATACACTATATTACGATATGGGGTGTTTTTTACATTTTTTAATGATTTTATAATTTTTTATTTTTAATATACTATATTGTACGATACAATATGATTATGATATATATGGGTACTCTATACGAGTTTTCTGAGAAAGTCCTCAAAGTTCTGGGAAGATGAGCATCTCTGGTGTAGTGTTGATGTTCGAACATGTCAATGGTCCTATTGGCACTTCTCAGGCATTGGATTCCGTGAACTCAGTGCATCTAGCTCCTAGGTACCAACTTCAAGATGATGAAATATATGACGAGGACCAAGCAGGTATGAGGTTACGTTCACCAGACTCCAAGTTATCGGTTTGGAACCAAAGGATTGTGATGGCATCTTCAGAACCTGTTTCTTCGTTACATTGCCCCTTGCCCTCTATGCACAAGGTTGATGGCCTTGACAATCATTCATTGTGTGTATGCATTGGCATGGTAAAGTGAATTGAACCATGATTTGAAAGCCAAGCCATACATGGTGTATGATTCAGTTTTAAGAGTTGTAGTGTTTGGCTCTCTAATGTTTGGAACTCGGTTTAATTGGGTCTACGTTTGGGTTTAGATAAACTTAAATATATTTGACTGGATCACCCAACCTGAACTTTTTAAAATAATATACACAGACACGCACGCACGCACAAGTACAAAGTTTCAGCTGCCACACACACAGACACGAACCCACAAATGCACGCACGTACGCTCCCACAAGTTAAGATAATTTATGATCAATATCGTCCTCTTTTAGTTTATGTGGGAGAATTTTTCAATTTCTTCGTATTCTCTTGTTGGGCGATCTCATTGGCAGCGCCTATGCAGAGTACGCCTCGGTAGTTGGAAGCAAGGGGGTGCCTTGTGATGTGGTACCAAAGGATGTGTGCCACATCTTGCGTTGACACTGGACTTGAGGCTTCTTTCACTATTTGGGTGCCGGGCCATCCCTTTGAGTGGTGCTGGTTGTGTCATTAATGATCTCCTTGATAGAGATATTGATACATGGGTATGCTTATACTATGCTATTTTTCTCTTCCTCTTGCTGTTTATCTTCTCATGAGATTGATGTTCAAACAACTGCTACGTATCTTGGAGTTCAGCTCACGTATCAAGATATTTGTGAATCTATTACTATCCATTATCTTGATTTCGTATAGTAATCTTGATGTTCTTTATGCTGTAGGTAGTGTTAAAATGCATTTATTCAAACTTCTCATTTGATTTTTCTCATTTGTAAAAGAATAATCTGTTTCTCTACATTTGTCCTGTGTTTTTTTGATGCAAGTGACTGGAGGTTATGTTTTTCCACAGCAGGATCCTTGGAGCATCATCTCTATTGCTGGTTTTTCTTGAGATTAATATTTCTTTGTTAGAAGAGGAGGATTCAAACCTTTACAGGGCATCCCACATTGAAGAAGATGATTGAAGGATCAACCGCCACTTTATTCCTTCACCCCTCTTAGGGTTTGTAAATAACTTATATAAGGTTTTATAACTTAAAAGATTAATATACTCCTACACTAATACATAAACTAAAAACATATATAAGAGATATAGGAACAGACCTCGACACATTAGTGATGACCCAACTTGTATTCCTCGGCACCATATATCTCAACACTCCTCCTCAAGTTGGGAGGAAGATACTCATGACTTCAAACTTGTTGAGTGTATATATTAGTCCACTTCGATCGACAGCTTTGGTGAAAATATCGGTACATTAGTCGGCAGATTTGACGTAAAACAGTTGGAATGTCTTTTCGATCACTTTCTCTTTTATGAAGTTGCAATCAACTTATGTTTTGTCATTTCATGATAAAGTGGATTATTAGCAATCTGTGTAGCTGCAGTATTGTCACAATGGAGAGAAATTACACTTGTTTCCATTTCGAGCTCCTTCATTGGAGATTTTAACCATAGTCCCTTATACATCCTTTGAGTGATGGTTCTATATTCAGCTTTCACACTAGATTTGGTATATGTGCTAGTCCATTTCGATTGACAGCTTTGGTGAAAATATTGGCACATTAGTCGGCATATTTGACGTAAAATAGTTGCCGTTTAGCTTCGTGATTATGGTGGTATCTTCGCCTTTAAGGCAAGAGGCAAGGTTTGGCTTCTGCAAAGTCCACGTTGCTCTGCCTTTGTCAGGCAAGCCTCCATACTGTACTGTGCAACTTGTTGCCGGCAGCTGTAATGTTTGTATCTCTGTTTTGTTCATCCAAGCATCAATTTTCAAAGTGGCTTGAGATTTGTTTCTTGTAGAAGTTTGTACTTCTAGTATCCAGTTTGATTGTGGAATTTAGATGATCAAGGGTTTTAACTAGCTAGATTGAGGTCCATTATGTTGCCCCTAGGAAACCCAGCCCTTAGTCATTCTTGCTGGATAAGGTGTTAGGGGCTCGTCATGTGCTGCAAGTTATCGACTCATGAAAGAAAAACTTGGTTTCCTGGCCTCAGTCAACGGTTGAATTGGGTCTCAATTGAATGAGTTTGACGCCTGTAGGCCAGTGATGCCGCTCTGCCAAAGCTGAACTATCATATACCTCTCATCTCTTCCTAGATTGAGGGGAATGATTGATTGTTTGTCATTGTAACTTCCATGTACAAACTCTTGTCCTGAGTAGCTGAAACTTGTTGGGGGAATCAATTAGGTCTGCTGACTTATCTGTCTCTGAAGTTCTCATGTTCTTTCAGAGAATTAGTAGCTGTGCAGGAGGCAACAATAGGTGAGTTTTGTCACCGTTATCCCTCTTATTATTGATTTTGTGTTGAGATGAGGAACCCTCTTGGAGGAAGGCCATCTTAGATTATGCCCAACCATATGAAGCTTTTACATGCCTGTCATAGCGAAGGAAGGGGATTTGAAGTGTTGTGCCCTGTTGGATACACTTTTATTGTGCATGAAATTAGGTTGTTCACATCATTCTCAGCCATGCAAATGCGATGGCAGGGAGACCATCTCACTGGGATTTCAATGCGAGACTCGCTGCTAACTCGTAAACTCTTCTTCTGTGAAGGTTAGTATCTGATAAAGGATGAGAGTTGCAGTAGGTAGCCGAGAGCCAACATCAAATTGTGTTGGAATCTAAATGTGCGCCTTTACAATGCAATAACAAGTAATTATTGGGGAGAAGACCAATGTTCTCTTTTGGGTATTCTGACTCTTGAACAGAACCAGATATGTGATCTGTAATTTCTCTGTCAAATTCGGCTGATTGGGGCCTTCTCTTTTTCTTTTTCTTTTTGATAGGCAAGATGGGATTAGGAAGGCATACAAAGCTGTAGGAGAAAACCAGAGCTGGAAGAGCTTTACCCCGATAACGGGCCGACAGATAACTTTCTTGATAATATGCAATCAAGCGGACCAGGTGAAATTCGGCCGTCTTGTGGACTACAGCCACTCACTGCTTGGTGCTCAGCTCGCACGGTCACATGTTGCTTTGGTAGCTAATTGTTGTTCCTTAGCTCTTTTATAGAGAGTTGGGCTCAGTGGACGCAATGAGTACCCGCCTTACGATGGAAACCAAAGCCCAAAACGATTCTGCAAGATATGATAAGTTCCTTTTGGAGAACGTGGTATGAAATGATATGATACAATTCAGACTTAGTTTCAAGAAAGCTTATGATATGATTATTCATCCGCAGATTCATCGTGAAAGAGGTAAAAGTATTAGTGGGTTCGGCTGGCAACCGGTGCTTTTGCGTGGGTTGGCCCATCGGTGCACGGGCATTTGTGGCACGGGGTGCGTCTCTTGAAGGTCACGCAAGCGCCCGCACCTTTTTCGCACGCAGAGAGGCACGAGGCCCCGAATCGCCCGGCCGAGGTTGGTTTCGTAAATTCCCGTCTTCTCCGAGTCGGACGTAATATTGATGCATTTTAACCCTCCTTTTACAGCGTAACGCCTGATACGGTAAACCCGAAAATGACGATACTGCCGTCCCTGTTCCCATGGTCATAAATGCCCTCGTCCTTGAAGGGCAAAAATATTCTACCCAGCTGCCAGCCCGTGCATTACGAGAAGAGGAAACGATAAATGACAGAAAGATCCCACTTGGGAAGTGAAGATGGGGCCGCACACGGAACCCTTCACCTCTGGGGGTAATGAGGAACTTGATGCCAAGACTTCAAAATTTTGAAATAAAGCTCATCCAAGGGTGTTTCAGTAATTGAGTAGGAATGGACAGTGTCTGAAGCATCACAGTCGGGGGCTCTTGAACGGCCACGTGGCGTCGGCGTCTTCGCCGGGCGCCGTACCGAAGAACCACTCTCGTTGTCAGCCGTCCATCTGGATCGCAATGGTGGATCTGGGGAACCACGGAGGCGTGGTTTTTCAGGAACCGAAGAGAAAGAGACATTTGAAAATGTCTCAATCCACCACCCAGCCGTTCAATCTTCTGAGCTCCCTCGTTCCTTCACCGTCCGGTCTTCCTCTCGTTCGCTCCTGATGCGACGCACTATTCTCTGCCGAGGGCGGTACGGAAGGGCAGCATTCCCTTCTCTCACTGCGACGAGGCGGACGAGCCATGGCGGTAGGGGAATCTGTGTGTCTGTGTGTGTGTGTGTGAGGGATGACTGCAGTTCCTGTTTGAATTTATTCTCGCTGCGTTTGTGCAAGGACCGTTGCCATCCCTTCTGGATGTGTCGAGTTTCGAGGAGTTTGTCGCGGTGAATTCAAATTCTTTGGAAGAAAAAACGAGTTTTTGCATCTTCTTTTCTTCGTTCCCGTCATTTTCGTCTGTTTGCAGTGTGTTCTGATCGTGATTGGTTTTCTTTTTTCTTCTACTCTTCAATTGAACTTTCATTTAGGTATTTCTGATAGTGTGATGCTTTTTTCTGTTGCGGAAAATGCGGTTTGCTCGTCGGAATGTTGAACATTGAGAAGTCTGGTTCTGCTTTGGCTGAGAACGCGTGAATTTATTGCAGATGCTTGTTGACCGGGAAGCATACATTGCCGTTTCTTCAGTCGGGAACTCGAAAAGAAGTGAGTATTACTTCTTTTACTGTGATGTTCGTAACAGTCTGAGCTCGAACTTGTTATCCTTCTTGGTTTTCCCATTGTGTAACGAAGCTATATGTCTTCATGGTTACATCTTTTGCACCCTCTTCCCTTTCTTTTATGTTAGATCAGCATGTGCTCTGGCGATATGCATTGTGAAAGACGATTCGGATCAAAACCTTGAAGATGTTCTCTTTTATCCTTCTTTAGAAAAATTCCCGTATTTTAACCGCTATCTTCAAGCAGAGGAGAAGACAAAATCCATTAAGTGTTTGACAGTGTAAAATGCATTGGATTTTGCAGATTCCTAATGCTTCTCTGTACTTGAAAATCGAAGTTTTTCAAATTTTCTTTTGATGAAAATGCTTTCACGAAAACAGAAAAGCATATTCTTGTTTTACGTCATTTCTCGATCCTTTTTCCTTCTCCGTCTTTGATTTTTGATCTCTTTGATTAACGTGACGTTTCTTCTCTTCTCAGGCTGTAGATGAACGACCTCTCTGAATCTTCGCTCTTCATTTTCTTCTTCGCCTTCAGATTCTGAGCGAGTATCGATCCTTCTTTGCAAGGTCTGAAATTTTCTTCTCATATTTCGGTTGGACCTTCCATATGCATATGATTTCATGCGTTTGTTTTCTACCCACTTTTCGCGGTAGGTAATCCGATACGATACGCATTTCCGGTTCTGATGGAAGCGAAAGAGAATGCGTTGAACACATGTGCATACGGAGAGGGAGGCTTCCGATTTATTCTATGGAAACGGGTACTATGAAAACTGAGACTGAGTCGAGTAGTGGAGACACTGAAACGGGTTCTTACAGATGCTTTTCTCAGGTGTTGTTGCTCACCAACCCCGAGTCCTCCCTTTCGGCCTCATAGATTGTGCAGCCTACTCGGTTGGCCGAAGAGTAGAGGCGCACCAGGTGGATCGCCCTTATGCACCATTTCTTGCATGGATTGGGGTCGTGGCAACCGCTTTGTGGGAGTCGCCAAGAAGGTGACCACGCTGTAGCATCATTCTTCCCGAAATCGTGCCTTAGGGTGTAGACTTAGACTAGCATGCCTCTTTCTTTTGTGCAATGAACTGTTGGCCTGCTTAGGAGCTAAACGGAAGTTCTTGAAAGCGAGGACTCTAAAAGGTTGATTTTGTGTGAATGCCTTGAGTATCAAGCCCACCATCTCTCTTGTTGCCACGTGCGCAAGGGTAAGGCATGATGCAAGAGGGGCGGTGGTCTTGTGGGGGGAAGTCTTCTCGGGACGGATGTATGAAACTGACCCTTTGACTACGGTCGTTTTCTAATTTATGAGCAGTAAAATTTTGGGGCGTTTCTTTGAGATGGTGTCCGAGGGAAATTCTTTCCCTACTTTAGTGCATTCGATTGTACATTGAATGCAAACCGTCTGATAAAGGAAAAGAGAGTCGGGTAGGAGGGTCGAGGAAGTGTGTTTTTATAAAAGGGCTTGGTGGTACAGTGGTACTAACCATATGATCGCCATATTTGTATGCTAATGGACTATAATGTTCTTTTTAATCTAAAGTTGGTGCTATCCTGCTAAATATTAGTTGTCAGTTTGTCTTTTCCGTAAATTGATTTGTTTGAAAGTTGACTGATTTTATGAAAAGGTGCTAGCATGAGGGTATCATTGTCATCTTACTCGTTAAATCTCATTCAATGTCGGCTCTAAGTGTATTGAAATGCTGTTCATTTTGTGAAGACGGTGGTGCCAGTATGAGGGTATTCTAGGTGTGATTTAACATAGAAATGTATTTGTAGCTCTTAAAATAGGCCCACTAATGCTGGCCTACTTGTATTTCCTTATTATCGCGGTTGGGGAGTGGTCCTTGCAACGTGATAATACATACTGCATGCTTGCATGCTACAGAAGTGTGAACATCCCTTTACTTCAACTGTGTGTGTGTTTGTGTTTGGGAGAGAGAGAGACGGACGGACAGACAGTCTAGAGACTATTGAACGCCCTTTTAGTGATTTGTTAAAAGCACAGCAAAGGCATGCTTGTCTGAATAAAACCAGCCTATGTTATACAGGTGCGGGTGCGGGATACAGTAAATTTCAAAAAAATTTAAGTGCGGCGACTCGACTAAGATATATAATATTATATATATAATATAATATTCAAGTTAGAACAAGTGAGACATCAAGTAACATTAGTAAGTACATAACTTTATATTAAAGCAAAACAAATTAACGGTGAACAATTACTAATTTCATCATAAATCAATCAAAAGAAAATCTTAATTATTGATAAATGAAATAACCCTATACAAGATAAATCATAGATCTTCACTCTCAACAACATTATCAACTGAAGTGACTATCGAATGAGTGAGTTCCATATTAGGGGTATGCAAATCTTGGTTGTCATCTAAATTATATTCCTCCATATTTGAATCCTTTGATCTCCTTCACTATAATATATTTAAATAAATAGCAATAAAGATAAAATATAATCACTATGATTAATAGAAAAGAAAACAATTTTGAAAAATTAGTAATTAGTTACCTGTACTCAGCATTAGATTTGAATGAACATAAATCAAGTGTTCAACATGACTTCTTAATAGATTGCTCCTTTTGATATTGTGAATTTGAGAATATGTACTCCAATTCCTTTCACAACAAGATAAATTAGCATCTTTCCCATCACATTTGCCTATTCTTTGTTATTTCAGGATCTTGATTAGAAGGAGTACGTCCACTGCTCTCATGCAACCATTTTTCCCCATAATATCTTGGATTTAAAAAATGTGCTATATAATCCAAGGGAGTGTTACTTTTGTTCCATCTTCAAACTAATATAGAATGAATATGATTATAAAATAATGATGTCTCATATTGTTCTTTTTTCTCGTACTCCAAAATTATTGATTCAACTTTTTCAATCATGGTATCCCACATTTCATAAACTTTATGAAGCATCGATTCATCTTTATCAACTTCTCTCAACATCTCCCAAATAAGTTATGTAAATTCAAGAAAATATGATACCTTGTCCCACCATAAATCATTAAGAATAATAGTCTTACTACTTGGGTCCATGCTTGATCTTCAACCTTGTTATCACCGTATACATTTCAACTTGGATTAGTAACCATCTAAACCAATGATGTCTTGATTGTGTTGAATGTCTATTGAATATGATTGTAATTAAATGATGACTCATTATAAAATTCCTTATCTTTATACAGTCTCTTGTCATATCTTCAATCCATGAATACAATTCATATGCACAAAGATTATCTTTATACGAGAAAGAGCCATATTTTACTGTGAGTTACACAAGGTATCCAAAAAAATATATAGATAATCACCTTCCAAACTTAATCCAATACGATAGGGATTTGTGGAAACAAAGAATCCATGTAGCCGACCCCGTCTAGTATGGGAAAAGGCTTAGTTGTTTTTGTTGTATTAGTAATTATATTTGTACAATATTACCTGGTCCAACACTCTTAATAACTTCTACGAACAAATCTTCTGCAGTTTTAACTAGTGTTATCCGTTTCGTGGCACGATACGATACGAGCGACAATGTTATCCGTATCGCACCATATCGTACTGTGGGAAGCCACGATACGATACGGTAACCTGTATCGTAAGATACAAGTTATCGTGCCGTATCGTACGATACGGCCCGTATCGCCCGTATCGTACAATACGGCCGTACGCCCAAAAAAAAAATTTCAAAATTTTTTTTTTCAAATTTTTTTTTCAAATTTTTTTTGCATGTTTCTGCCCTCTCTTTCCCTCTCTTCACTTCCCTTAAAGGCATCCTCCAATATGCTTATAATTTGGATTTATAATTTCATTTATTTAATAAAAATAATGTATAAAAAATTTTTTATGACAAAATCATTTCCCTTTCTGTTACAACTTTTAGGTATATTTTTGCTAACAGTTTTTAATTTCATAAGATCGTAAACAATTAAAAACATTTAGTTATCTCGGTTCATTGAGTAGGGATTTCACAACTTCACTATTTTAAGGTTCACGTTACATGACTTCCATTGAGTTGAACATGATCAATGTGTGTGAGGCTTAACTCAGTCTGTGAAGTGAGAAATGAAGCTCATGCATTAGTTAAAAAGCTAGTCTCCAATAAGAGAAAAAGGGGACATCATCAAGTAATAATATAACATCATTAAGGTGTCATAGACTCAATAATCAAAGAAATGGAGCTCTTTGTTTTGCTCACATATGAAAATTAGCAAATATGACAACTACATGTTAGTTTGTTAATTTTGATATATTACATGAGTGAATTATGGAAGATAACGAAGAAAATGCACTCCTAAGTCCTAACTGAAGAAGACATTGCATGAATTAATTTGAAGTGCAACAACATCATCAAGGAGAAGATGAAGATTATTTAGTTAATGATCCTAATACAAATTTACAATATGTAAAATGTAAATGTATTTCATTTTTTGATTCAAAATATATAATTTTGGATGTAATTGTTCAATATTAAATGTTCAATTTGTGCTAAACTTTGCATTATATGAATTTAAAGCAATTACCAGATTTTTTCAAAATTTTCCAGAATTTTCTTGATTTTTTTCGGATTTTTACTAATTTTATTGATTTTTTAAATAATTTTTATAGTTTTACGATACGATACGATACGATACGCCCGTATCGTGGAGCCCAGCGATACGCGATACGATACGCGTCGGACAACACTGACGGGCGATACACCCAAAAAAAATCAAATTTTTTTTCAATTTTTTTACATGTTTCTGCCCTCTCTTCTCCTATCTGCACTTCCCTTTAAGGCATCCTTCAATATGCTTGTAATTTAGGTTTATAATTTCATTTATTGAATAAGAATAATGTATGAACAAATAAAAATTGTGACAAAATCATTTTCCTTTCTGTTACAACTTTTAGGTATATTTTTGCTACCCGTTTCTAATTTCATGACATCGCAAACAATTAAAAACATTTCGTTCTCTCGGTTCATTGAGTGGGGATTTCACAACTTCACTATTTTAGGGTTCACCTTACATGACTTCCATTGAGTTAGAACATGTGTGAGGCTTAACTTGTGTGAGGCTTAACTAAGTCTGTGAAGTGAGAAATAGAGCTCAAGCATTAGTTAAAAAGCTAGTCTCTAGTAAGAGAAAAAGGGGATATCATCAAGTAATAATATCACATCATTGAGGTGTCAGAGACTCAATAATCAAAGAAATGGAGCTCATTGTTTTGCTCACATATGAAAATTAGCAAATATGATAACTATGTACAAAGATAGCAGTTTGTTAATTTTGATATATTAGATGAGTGGATTATGGAAGATAACAAAGAAAATGCACTCCTAACCGAAGAAGACATTTTATGAATTAATTTGAAGTGCAACAACATCATGAAGGAGATGAAGATTTTCATTTTAAAGCAGAAGGTGGTGAGAAACTTTGAATCTTCATTAAGGAGAAGATAAAGATTATTTAGTTAATGATCCTGATACAAATTTAAGGTATCATCCTTTTATTGCCGGTCCCAAGCCCGGATAAAGGAGGAGGGTTTTGTTAGGCTTCCGACAGCCAGCATAAAACTTCATCGGAATTTTATAACATGGATTACAAAAAGTGATAAGAAGATACCGTTGAAATTAAAAGGTAAATATTATAGAGCAACAATTAGGCTTGCCATGCTTTATGGTTATGAGTGTTGGGCAGTTAATCATCAACATGTACAAAAGATGTTTGTGACAGAAATGAAGATGTTGAGATGGATGAGTGGTCATACAAGAAAAGACCGTATACATAATGAGGTTATTAGAAACAAATTAGGAGTGGCACCGATAGAGGATAAAATGAGAGAACATCGTTTAAGATGGATTGGACATATAGAAAGAAGATCAAAAGAAGAACCTATAATAAGGTTAGAAAAACTAAATTTGGAAAGTATTAAAAGAGGTAGAGGATGACCACAAAAGTGTTGGAAGGAAACAATAAAGAATGATCTAGTGTATTGGGAGTTAACTGCTAACATGGCACACGATAGGGTTCTGTGTAAACAAAGAATCCATGTGGCCAACCCCGTCTAGTATGGGAAAAGGCTTAGTTGTTGTTTGTTGTTTGTATCCTGATACAAATTTACAATATGTAAAATGTAAATGTATTTCATTTTTTGCTTCAAAATGTATAATTTTGGATGCAATTATTCAATTCAATTTGTGCTAAACTTTGCATTATTTGAATTTAAAGCAATTACCAAAATTTTCTTGATTTTTTTCAGATTTTTACTAATTTTTATTGATTTTTTAAATAATTTTTGTATTTTTTTAATATTAAAGTACGATACGGGCGTATCGGATCACTCGTATCATGGAGCCCAGCGATACACATCACACAACACTGGTTTTAATTTCTCTAGGCCCACTAATTGAATAAGCAGTGAAAGAATAGCATTCCATTCATCAGAAATAATAGAAACACCATTAGTGTCTCATGATTTTCTTATGTTTTGAAAGTTGCTTTTTCTTCCTTACGAATCATGGCTCGTAATTTTTCAAAACTTTGAGGAACATAACAATGTAAATTATAATCAGTCAATGAAGAGACAAAATCTTTCTAATATGGATTTCTTGCTACATTAAAAGGAAGTGAACTTGAAAAGAAAAATCTTCCAACCTTTCTATCCATCTCCTCCCTTCCAACTACATTAAATGATTTTTAAATTACTCCTCTAAAACCTTTAAACTCACTTTGTTGTAACTTTCTTTTCTTTTCTCATCTTTCTATCCACCAAATAATGAAATATTTATTCCTTTTTCACTCATTTCATTCTTCTTTTCATACACATCTTGCTTTTTCATTAATTGTCTTCATAAATCCTCATCCACATTCGGACATGCTCTTATACCATGTTTTGATAATTTCAAAAGATGTGCTTTCACTCTAGTATACGAAAACTCATGTTGTAAAATTTACACATAAAATATGTATTACCTCCACCACCTTCATATAATTCTTCCTTTTGCACATACATCCATAATGATGCATCATCACAAGGTGTTGAAATTTTAGGTTTTGTTGTTGATTCTGAACTTGAAGGAACATTTTCATCAGAACTCCCAGTCCCAATTGATACTCATTTTTCTTTCCTATTGTCGATGATTTTTAGGATGAATTTACAATTTCACAATCTGATTGTAAAGCAAAAACTCTAATAGTCATAAACGCAAACAATATTAAAATAACAACGACATTAGCGTGAATTAAAAGACATTTTATGTGTGTATGTATGTCACGTACATCTGCCTTATTAATTCATGTAAGAAATTTCAACTTAAAACAACCAAAATATTACAAAAATGAAGATCTACAATTTGTATCAAAACGAGAATATATGTAAACTTGAGGCATGGGAGGCGGGTGACTTGCTTGTGTGGGAGGCAGGTGACTGCATGGGTCCATGGGAGGCCGCTGAAGAAGTGGTGTGGGAGGCTGCCTTACGTCAAAGAAGAGCTGGGACCCACAGTGCCAGAGGCGTCGATTGTTGGGACAAACTAGTGGAGCTGGGACGTGCACGTCGTGTAGAGCTAGAGGCATCCACTGCTGGGACATGCAAAAGCAGAGAAACAATGTGGGTCAATCATCCGTGGGATGCTGCTGAAGAAGTGGCATAGAAGGCTGCCGAAGGAGGTTGTCAGACGATGAGGAGCTGGGACTGTGGGACATGCAGAGCAGAGGAGCTGGTTTGCCTGAAAATAACCATTCATATAAGTTCCTTAACTCAGGGGTCGTGAGTTTTTTCTTTTCTGTTACAATGGGAAGCCAAAGCCTAATACACTCACAGACGTATGCTGGTCCTGTGTTTTAACCATTGGGAATTTATTCACGAGCCGATGAGGTGGCCTTCTATGCTTTAATGGTTAGATTAGGCGTGTCTTGATATTTGTGACGAACTGACGATTGGATAGCGATCTACAACAAAGTGATATTTCGTTTTCCTTTCCTTTGAATAAAAAACTAATACCTTACGTGAGTTTTATGTTCATTTTTGTCTATCTCGTTTCCTTTTTTTGGAGGAAATGATTCCTGGCTCTCGACTCATCATATTGGCTTCTTGTTTGTTTGCCTCTGTCAGGGTTGATATTACTTAAGCATGATATTTGAAAGATTAGAAATGGACACCAAGTCCACGGAAGAGTGGTTAGACCATGCCAAAACATTGATTCCCGTAGGCATCAAGAAGGCTGAGACTGTAAAGAACTTCACCGGCAGGTGGAAGATCATAGTTACCAAGTTGGATCAGGTACCATCTTGTTTATCTGATCTATCCAGCATTACTTGTTTCTCCAAGAATACGCTTTGCAAGGAACAACTTCTAGCTATCTCCAGTACTCTTAATGAAGCCATGAAATTGGCTGAAAAGTGCTGTGAGGAAAACCATGGCGGCAAGCTTCAGATGCAAAGTAACCTTGATGCCTTGTCTGCAAAATTGGATTTGAATCTTCATGACTGTGGGCTTCTTGTTAAAACTGGTGTTCTGGGGGAGTCCACTTTGCCATTGGTTGTCACGAGGTCGGCTGCTGGGGAAAGATTAGAGGCAGCAAAGTGGAATGTCAAGGAATTGTTAGCACGTCTTCAGATTGGTCACGTAGAAGCTAAATGCCAAGCCCTTGATCATTTGGTGGAAATTATGAAGGAAGATGAGAAGAGTGTTATGGCTGTGTTTGGAAGAAGCAACGTTTCTGCTTTGGTTCAGTTGCTTGGTGCAGGGTCTCCTAAAATCAGGGAGAAAGCTGCTATTGTGGTTTGCTCATTGGCTGAATCGGGCACTTGTGAGAATTTCCTTGTGTCTGAAGCGGTTCTTCCTCCTCTGATCAGGTTGACTGAATCAGGAAGTCCAATGGCTAAAGAAAAGGCCACAATTTCTCTTCAAAGGTTGTCTATGGCAGTTGAAACTGCCCGATCGATCGTTGGCCACGGCGGTATTCCTCCATTGATAGAGATATGTCAAACAGGGAACTTTGTTTCTCAGTCTGCGGCTGCTGGAACACTCAAGAATCTGTCAGTAGTGCCTGAAGTTAGAGAGTGTCTAGCCGAAGAAGGGGTTATCAGAGTCATGGTGAACCTTTTGGATGCTGGGATTTTGTTGGGGTCCAAAGAGTACGCGGCTGAGTGTTTGCAGAACATGACATCCAGCAACGAGAGTCTTAGGAGGCAAGTTGTCTATGAAGGTGGCTTGCCGCGTCTTCTTGCTTATCTTGATGGCCCTTTTCCCCAAGAATCTGCCATAGGTGCGGTTTGCAACTTGGTTGGATTGGTGCCACAAGATGATCTGATCACCCTCAGCCTTCTCCCACGACTGGTACACGTGCTCAAGGCTGATTCCTTAGGTGCTCAGCGAGCAGTAGCTTCTGCTATATGCAGGATATGCAATTCAATGGAAATGAGGAAGCTGATTGGTGAAATTGGATGCATTCCTTTACTAGTGAAAATGCTGGAGGCCAAGGCAAACAGCGCTAGAGAGGTTGCTGCTCAAGCAATCGGAAATCTGCTCATGTTCCAACAGAATTGCAGAGAGATTAGAAAGGATGAGAAGAGTGTGCCGAACCTTGTCCGATTGCTCGAACCCAGCCTTGAAAACACTGCAAAAAAGTCCGCCATATCATGTCTCACAGCTCTGTCTTCAAGCAATAAGTGCAAAAGGTTGATGATCTCTTATGGTGCCATCGGCTATCTTAAGAAACTATGCGAATTGGATGTTCCTGGTGCCAAGAAGCTCCTCGAGAAGCTGGAGAGAGGGAAACTGCGAAGCTTATTGTTCAGTCGAAGGTAGACAGAAGGCTTTCCAGATCATCTCCATAGGTAGTATAATGAAACAAAGCATAGTTTTGATAGGCATTGGAAAGTAGGTTTTCTGTTTCATCTAATGTAACTTGTAGATGCTCATCTGCTGCAATATTATCTCATGTAAATTAAATTTGATAAAGCTTTTAGTTTCTGTTTCTTGGCATTCTTATAGTTTTGATCTAGTGAGGAACAAATCTGTCCTTGATATTTGAATCTTGGTACGTCTTCTGGGAAAGGCTATTCAAATGGTTGGGGAGTTACGAGAACAGACAAAAGGGAAGAATGAGGTGGGGGAGTGGCTGGTAAGGAAAGGGATGGGTATGGAGAACTTGTTTTGTTTTAATTTATCTGTGTGCATTTGTGTATCTTTTTTCACGCCTGCGAATACACGTATATATACATATATATACATATATATGTATATATATATATACATACATATATATGTATATATATATATATATATACATATATATGTATATATATATATATATACATATATATGTATATATATATATATAATACTAGAGAATGCATATATGCTAGCATACAACAACAACTAAGCTTTTTCCCATACTAGACGGGGTCGGCTACATGGATTCTTTGTTTCTACATATCCCTATCGTGTGCCATGTTAGCAGTTAACGAACAATAAGCTAGATCATTCTTTATTGTTTCTTTTCAACACTTTTGCGGTCGTCTTGTAGCTCTTTTAATACTTTGTTCTTTTGATCTTCTTTCTATATGTTCAAACCATCTTAAACGATATTTTCTCATTTTATCCTCTATTGGTGCCACTCCTAATTTGTTTCTAATAACCTCATTATGTATAAGATATTTTCTTGTATGAACACTCATCCATCTCAACATCTTCATTTCTGTCACAGACATCTTTTGTACATGTTGATGATTAACAGTCTAATACTCAAAACCATAAAACTTGGCAAGCCTAATTGATGTTCTATAATATTTACCTTTTAACTTTAATGGTATCTTGCTCCTCTCCATTTTAACCACCCTGTATTAATTCTATGTGTAACACCTTCATCAATTCTTCCTCACTCTGAAAAATTGACAATAGGTATTTAAAACTTTCCTTTTGAGAGATGTAATGTGTGTCAATTTTAATTTATATGTCCTCTTAGGTAACCAAATCATCAAACTTAAATTCCATATATTATGTCTTTGTTCTACTAAGTCAGAGGCCTTTGCTTTCTAATCTTTCACTCGATAGTTCCAATTTTCTATTAAGTTTGTCCTTAAACTCATTCACTAATACAATGTCATGTACAAATAACATACACCAAGTACTTCATCTTGAATATGTTTTGTTAACTACTCAATCACCAATATAAATAAGTATGAACTTAAAGTTGATCCTTGATGTAACCCAATATTAACTTCAAAGAAGTCTGTCATTCCTTCATGAGTCCTCACACATGTTTTTTCACCATCATACGTCTCTTATAAGGTTAATATATGTCAATGAGATACCTCTTTTTTCTAAAGTTCTTCAAAGAACCTCCCTCGGTACTTTATCATAAGTTTTTTCTAGATCAATAAATATCATGTGAAGGTCTTTCTTTTTTGCTCTAACATGTTCCATAAGACGTCTCAAAAGGTGAATCGCTTCAATAGTAGATCTACCTAACATGAATCCAAATTGGTTATCTGTTTTACTTGATATTTGTCTTAACCTATGTTTGATAATTCTTTTCTACAATTTCATAGTATGACTCGTTAACTTGATACCTCGATAATTCATACAATTTTAAATGTCTCCCTTGTTCTTATGTATGAGTATAAGTGTACTTGCTCTCCATTCCTCGGGCATCTTTTGGTTTTTCCATGTTTCATTAAATAGTCTTGTGAGTAAGTGATTCTTATTTCTCCTAGTATTTTACAAACTTCTATAAGAATATTATGAGGTCCTACCCATTTACCAACCTTCATAAGTTTAAGAGCCTCTTTGACTTCATTCTTTGGAATACGTCGGTAGAAATTATGGTTTATATACTTTTCTGATTTGGCTAACTCTCCTAAGTTAATACTAACATTTTTATTTTTATTAAAAAACTTATAAAAATAATTTTTTAATCTATTTCTTATATCATCATTTGCCACTAGAATTTTTTCATCATCGTCTTTGATGCATCTAACATAATTAAGATCTTTAGTTTTCTTATCTCTAGCCCTAACTATCCTAAAAATATCTCTTTCAGTTTTCTATATAAATCCTCTCAAATTTTAGCTTTTACTTCACTCACAGCCTTTTTTTGCTTCCTTTAAGCTACTCCACTATTGTAAAAAATAGCAAAACCAACTAGTAACTTGGTCCTCCTCTTCTTTCCTTGTTTTTCTTTGTAAGAATAGCATGGAGATGTTTATGCATAAAAAATGGGGATAATAATATAACAGAAATATTGATGACGATACAATGCCTCTCACGGTAAATAATTTGGCATGGCAGCATGATAATCAAAACTGACTTCTGGCAGAAAAACCTTAAATGACCTGGCAGTATTATCAAAAGAAGTGCTAAGGATCTGGCTTCCGTCTCGAGAGAATGAAAGACTGGTGACTCCCTGAGAATGTGCACGTTCAAGTCTACGCAAGCATTGCCCAGTTCTCAAGCACCACACCTGAAAGGCAAATATAACCAGAAAAATGGGTAAGAATACCGTGTTGGCATGGAAGTGTATATTGACACCCTAGAGCTCAAAATGTTAAGAAATTTTAACAGAAAATAATTTTTTAAAGCCAAGAAATAGATCACGAGAAAGCACAAGACATGCAAAAATGTTGTCAACAACCCAACTCAAGAGCATTAACTAGATGAAATGATGCTGACACACAAATGTGGGATAGAAAAGATAAGAAACACTGCATAAAGTAAGTTAAAAGACGTCTAAGAAGCAAGTGCATGATATAAATAAGAGCATGACAATATTCTTTGCTTTTTGATAAGCCTCAAAAGTTTCACTAGTTTTCTTACCATAATGTAATCTGTAACATGCCCTCTTTGCCTTGATTTTATTTTGCACTATTTTAGTCTACCACGAAGCTTCTTTTTATGCTGGTACACCTCTCTTAGATACAGGTAACACATCTTTCGCCACTTTCCTAATATGTATAGCTATATTGTTCCACATATCAGAGGGTGTACCAACATAATTCCAAACATCTTCTTGAAGGACTTTATGTTTAAATATATCTTCTTTCTCACTTTCGAGGTTCCACCATTTAGTCTGAATAGCTCGATGCACTCTTTTCTTCTTTGTCCATTTTTTATTTGTAAATCCATAACTAAAAGTCTATGGTGGGTGGTTAAGCTTTCTCTTGGAATTACCTTGCAATCTTTACAACACGCTCTATCTTTTTTTCTATAAATAAAGTAATCAATTTGTGTTTGTAATAAGCCACTCTTATAAGTAATTAAATGTTCATCTCGTTTTATGAAGATTGTATTGACTATAAAGAGATCAAATGCCATAGCAAAATTTAAAATCTCACTACCTTCCTCGTTTATATCCCCAAAACCAAAGTTTCCATGAATCCCTTGATATCCTAATGCCTCTTTACCGACATGTCCATTTAAGTCTCCTCCTAAACAAATCATCTCCCTTTGTGGAATCTTTTGAAACACCTTATCTAACTCTTCCCAAAAAGTTGTGATATATACTATATTCTAGTCCTACTTGGGGTGCGTAAGCACAAACTATATTCAAAACCTCTGCTCCTAACACTAATTTCAACGTCATGATTCGGTCACCATATCGTTGTATGTCTACTACACTATCCTTTAAATCTTTATTTATGATAATACCAACTCCGTTTCGAGCCTTTTCTTTACTTGAGTACCATAATTTAAAACTTGTATCCTCTATCTCTTTTGCTTTTTTTTTTAACCCATTTTGTCTCTTGTAAACATAGAATATGAATCTTTCTCCGAATCATAGTATCTACCGCCTCCATTAGCTTACCGGATAATGTTTCGATATTCCAAAAACCAATATGAATCTTATTATCTAGGACTAGCTTTCTTACTCCCCGCATTCGTCCATATTCAAAATGTGGAGACCATCTCTGAAAATTATTCACTACATTCGGGCGATGACAATATAGCGGAACTAACTTCTTTACCCACACCCGTCCATGATGTGGAAACCCTCTCTGCAATTGATTCACTACATTCGGACAAAAATGTAGTGGCCCTTACTTACTTGTTACTGCATTCGGGCTCTGCAGCATGTCGCTAAGCGGGGACACCCCGAAGCAATCCTTATAATTTTTGTAATCCATGTTATAAAAATTCGACGAAGTTTTACGCTGACTGTCGGAAGCCTAACACAACCCTCCTCCTTTATCTGAGCTTGAGACCGGCAAGGATGATCCTTTACATGGGCGGAGTTGCATATATGCTAGCATATCTAAATAAATTTCAATTATATGATTTCAAAGATAGTAATTATAAAAGCAAAAAGTTATTTTTAATTAAATGTATTTGTAAAAAGTATAAATACATTTCTTATTTTTTAAATTGTAATATCAACCATCTATCTTTCAAGTTAAGTGATTGAGTTATGTTTGGATATATTAGCATATAATGTTGTCAATATATATACCCTACGTATCAACGTTTGTGTCTACTGATTTGCTTAACTAAGGCTAGTTAACTTAATGTATGAGACCCTACTAAATAATGAAATATCAATAATCTTGATTAAGAAAATTAGTGAACGGAAAATGGATAGATCCATGTACAAGATAAGTACGCCACAACTTTTTCTTTTGGTTACAAAGAGGAGGGCTGGCCAGGTTATTCATGCCCCGGTCATCAAACTTTAAAGTGAGTTTCTAACCTCCATTCAAATTTCACTGTTTGATTTAATCCGATATGGATTTATGAGGATTAAACGACATGGAATTATGGCTGGTAAATGAACTGAGCAACCAGTAGTTCAGCTGAGTTCGGCTCGTTCATGTTCTATTTGATAAACCAGAGGAACATAAAGATGAACCTGTATGGTCAGCTCGCTTTCTAAAAGATCCTAATCAGAACCGGAACCTCGGTGAAACTAGGCCCAGAATCAAACCGGAAATTTGGCTTGGTTCTAGTTCCATAAATGGTGGAACGAAACCAAACCAAACCAAACCAAACTGGATGATTCCTGGCTTTAGGTTTGTTTTGACCGGTTTTAGCTCCAACCGATTCCTCGTTGGTTTGTGTTTGGTTCGAACTGTTGGACCGCTTCCAAACTGTCCATGTCTAGGTTCGGCCATAAGCTATTGTTAGTTCAATTAGTTGATATGGAGAAGGGATTAGTGCTTATAAGAGAGGTAGCACTCTCAATGATAATCCCTCTTTCTTCCTTGGAAATAATAGATTTATTCAGGTAGCGTGCACATTTTAAATCAAATTTCTTAGAACCCTGGATTTAGAAGACCACTACCAGATGCATTTCTTTAGATATGAGACCCTCGACCATTTTTTTGGTTGAATTATTTTGGTATTAAATAAGATAAATTGAAATGAAATAAGAAGCTAACATAATAAAGTAATGTATAATGCTCATGACTTGATTTAAATATACAAAATAACTTAACGTTTACATCATAATGTCTCAAATAAGATTTACATAGAGCTGACTATAAATATAAATATTGTTTGATACATCCAATGATGCAATTGCTATAAATATAAATATAAATTTCTGGGAAATCAGTTCGCCCATGGTTTTCAGGAGGATGCTTTATATTTTAATCTCTTTCAAACCCATAAAAGGCCAATTTTTACTGAATCAAAGAAAAGCATTGGAGGCGAAGTTCAACTTGGTGAAATTCATGCGAGGCGGTTCATATAAAATTTCAAAAACTTCATACCACTTGTATTAAACAACTTTTTCAAATTTTGGAAATCAGTTCGCCCATGGTTTTCAGGAGGATGCTTTATATTTTAATCTCTTTCAAACCCATAAAAGGCCAATTTTTACTGAAGTTCTTTCAAAGAAAAGCATTGGATGCTTAATTGTCCAGGCCGTAATGACAGTATTATGTGAGTGAACCAAAATGGGGATGTGGAAGGCACATACATGCATGCTCAGATATCGAACTCATGACCCTCAACTCTTGAATCGGACCCCTAGCCAGGTGCGCTCTTGCTTCTTGTGCTCATCCTTTTTAGTTCTACAGGGTAAATTGGAAGTGAATGAGCCCAGGAGGAACTGGCCTGATGGTTTAGAACTGACCTGGCGGTTTCAAGTAGAACCGAACAAAGCCAGGAATTCGCTAGAACCAAAACCAGTCTAACCAAACCAGGCACCGAGGACCACCCAATTTGGTTCCATTTTCACCTTCCACGAGACTGAAACAGAGCCCAAAATCGAACTGCCAGTTCAAATTGCTAGTTCCATAATTTCGTATTTCTTAAATTTAAAACTTTCTAATGATTTTTTCCCGGTTCCGGGCGATTTAGGACTCATACCGGAACCAATGGTTCTGAACCGTTAAGGAGACCAGCCCAGTCCCAGTTTGGTTCCGATTCTTGGGGCAGTTCGGTCCCAGTTTTTCCAAAACTAGCCATATGTAATGATAATCGTCCAGTTTCTTGCTCCTGGGCAGATCAAGGTAGAGTCTGGAAACCTGGATCTTTCAACATTCAGAATAGATGACAACGATTGGATTTGGATCAAATCCATATTGGTTCAGTTTATACCTACCTTTAGATTTTGTTGATTCTGCCATCCAAAGTCATATATGGATACGAAACAAGTGATTCACACACAAAAATAACTTTGATACTTGTGATACAACCATACCCATTTTCATATATCAATCAGATCTTGCGGGTCCAACTCGTTATTAAATAAACCCAGCCTGTCGCACTCAGAGGCGATAATTCAGCTGGCAGGGCGTTCAACTCACTAGTTGAAGGACCTTAGCCCGATTCCCAGGGGCAGGGCATGCATACTTGGTTTTGGCCTCCTCATTGTAACCCAAAACGAAAAAAAAAACAGCCAGCCTGCCTGTAGAATGTAGGTGGTTCAGTACGGGTCGGGTTGGATTCGGACCCGATTTGTTTCCATTGTAACCAGAAAACTAGAAAAACCAGCCAGTCTGCTGCCTGCGCGTATGGTTCGGTGCGGGTCGGTTTGGAGTCAAACCCGACCCTTCGACAGCCGTGGACTTATCACTTTGACACACCACAAAGAGGCAAGAACATGAGGCCCTAAGAGACACGACACGGAGACAACTTTCTCTCTCCCTGTAGTAGGGTTCCGGCAGGGAAGCTCCGTCGCGCCTTTTACGTGAACTTCTCAGGGTAATCTCTGGCAAGAATGTGGCTGTTCAATTTTTGGTATCTATTGTTTGTCAGAGATCAATGGTCGGAATGGCATGATCAATTTTCAGATCACTGAAAGAAGAAAGAAGGTCAGGAATCGAACTACTTGATAGTTTAGTTGTTTCCAATAGCTTCAATGCAGCTTACTCGATTTATGGCGGAACAAAATTTTGTTATGGTTCGCATGAATATTCTAAATGATTGTATGCTATTGCTTTGTCTACGAATTTAAATGACTTGGAGGATGAACTCCATGAACATCTTAACGTGAGTGCACTCTTATGTGTTCTGCGTGTTGATATTTCAATTGAGATAACTAGTCCATGCTACCAAGTGTTAACTAATTTCATTGCCTATTTGTTCTAAAGTAATTATTATGCATATTCTTTTCTCCTTTTTTGGCAACGAAGCTCGAGGACAACTCGGATAAGATTATGCAACCTAATAATTCTGCTGTTCCCGATGATATTGCGGAATATATTTAATTCTGCTGAGATTAGGTCAAATTGAAGTTGCAAAATCTCACCGGAGAAAATAATTGGAGTAGCAGTTAGTGACGCCTATCGTTTTGGTTATCAAGTAGGCAATTCTATTTATTTGTTTCACATGTAACCACTTAGAGTCGTTCGGATGCCTTCATTCAACTTTGCTTGCTACTCAAAACGGGAAGATACATTAACATACATGTTTGCAGTTTACCTGTCAATGACTCTTTGTCCAAACGATAAAAGAAAGATAAAAACAATCTTATTAGACTTAAATCGTCTCCTACCGTCTTGTTAATGAAGCCCCCATGAAGGACTACTCGTAACCATATTTGGAACTTTAGTTGCTATTATTTCAGTTTAATGGTTATTTGGTTTGATGGTTATGCTGGCTTGTATCCATGAATGATCACATGCCAAACGAGTTTTGACTGTGATGTGGACATTCTTCATCGAGGTGTGACAGTACCACCTTCCTGCTAAACGTCATAGACCACAAAAATTCAACATGCCAAAATTACTTGTACCAACAAGAGAACTATCTAGGAAGTGTCTAAAAAGAGGGCATCTTTGGAAACTGCATTGTCCATTTTGAAGGAGTATCTTTTGGTTTTATGCAGGGTAAACACAATGATACAATTTCCAGAGGTTTTCATAGCGATGATCTGGCTGGTCTTTCCTTGATTCTGTCAGAGACAGAAGTTCTTATTGTCTTCTCCAAGCATGATTGCTTGCATTAAAATCTCAAATATCTACAGTTTGATGTGGTGCACATTGCTATTTGTGAGTTCTTGACTAATTCTTGGTATAAGTGAGCTAGACTAATGTTTCTGTTGTTTGTACTTAGTCTTATAGAAGTAAATATTGGTTGCATAAAAATTTAGGCATCCTTGACGCCTTTGTTCCCTTCCGTGCTCTGACCTTCATTGTATAGCTGTCAGTAATAACAATTGGCAAGTCAAATTTGAAATCCCTGTATCTTCCATTTGTCTTAATGCTTTAGTACTCATCTGCAGCAGTAGCTTAGTTCTGTAGCCTTAGAGTTGAAGCTGGGTAAGCAAGCTATGATGCTCTAGGTCTTTTTTACATGAATATGTACATGCTGGCATCTGTATATATATTTTCATATATTTTAGCTCTGATTTAGATGTGTCAGAGTGTGGCTTTCTTTATACACGTAGGCAGTTATTTATGAATGCACATCACTGCATCTACTTGCACATCCAGGGCATGAATTTGGGTGCATGAAACCATATGTGGGTTTTTTCTAACACTCAAACTGAAATAGGAACAGTAATAGGAATCACATAACTTAATATCCTTCGAAATTGGATGGCAGTTGATTAAATTGCATATTGTCTAGTAGGATTCTCTTTTACAAGGGTTCTATGCACTATGGTGGAATTCTGTGGCTAACAAAGGAAATGCACTATGCTGTAAGGAGACATATACGTTCTCTATCTTGGCCATTAAACTAATTTGCTGGTATAAAATAAGATAGGTTTTTTTGGATCTTTGGGTTAAAGACTTGATTCATGTTTATTGTCAAGCATCCTGCAGAGGTAACAGTTAGATTTCATGGTTTCATATGTTGAGTAATTCATCAATAATATTATTGTACAACTGAGTAACCACATTTCAACAAGTTCTAAGAATCACAAACAGCAAACAGTGGCAACATGACTCCATGTTTATGACACTCATCTGGACCGATCGGTATGTTACACTACAAGACTGAAGAGCCTTGTCAATTTATGGATATCAATGCTGCTTTCTGGACCATATGGATCTTGTCATTTTGCATCCACATCTCTCTTCACATCTTGCGCTAGGTGATAACGAGATCAAGAACTTTCTCCAGCTGTTCTTTATGCATCAAATCTGTGCAACCTTTCCTTTCTCTGCCATTGAGTTGTCCCTTTTGGTAGTGATAGGAGCTAATATACTCAGTGGAGATCATAGATCTTGGAATCTGCTGGGTAGCAGCCCAGTATCCGGGTGAATTTGGAGATTTTAGAAACTTCAATTACAGCATCCTTTACCTTTGGATCATCGATGGAACCTTCAAAATCAATGTAGAATGCATGTTGAAATTCCTTAGTTGAACCTTCACGTAAGTCCAATATGCCAAGTGGCTCTACTGTAGCATTCTTAATTTCAAGCTTCATAAGGTTTATATTTCGTGATGAGAACACTGCAAGCACCTTTAGTAATGGTTGCAGACCACCTTGGTGACCGATGACCATGCTGGTCTTTAGGTTTCTCCTCTTTTTGGTTTTCTGTGGTCTCTTTGATAGAATCAAGAACCTGGTCACGTTCCATGATTCATCTTGTAAACCTTGTGCAAGGACTTGCAGGCTGTAGAGTTTAGCAGCTTGTGGGCTAGCTATGGCAGCTGTGTCAAGCAGCTGTTGTGAAAGCAGCAACTCAACTGCACCTGCAGTATCATCAACTGCTTCCTGCGATGCAGTTAGGCCAAGCCGAGTTAGGCCTTGACTGCAATGAGCTAGTGCCAGTGGGTGGCTAATCACCCTCTTCAGCTCTCTCTTTTTCACTCCTGGGATCGCCAATAAGCAGTAGTGGACAAACAAGTTTATCTCTTTGGCCACATGTAGACCGCTTTCTAACAAGATATCATAATTTCGGACCTTGTTCCCCTCCATGGTGCTTTCTACAGGGACAATGGCACGGTCCACTAGCCCATTCTCAACTGCCTCCACGGCATCAACAATGGACCTGCATGGAACAGGTACACACTCCAGGCAAGCCATCTTTGCTGCAGCCTCGCTGTATGCACCAGCTACTCCCTGATAAGCAACTCTAAGCCCTCTTTTCTCATGATGATCAACCATATTGCTCTTCAACATGTTTTCTTCTATCTGTTCTTGGCCAAAGAACCTCCTGGGATTTTGGTTCCTGTCAGTGAGAACATTCCTCATTTGTGATGCAGAGCTTGCACACCGGATCCTATCTGCAGGAGTGGCTGGTGATACTTGAAACCTCTCCAGTTTGGTGGAGCTTACAGGTCTGTTTGTGGTAAGTGGCATCAAGAGAGCCATTCTGCAGCTCAAAGGAACACCAGATTTGATGTTCTCTTCCTGTAAGCTACCAACCTAATGCTGGAGAAGCTTGCTTTGGAATTGCTGGTGAAGGGCATTATATACACATATAGAGGGTCTCAATTATGTGAAAAAATTGAATTGCTTTTGAAATCCTAGCATGCTGCAAAATATTCGTGATGTGAAACCAGCTACTTTGTTGTCTTTGATGATGTAATGAAAAATAAACTGTTGCACAGTTGGTAAATTTTGAATGTGGAAATGCCAGGTCTAGTATTGTATTTAGTTACTTTTAACTGTTGAATTGACCAATCTCGTCTCTTCCTCTTGAGCCTATTGATGCCAAAGTTAGTCTGCGGTTTTCACTGGGGATGACATTTTCTCATTTATGTGAGGTGATTTATGGTCAGGATATGAATGGAACTATGCAATATTTTCTATATACGGGGAAAGAAGAAAATATCTGTAGGTGGTTTATTCGTGAAAGAGCAGGGGTTGGCACCTACCTAGCATCTGTGAGGTACTATTAGGGGTTAAGGTTTCTCTGGCTTTCCTCTTCTTAATCTCTTTGCACTGTTCCTGATATGAGGGGCTCGTCTCCTTTTGGTGCCAAGGGTGTTACTGAATTCGATGCCTCTGGGTGGTTTGCTATTCAGAATCTATTGGACGCAAACTAATGTTTTATTTTTTCTCTTTGTTGCAGATGCCTGGGGCACACCACTCTGAGGGTTGGTCCATCTTGATGGTTTCTGGAACAGCTGTGGTTGGTGGTTCAAGCAGCTTGACCATGACTGGCAGATAGAATGTTTGGTTCTGAAAGAAAATGAATATATGACTGAACTTAAACTTTCTGGTTCATGAGGTTTAAGTTGATGAAATGGTAATGGTTTCTTTACCATTTTATGAGTCAAATGCCTGCATTGAATGTTTATTTACACATCGATAACTTGATTGGCTGCAGACAGTTGTGCATGATGCATGCACCTCTATGGAAAAGTCAAAGTAGATTGTACCGTGTGAATACGCTCACACTTGTTGCATCTAAATTCCATTATGTAAAGCCTCTGAAAAGCCATGCGTTCATGGTCCTATGGTCTTGAAGCGTTGAGTCCATTAGGCTGCACAATATGCAACTCCAATTTCTGATCTGTGATTCCGTTTGTCACCATTCTAAGATAACAAATTGATGGGATAGCGTGGCTGTTTATTGTTGATGGCCTGAGTTTCACTCATAGAATCATGCATGAACAACTGATATTCTACTCATTTGAATTCTGGGCAGGAGAAAAGCACTTCATCATTTGTTTTATTCTATTTTACTGCATTTAAGCTAATTCCATTGTTAAGAAGCATCTTATTTAAATTGGCCATTGATAGTGATGATTGAGGAGGCATTGACTTTGCCCCTGGGCACAACCTGTAGGGCTTCCGGACTGGTGGTATTTATCAGTCTGAATTAACTCCGTTTATGTTAAGGGTTGGCTAACTTGGCCTTATAACTGGTCCAAGTCCAGGGAGAGGAGGTTGCCTTAAGTGGCAATAGCTGGTTTGAACATTTTCAGATCTTTTAATATGGGTTGTGATATTTCCAATGCTAATGCACTTGATCCTCTCAGACCTCCGGTGCCAAGCATGTTTAGGTGCTTGGAAAGTATTGGGATGGATGAGGCCTGAGAGTCCTGTTGCACCTTCTAGCTTACTGCACCTGGTATGGGTCCTCTGAGTTTGACTGGTTGGTTAACGTGCAATGCTGAATCCCTGAATTAATATACCATGGTAGGAAAGGCCAATTTGAAACTCTCATTATTTTCTTCTTTCTTATTTATTAATTGCCTTGTAGGCATCTTGTATCATGCCTTTTGTCTTTGCACAACTTGTGCTTGTGAATAATTGTCGATCATCAAAGGTTGATGTTGCATCAATCAATATTACCGAGTCGCCGAGAGTCAAATGACATTCACTGACGAATGTCTATCTTCAAGAATGATTGACAAGAGCGGAAGTATACACAAAACGAATCAAGAAGCAGTGCAAGACTGCATAATTTATTCATGGAATGAGGTCTTATTTATAGACACTTTACAAGAGGCAAGTAAGTAGCAAGAAGCAAGATCATCAAATGGGCTGAACTAGTGCTGGCCGGCCAGCACTAGTCGTTGGGATCCAACGGCTAGTTGCTGGCTGGGCCAGCACTAGCCGTTTACTAGCCGTTGGGGCTTCCCAACGGTATTACATTAACACCCCCCCTCAAACTTACGGGGTATACACTGAAAGTTTGTCTAATAAAAACTGAAATCGAGAAGCTGAAAGAGATTTGGTGAAAAAGTCTGCGAGCTGCATCTCAGATGTGACATAACAAAGTGAGATCTTCTTATTTAGACACTCTTCTCGAACAAAGTGACAGTCCATCTCGATGTGCTTCGTCCTCTCATGAAAAGTGTTATTGGAGGCAATGTACATGGCACTTTTGTTGTCACAATACATGATGGCGGGGTGTTTGACCTGAACGTCCATGTCTGCTAGAAGGGATGTGATCCAAGAAATCTCCATCGCAGCTGTAGCCATGGCTCGATATTCAGCTTCTGTGGATGAGAGGGACACCTTCTGTTGCTTTTTACACTTCCAAGAAACAAGAGATTCACCTAAAAACACACAAAAACCAGTGGTAGAGTGTCTATTGTTGACATCTCCACCCCAATCAGCATCCGTATATATAGATAAATCAAAAGATGAAGAGGAAGTTAAGAGGACCCCCTTGTGAGCAGTGTTTCTAATATATCGAATAATTCGCAAAACAGCACTCATATGGACAGAAGTAGGTGCCTGTTGAAATTGACTGGCTGTGTGTACTGCATGAGAAATGTCTGGTCTAGTAATGGTGAGATAAGTGAGTGCACCTATAAGCTGTCGATAAGGGGTGGGATCTTCTAATTTCTCACCATCTGTGGAACGCAGTTTGGTGCCTAGGACTTCGGGTGTGTCAACAACCTTAGTATCTGTAATCCCAGATCTTTCAACAATATCGTTAGCAAATTTGGTTTGAGACATAAAGTATCCACAACTATTTTTGGTTATCTCAATACCTAAAAAGTAATTCAGCAAACCCAAGTCTTTCATATCAAATTCGTGATGCAGATTAAGTTTAACTTCAGCAATTCCCACTTCATCACTTCCTGTGATGATCATGATCCACATACAAAAGCAAGATAACAATACCAGATTGTGTTTTGCGTACAAATAATGCAGTATCAGTATAGCAAGTCACAAAATTATGCAAATGCATGAATTTTTCAAATCGATCAAACCAAGCTTTTGGAGCTTGTTCAGACCGTACAAGGCTTTTCGTAATTTAAGAGCATGACCAAGAGGGAGAGTAATGCCAGGAGGCTCATGAAGACTTCTTCATTCAAGTAACCGTTCAAAAAAGCATTCTTGACATCAAGTTGGTATATATTCCATTTTTTTATTGCACTAATGGTAATGAGAATTCTAATCGTGGTCATTCTAGCTACTGGGGCAAACGTTTCATCATAGTCAATTCCATATTCTTGGGCATAACCTTTAGCAACTAATCTAGCCTTGTATCTCTCAATGTGCCCGTTGCTGTGAGTTTTGATTTTATATACCCATCGACATCCAATGACTTTCTTATCTTTAGGCAGGGGTGCAACTATCCATGTCTGAGCCTTGTCTAGGGCGTTGAGTTCATCTTTCATAGCATCTTCCCATTCTGGAATACCTTTAGCTTGATGATAGAACCTAGGTTCCTTTACTTGACGAAGGGTGGCAATCAAATTTCTTCGTTGTGGTTCAAAAGATTCATATGACACAAATCGCTGAGGTGGTCTTGAAGCCCTGGGTTCAAAGCTTGTAATATCAGGTTCAGTGTGGGCGTAATGGGTTGTTCTAGGTCGTCTGGGATAATTTGAGGGAAAGGGTTCAACAATTGACCGAGTATCAACAGTGGTGTGTGAAACATCATTGTTTTCAACATGATCTTCTTGAATGTCTTGATGATCTACTGAGTCACAATCATTATCTTCTTCTAACTCAAAAATATCTTTAGGAATGAAAGGTTCCGAATTTTCCAAGGATTTGGACTCATAATAAATGTCATTCTCAAAGAATTTCACATCCTTGGACACATACAATTTGTCTGCTATAGGATCAAAACACCTATATCCTTTTTTGTCAATGCCATAACCAAGAAAAACACATTCAATAGCTCTAGGTGACAATTTGTCATTCTTGTCTGTATACACAAAACATCTACATCCAAAAACCCTAAGTCTTTCATAATATGGAGGGATGTTATACAATTTTTCGAAAGGTGAAGTATTCTCAAGGTTAGATGAAGGCATTCTATTTATAAGATATATGGCGGAGAGTAGCTTCGGCCCATAAGAATTTAGGAACCTTACTAGCAATTAACATAGTTCTACAAGTTTCAATAATATGCCTATGTTTTCGTTCTGCTAGACCATTTTGTTGAGGTGTTTTAGTGCATGATTTTTGGTGAATAATACCATTAGTTTCAATAAAGTTATGAAATTCATTAGACATGTACTCTCCTCCCGAATCGGATCTAAAGATTTTAATGGTTGCTCCAAATTGGTTTTTGATCATGTTACAAAATATTACAAATTTTTCAAATACTTCGAATTTGTGTTTTAAAAGATATATCCATGTAAATCGAGTAAAGTCATCCACAAAAATCACATAGTATTGCAATCCTCCTTTAGAAACAATGGGCGCGGGGCCCCAAACATCCGAATGTATTAAATCAAAAGCTTTCTTTGGTACATAATTTCTTTCTCCAAATGGAAGATGATGCATTTTTCCAAGAAGACAATCTTTACATTCAAAATTTTTCTCTCTAATGCTTTCATCAAAGGAATGTTACACATCTTTTGAGAGTTCAAGTGTCCAAGTCTTTTATGCCATAGTCTAGCATCTTGGGTTATGTTACAAAAACCCGAATTTGGCATAACAAGATAGTCCATTTTGTATAGTCCACTTTCTCTATGGCCTTGACCAATCACCTTCTTCGATAGGTGATCCTGCACCACACAATGTTGGGATGAGAAAGTGATTATACAGTTGTTATCACATATTTGAGCAACCGAAAGTAGATTTAAATTTAGCTTAGGTATAAAACTTACATTTTGAATTTTAAAGTCTTGTTTTTCAAGGTTTCCTAATTTTTTGATTTGGAGTTTTGTTCCATCGGCCGTAAACACATGTTTTCCAATGGTTTCACAAGAATTAACCAAAGAATCTTCACTATGTGTCATATGAAAAGATGCACCAGAATCTAAAAACCAAGACATACCTTGCGAAGTAGATAGAGCATTCCCGGAGATGCTTGCTTTTTCTTTAAAAATTTCTTCTATGTACGCTTTTATGTTGTTGGGTAAGACACCTCCTTCTTCCACGGTTCCCACGTTTTCACCCCTTTTTCGGAGTAGAGGACAAGTGGTTTTAATGTGTCCACTTTCCTTGCAATAATGGCAAATTGTATCCTTGTTAGGCCATGGTCCCGTGGGCTTCTTGAATGTGCCTTCATTGTTCTTGGTATGTGGAGGCTTGTAAGTCTTCAAATTTGCTCCGGGTCTTGATGCGGCAAGTACTGCTTCTTTTGCAACATGCATGTTTTTCAATCTTGTTTCCTCCATAACAAGATCAGCAAGAAAGGTATCCCCTCTAGGTCTAGGTTTCCTATGTATAAGGCTTGATCTAATGTTTTCAAATTCGTCTCTTAGACCACGCATAAACAAGAAAAAATATTGATTTTCCAAAAATTCTTGAAATTCGTCTAGTTTGTGAAGTTTTCCAAATTTGTCAAAACTCCTTAATTGAGTCCAAAGTTCCGAAAATGCATTGTGATAATCCCTAATGCTTAGGTTCTCTTGTTTAGCATAATCATTCTTTCCATAAGATCAATTTGAAAGACAAAATCATCTTGAGAATGAAGCTTTTTCAAATATTCCCAAGTTTCAAACGCATTTTCAAAAGCATTAATCCGATTTCTAAGTTTTTCATCCACGTTTTGACAAATGATCCATGTGATTTTTGCATTCATTTTTTTCCACAATTTCAAATCGGTTTTGAATTTCTCATGTGCTTTGATGATTTCATCATCATCTAAGCCATCAATGTCCAAAATTGGTTCTTTTATAGTCCCATCAATGTAATCCCAAAAATCTTTTGATAAAAAATATTTTTTCATTGTTCTAGCCCAACTTTGATAACTTTTTGGGTCTAGAATACATCTAAACGACTCATTTTTGCCTTCCATTTGTGCAAAAAATGAATATTTAAGACTAACCTCAAGTTTGATGCAAATCTTCAATTTTTGCACTTTCGGCACGCTTCCCGATACTCGTTTTCTTCGATCCGAGGCTCTGATACCATGTGAATAATTGTCGATCATCAAAGGTTGATGTTGCATCAATCAATATTACCGAGTCGCCGAGAGTCAAATGACATTCACTGACGAATGTCTATCTTCAAGAATGATTGACAAGAGCGGAAGTATACACAAAACGAATCAAGAAGCAGTGCAAGACTGCATAATTTATTCATGGAATGAGGTCTTATTTATAGACACTTTACAAGAGGCAAGTAAGTAGCAAGAAGCAAGATCATCAAATGGGCTGAACTAGTGCTGGCCGGCCAGCACTAGTCGTTGGGATCCAACGGCTAGTTGCTGGCTGGGCCAGCACTAGCCGTTGGGTAGCTCCAACGGCTACTAGCCGTTGGGGCTTCCCAACGGTATTACATTAACAGTGCTCTTATGTCGATCCATGTGCTGCTTCTAATTTTTTACATGATATGGTTAAAACTTCATCATATGCCCCCTTCAGACTTGGAAGATCCGTAGTGACTCATAAATCTAGATGCAAGAATTACTAGTGCTTAATGACATGGAGTTTCAATTTCGGTAGGTTGCTTTTCTTTTTTAGTCTGTCTTAGGCATCCTTCTGGAAAACTTGTGTGGCCTTCAGTGGTTTTGAAGCATGCGATATCATATAAAATGTGTTTAGTAATAAATGGCCAGTGGGCACCTCGTGGATTTGAATGCTTTAATGTAAAGAATGCAACTGTATAGTAGGTAGTAGGTCACAAAATGAGTTTATCATGATTCTGCTGCTATTATAGCGTAATTATTTGGGTCTTCCTTTAACAGCTTAGTCAGAAAACTAATTGATTTGTGAACTGGACGGTCCATGGTAACCTGGAATATACCAGGCTTGAGTGGGACCTCCATAGATCTTGTTTGGTTCAGAATTTGAAATTCTTAGCAAGTTTGGAAGATACAAGTCTTGGGTAATTATGTATAAAATGATACCTTGGTCAAATTGGCTACAGACTCGTCCAATGGAAAGACTCTGACTTTGACTTTTACGGTCCTTGGGTAACCAAACCATTAATTACCAAGTGATGATTTTAGGGAAACTTGCTTTAGTATTCAAGACATTCTTTTGATTCATCAAGAAGCTGCAACAGCTACCACTATGGTGATCTGAAATAAGGTATTCTGCAGCTAATGGATCATGTGAGCAACGTGTTGCCCACAGAGAATCAGTTAATTTTTGCGGGCCTTATTAATCAACAAGAGTTATGAACTATGTGATAGGCTAGTAATATTGAATTAAGTCAAGTATTTTTTGTCCTCTTAGCTGGAATTTTGCTTTTTCTTATAGAGGGTTGGTGTGCTTCTGTTCCTTGTTTTAATATGGAAACCCTTGTCTTCCTTTGAGGTTATCTGCCAGTCTCCAAGGTGTTAGAACGGAAGATGGGTTGCAGTATTCACTAGAAAAACTATGCAAGTCAACACACTTTTGAGAATTCATGTTACGAGAAATATAAAGAGATCCCTTGGGGCCACTTGGAGAATCATCAATCAAGTAATAAAACTTTTTTCCATAATATTTAACAAAATAAACACATCGAAAATCGTGTTATTTGTAGGGCCATGACTAAATGAATGGATTTTCCTGAGAGTAAATTATACAATGAGGTTAATAGTATGACTCAATGTGAATTATTTATAATACAATATTACCTGACATTGAGTATGATCAATTTACTCAATGTTTTCATCGTTATCTCCTCTAAATTTGATGAATTCTTGGAAGAGTCAGGCTTACCGTAGTATTAATTGTTGGTCTAATATTGCCCACGTCAATGAACATAACTGGAGAGTTAACTGTCATGCTCGATAATTATTAAGTTTGAAGTCAAAAAAGGCCCCTCTTTCAAGAATAGAGTGAACCCATTCGTATGAGCAATTTTGGTTTTTCATTAATAACTCATCCCTTTGAAATTCATATCCTTAAAAATGACATAGTTACTTGATTCAAAATATCTATTGACAATTCTATTTTTGGTCTTCATGAAATATTTAGGACAATATGACCAATGTTCTCTATTGCTTTGCAATTATACCCAGTGATCTATGATCTTTTAGATTCAATCCGCAATTCCTTCCTAGGTTAGCTAAACTGAGAACAAATACCAGTAAATCTTTAGTAATTGAAAAAATTGATAGGAAAATCTTTGAATTTAATGATCGGAATCATTCGAGATCTTGATAATAATAAATACTCATACAACGTAATTTATCATTATACAATAATATACATATTATCCATTAATTTTGACTTTAATCATCTATTTCGAACCTTCACTGATTAATAATAATTTCTTTTTTACGCGTAAAGATTATTTTGAAAATACATTCATACGTTTTAAGACTAGTAATAAAGTTAGAATATTAAAGGAAGTTTAGCAACATGACAACATTGCCTCAATAAATGATAAGATCAAACTTTGGTCAATTCTTGATTTCTGACAAATAGGTCTAAGTTTCAAGCTCATTTCTTAGGGTGAGTCATAAATAATTGATAATATGACAATGCATTATAAAGGTAACCATTATCTAAAATAAATCAAATTAAGAAAAATGAAATTTAAAATAGTTAAAACATAAACTATATATATTTCCTTTATAAAATTATTTTAAAAATACTTAATATATGGGTTATGTAATATATTTATTAGAATATCTAATGAGTCTCAATATTACTTAACTCCTCTATTACATAGGTAGTTAAATCTAAATTATATGATACTTACATAGCATTTAATTAATGTACTTAAAGGTCGATGTGATTGAAATTTAGAGTAAGAAAGTAATAGTGTATTTAATGTATTCCTAAGTCTCACATTGACCACAAAGACTAGAATTAAGAATTTATTGAGCAACTATAAAATTAGAGATCGTGAGTGTTAAATTATAATGAGTCAACCTTGTTATTTGGGTAGGGGATTGACTTATTCTCAAAGGTTTTTCTGATTGCCCAATACATGTATTTAGAACTCATTGACTTATTCATTTGTTGAATGTATTGGCATAAGTTTAATAAGGCGTTGTTCAATGACAATGACTATTTTAAATAGTGTTTGAATGGCATAGTATGACGCATGAATTGTGTATTAATTGTTAACCTCTTACTGTATGTGAACACATGCCAAATAATCTTATTTGACTTGGAACTAGGCAGAATCCCATGAAAAATTTTAATATATGCACATTTAGTTATATCAGAAGTCACAGTACTACTGCCAGCTGAATAAGTGAATTTTTTGATATTTAATTCTTTGGATGCTAAAGTCTTCATCAAATGCGCCATAGAGAATCTTGTTTGACTTTAATTATCTTCTTTATTTATCAAAATATAAAATAGGAATCTCCCAATCGTGATGCTGCTTAGATAAAATCTTATGGATTTAATAGATACGTTAATCATAATTATTCCACTTCACAATATATTTTATCACGATTTATTCCATACTTGCACAACCTTTTGTTCATTTGGTGATCTACAATGTTCAACATTAAAAATATAGCGAAGGATCTATCACTACGGAAGGCATTTGTCTATGTGCTACATCAATGATTATACAACGTACAATCAAATATTTGTGTGATCAAGATTATTGATACTAAAATCTGTTTGATCAGATAGCAGACCTTTGGCAAATAGAATGGTTAAATGTCCACTTTAACTTAATGTCATACGTACATCAATGTTTAAAAATAGGTCTAACACTATCTTCACATAGTAATCAACATCAACATATATGTAATGCATACAATCATTACATTGAAGCGTAGATCACTTACTCCAGTGTTCAGCCAATCACATGTATCATTGATGCTGATGTTAAATCCTATTTAGTTGAGGAGGTGTCTGCATCCTTATGTCGTCTTACTTGTACATTTATCAAACTGCTAATTATGAAGTCATAGGAATTTAAAAGCTACGAATTTAACGTTAGAGCTTTGATAAATGCTTGATGGACCCAACATAAGCTCACTTTAAGTTAGAAGTTGCAACTCTGATCAAGTGTTTTACAAGAACATCTTTGGTATTTCTAATTGGTGCATACGGGTAAAAGTTTTAAACCAAAATAGATAATCAAAGGCATAACCATTAAATCGACGTGTATAACAGAGACGGAGAGTAACACTCGATGAGCTAGAGGGAATAATTTATCGAAGTTGTAGGCAAAAAATACTTTTCTTTCAAATATGAATTGCTTTTAAGACTAAAATTAATTTTTGTCTTCTTCATCTTTCTTAGGATGACTAATCTTTAAAAAATTTATTTACATCTGAGAATTCTTAATAAAAAAAACTCATTAAAAAATTCTCAATTTTTGTAATTCCACTTTCAATATATAGTGCTTCCAATTATCTTTTTCTTCTACATTAATTAAATTTTGCATTGGACTAAGTTATTTCTTTTCTTTTAAATTTTAAAAAATTTGTTGAACCATATAAAATTATAAGAAGCAATAAAATTCCGTGTGTTTAAGTTTAGTATTTAAAAAATTAAGATGGTGTGAAATTTATTTATATCTAAGTGTGTTATTAGTCATGTTAAAAGTAATACTCACTAACACTACTAATAAATTATAAATAAGCTAGACCCTTTCTTGCCTCTTGTGATATCATCTTTTCATTGAATGTAACTTTGTATATTTATCATACAAATTATCTTCTAAATTCTTTAAATAGGTTTTAAAGATTAAAAAAATCTTGATTTTCAGGTGAATATACCCATCTGGCCTTTAGTTCGCACTTTCTTTAAATGTCAAAATGTCTTATATTTAGATTGAAATTCTTAGAAATTAAGTCCTTATACTCTCAATTTACACAAATCTTAATGACAATACTGAAATATTCCATTCATTTGAGAGCTATCATGATATACCAAAAACTTTTCGTCTCTCAAGCTATCATTCAAAGCAGAATATTTAGTTGATCATTTTGAATGTAAAGGTTACCTTAAAAGAAAAATCTGACGAGTTTCCTAATATATTATGTTTAGATCCATCAATTACAAGACGTTTCACTAATTTTTTGAATGGTTGATTCAAGCTTATTAAAATTTTCAAATTGTTTTTATAATTGGCAAAAAGGTTAAAAGCTTAGGAGGTAGCGTTATAACATCAAGCATGCTGATCTGAAAATGCTAGATAGTCCAAGAAAAATATAAAGGTGACCTTGGATCAAGCTTGTAGTGCCTTGTAAATAGCAGGCAATCATTCCTATTGACATTTGCATAATCTATATAAAGCATATTTTCGTCTTGATAAGGTTGATTATCAAGTCATTTTAATTTAAATTAAATTCTTTACATGATAAATTAATTGTTATATGGAAATAGCAAATTTAACATATTTTATGGCATTTTTCTATGAAATATTAGTCAAGGAACAGTAATATTGAAAAGTTTCTAATTATTAAATCATTTTGGTAAGACATAAAGTATATCTAATTGCCGTCACCATCTTGCAAAAACTTATTGGATTTGGAAACCACCATCCAAAGAAATTACAATTATGGCAATCATTGAATGAATGAAAATTCATAATTATTGATTTTGTTTGGCATTGAAATGATAAATGGTATTATAATGATAAGGATGAAGTGTTTAGATGTACATAAATTGGTCAGAATCAACTATTGCGTGTTGTTTAATGAATATAGAAATGTTGCTATAAACGGCTTTTTATCATGAACTGATGTTATTATATACAACCCATCTTTTTAATTTGATGCTTACATAGATTAAATGATTTCATTTGGAATTCATTAACTTTAGAAATTAAAATGTATCATGTCAATTTGAAATTAATTTATTTTAGTTATTGAATCTTCTAGTATCTATTGTAATTAATAACAGTGACTTATCCATGCTCTCTATTATGAACTTCAACCTTTGTTTAAATATATTAATTTTAAACGATTTTGTCCAGAGATTGAAATGCTCTTGAGTTGTGCAAGTTTTTATCAAATAATCAAAAAGTAGTTTCCATAGGAATAAAGAACCGGAAATTGAGCTCTTTATGGAGAATGCCTGTTTTTAATTGTATCATTGAAAATGAGTGAACCCTCTTCTGAAAATTTACCGGAAATTTTTATTCTTACTAAAGGTTTGATAAGATTAAAATTTAAGACATTGCTTTAACCTTTGCAAGCTTGAGGTAATATATTGATTGATGTGATTGCTCAATGATTGATGAAATTCATCAAACGCTTTTGATAAATCTGCTGTAACAAGTTTGATGTTTTGATAATTGATCAAATTATCAAATTAATAAAATGATCAAAAATTAACATATGATCCTTCACCATTGATTTTCTTGGATTCCAAATTTTTGATTGATTAGATTGATGATTTTGATACAGATTTGATCAAATTGATTTGATGCCATCAAATTGATAAGAAGAAAATTGATCCAGATCCAGGAATTTGAATCAGAAGAAGAAGAAGATTGATCCAGAAGAAGAAGATCCAGATCCAGATCCAGATCCAGATCCAGATCCAGATCCAGATCCAGATCCAGATCCAGATCCAGCATCCAATTTGTCTCTCTCGGCGGATTATTTGTGAATGCCGAAACCTTAATACTTCACGAAGATGTCAACCCTAGAAATCGAGGCGCGAGAGTGAGCAATCTCTCTCTCTCTCTCTCTGTTCTCCCCCATTTTCGTTTTCATTTTAATATATTTTAACCAATTTGTTAGGGTTTATGCATAACTAACTTTAATCGTTCAGAAATTCTTCGTGATTCTTATTTCGTCGAAGTCACTGGAAAGACTTCAGAGGTCGTCTCGTAACAAATGCTTTCACGAGTAATTGGATACTAAATTAGTTGTGAATTTGGGGTATGTTGTTCTGAGAGACCTTGAGAGTCATATGCTGAGTTACTGAAGTAGAACGACTTGCATTAAAAGCTCCGAGTAAAAAAGTTCTGTGGATTCCGTGCCGTTTGCATTGTAATTCTGCTTTTAGGACGCCCTCGATGAATGCGCTTCCATGATCTTCATATCCGCTTACCTGCGATGCAGTGTGATTAAAATTGTGCTTCAGTTCTGCAAGGAGAATTCTCTCCACCAAACGTTTCAGACACTGCAAAGCGAGTGCCAAGTTTCGTTGAATACCGTCGACAGTCTGGAGACATTCGTTGCAGACATTAACAGCGGGAGATGGGACGCTATTTTACCTCAAGTTACACAGCTAAAACTTCCCAGGAAGAAACTGGAGGACTTGTATGAACAGGTGAGCTTATCTTTGCTTGTCTGCTTGTCTAAGTCAGGACATTTTTTTTATCTATTTCTATTCGATCCCCCGCTTCTGTTCCCTAGGAAACTACGAGACATGATATTGGGAGTTAAATGTGGTTATAGTTGGTTGGTGGCTGGTCACAATGGTGTCCCAGTGACATACATAAACATTATAAGAGACATATAAGCGGTTGGTGCAAAAACATGTGTGAGAACTCATGAAGGAATGACACACTTCTTTGAAGTTAATATTGGGTTACATCAAGGATCAACTCATGAGTTAACAAAACATATTTAAGATGAAGTACCTTGGTGTATGTTATTTGCAAATGACATTGTGTTAGTAGAGGAGTCTAAGGAAAAAGTTAATAAAAATTTGGAACTATGGAGAGAAACATTAGAAAGTAAAGGCTTCTCATTTAGTAGAACAAAGACATAATATATGAAATGTAAGTTTGATCATTTGGTTACTTCATAGGACATAGAAATTAAAATTGGCACACATTGCATCCTCCAAAATGAAAGTTTTAAATACCTAGAGTCAATTTTTCAAAGTGATGGAAGAATTGATGGAGATGTTACGCATAAAATTAATGTTGGTTGGTTGAAATGGAGAGAAGCATCAAGTATTCTTTGTGATAAGAAGATACCATTAAAGTTAAAAGGTAAATATTATAGAGCAACAATTAAACCTGCCATGTTTTATGGTTCTGAGTGTTGGGCAGTTAATCATCAACATGTACAAAAGATCTCTGTGACAGAAATGAAGATGTTGAGATGGATGAGTGGTCATACAAGAAAAGACCGTATACATAATGAGGTTATTAGAAATAAATTATGTGTGACACAAATAGAGGATAAAATGAGAGAATATCATTTAAGGTGGTTTGGACATATAGAAAGAAGATCAAAAGAAGAACCTGTAAGAAGGTATGAAAAACTAGATTTTGAAAGTATTAAAAGAGGTAGAGAACGACCACAAAAGTATTAGAAAGAAACAATACAGAATGATCTGGCTTATTGTGAGTGCTAACATGACACATGATAGGGCTATGTTGAAAACAAAGAATCCATGTAGCCGACCCCATCTAGTGTGGGAAAAGGCTTAGTTGTTGTTGTTGTATGGGCAGCCTCTTAAGAATTAGAATTTTGTAGTTTTCAGAACGAGTGGTTTCTTTCTACTTGTTCAAAATGTTATTTGTACCAAAATATGCATTTATGAAATTAGTGATAGTTTCCTCATGATTCTCCTGTAAGATGTCTTAGGGCATGTTTATGGTTGTTTGGTTATATATTTTACTTCTTACTTTTGTCCCCACCTTAGATTGTATTGGAGATGATAGAGCTCCGGGAACTGGATACTGCACGTGCTATTCTGAGGCAGACTCAGGCAATGGGTGTCATGAAGCAGGAACAACCTGAAAGATATCTTCGACTGGAACATCTCTTGGTTCGGACATATTTTGATCCACATGAGGTCTGTACCATGTTACATAATTCGATATTCTATCTTTTGAATGTGCCAGATTATAGTTGCTTCTTCACCCAGGGTTCGTCCATATGATGCCTCTATGGTTCAAGATATAAAACTAGTTCCATTTTTTGGTTTTTAAGATCACCTTTTCCAACTCTATTGCTTCTGTGGTTTGGTTGATATCTTAAGCTGGGACAAGACACCAAAGCAGTAATTGGCATTTGGCACTCATTATTTGTCCTGTTTTGACCTCTTGAATCTGTTGGTATACTTGCATAAGAAACCTGATGATTTTAACTCATGCATGATATACTATTAAAAATCATAAATGTGATCTTGCTCTTTTTGAGTTGGATGCCAGATTCGATCAACGAATAGAGCACAAAGGTGTATATAACCATGTAGTCAACCCCACTTCATATGGGGAGGCACATAGCTTCCATTTACTTTTTCTGGATTTTTGTGAATGCTGTGGTGGCTGCTGCAGTGACTTGACATGCTCCTTGAGGTTGAGGGCACTCAGGGCTTTTTATTTTGGATGTATCAGCTTCTTCTTGAAAGCAAATTTTGGTTGTTTCAGATACGCGATGGCTTGTCTTATCATTTTTTTCCATGTCAGGCTTATCAAGAACTGTCTAAGGAGAAGCGTCGTGCACAAATTGCTCAAGGTTTGTTTCTTACAAGTTTGGCTCTTCTTTTTTGATCCCTTTGGAATTGTTTACATGGCATATATTGTTCATCTTTTGTGCCTTTGGTACATATTCCTCGTAAAATTTTACCAGAGCTTTAGAATGTTGAGCCAATAAAATTGCACTTGTGAAGCACCTGCATCCGTATTTCTTAAACCAAGTAGATTGTAAAAAGTTTGCTTTTATTTCCCCCTTTACCGAACCTCATATCAGCCTCAAAGAGAAATGAAGCAAAAATCTTCAAGCCAACCATCTACGCATAATATGCTATGATATCCTTTTATTCTTTTGATAACTATGGTTCCCATTTGACATGGTTTTCATATGCGATGTTCACTTTTGAATATGGGCTCTCCAAAATTAGAACTGATTGATGCTCAGATCCAACAAGAGTCTTACCATGTTCTCTATGACATCTTGAAAGTCAAATTGAATGTTTATGATTAATCCAAATGGCAGGAGTTCACAACTGAAAAGACAAAAGGTGTTCTTACTCTAAATTTCGAGCAACAATGCCTTGTCATTTTGCACTATGTTGAACTATATACAGGGTTCACTATACTCTATCAACATGAACTCATGTTGCTATATCATTTGCCACATGTTATGTATGTCATAAGTGCTTTCATATCATAAGGATGTGACTCTGGTTTCTATATCAGCGTTACATTCTTTTCTCCTTTGTCAAAGGTTTTAATTTTTGTTTCACTTTAATGCATCCGTTTCCACTGCCTGTTCTAAGACATGCATGCTCTAGAAACCTAATTTGATATTGATTGCTTGTATCTCATACACTGTTTCAGCATTGGCTGCTGAAGTCACTGTTGTTTCACCATCACGTTTAATGGCTTTGATTGGTCAAGCCTTAAAATGGCAGCAGCACCAAGGTAGTTTTCATAATTCTGAAGTGTGTAGTCCAGTCATTTTGTCCTTATGCATCACCTCAAAATGTAATGAGGTTGTTACCTTTCAGGGTTTCTCCCACCTGGAACGCAGTTTGATCTCTTTCGTGGAACAACAGCAATGAAACAGGATGAGGATGACATGTGCCTCACAACTCTCATACACACCATAAAGGTTGACCACATAATTACATTCCATTATTGTTGCTCTTCATCTTTTGTTCTATTGCTCTCCTATGAAGCTCAAAATTCAGCTATGAGGTTTTCCTCCAATTAACTTTCTTTTGGTGAGTAAAAGATAGGGTGATCACTGGAGCTATTCAGGGTCTGCAACACGTGCGAAGTTGTGTATAATTTGTTATATGAAAAAGTAATGCTTAAATGATCAGCATGACAGCTAGTTGTGAATGCATGATACTACTTAATCTTAACCCTAATCAAGCTTTTCTGACACTAGGTAGGTTTAGCTAGAGAGTGAGACAATGATTCCTGAGAGGCCACTCGTCATAGTGTTATTCTGCTTGAATAAATTCAAATTTCTGATTGGAACTGTTGCATTAGTGTTAGCAAGGTCTCACTCCCTGAAAAGATCTGACAAAATTTTATACTAACCTTGGGTTACCTGACACAAGCTTCCTCCTTTATCATGACTTGGAACCAGCTAGCAAGGGTGAACCTTCACTGTAGGCATGACTTTTTCACTAGTGTGATAATACAAGGACTTTCTTAGAATGTCAACTTATGGCTTATGTATAAGTTATAACACTTTAAGCAAGGAGAGTTAGCTCCAAAATCAATGTCAAGATAAAAAAAAACATAATCCTTTTCGTCCATTGTGTTTATTGTTGCAACTGAATCATTTCTTTCCCTTCTAAGTAACATTCTTTATTATCTTATATATGGCTCCTTGTCTTGAACTTACATCAGTCAAAAGGAGCAAAAGCAGCTTCAAAACACCCAGAAATAGTTGTATAGATTGGTATTGGTAGCTTGTGGCTTTTGTGTCTCCAAAAGTAAAGGTTGCAGATCAGCATTCACAGCTTGCAATCATGTCAAGTGTATCAATTTTTAGCTTTTCATATTATGGATTCAATCTGTGCGACTTCTTCTCGAAGAAGAAGGATGGAACTATAATTTATTTGTTTGGCTGGCACATAGCATGAACCTGCAAAGTTTTGATGTTTCCAGCCATTGGCATTTGACAATGACATCATAAAGAGGGTTTGTGGCTTTTGAGGAAAAATGGTCCAATCGCTCAAATTCCCGGTGTATCAAATTATGGCTTTTTAGAATATTGGTATGATTGGAGAGATTTCGTGGCATGGAATTGTAGTTTACTTGTTTGCTACGTGGATGAATCTGTTTCCAGCCATTGACATGGTATAGGGTTGTTGCTTTTGTCAATGAAGTTATTCAGTCTCCCGAATTCCTAGAAGACCTTGTTACTGGGGATTCATGTTCATTCTCAATTCATATAAACCTAAGTTGGTTATCTGTTTCCCAAAGATTTGGTTCATGTGTTTATGATTCTTTTGGTAATATCAGTTGGTTAGGATTTTCATCTTGTATGAATTGCTCTTGAAACAGCTTTCACCATGGTAAGCATGGGTTTAATATATCTTACCAGAATCATCTCACTGTGTTGGAACTCTACATGAACGGAAAATATTGTCTCGCATGATTGTATATAATGTCTAATTGATGAGACAATGTTGTCTTAGTTATAGCTTGAAAGAAATGTTGTTTTCTTTATTAATGATACTTCTGTCTGTAGATATTTTAATGGGATCTCCTATCCAATAATAAAGTATGATTTACAGGAGACAGGAAAGCCATTCAGTTGTGCAATTTTCTATACTTTATTTGAGTTGTCAGTTAATTGGTTTCCATAAGATGCCTCATTTCTTGGTCTTGGTTTAAAAGGTGATATAACCATAATCTTTCTTCATCAACACTTTAGTAGCCTGAAAATGGTCAACTGCTTTGTGGAAGGATGATTCATGCTGTAGGTTGAAGATCCATTACCAAAATTGATTATTGCCTTCTTGTGTACGGTTAATCTCCAAAATAGAGGTTATATTTTAAAAGCACACTACTAATAATTTTTTTTTGTTATTTGGCATCTGTGGCTTGAACAGTTCAGCAAAAAAAGTCACCCAGAATGTGGTCGCTTTTCACCGGATGGTCAGTGCCTCGTTTCATGCTCAGTTGATGGTTTCATTGAGGTACATGTGTATGGCACTTTATCTGCTTATGTTTCTTTGTTGAAAAGGTCTATATCATACTGATGGATGAGCTTTGACAGGTTTGGGACCCAATAAGTGGGAAGCTAAAGAAAGACCTACAGTACCAAGCTGATGTGAGCCATTCATTCTCCTTTTTGTCTAGATCTAGCCTGTTTGCATTGTCAAAGGCTTTTACATTCATGCTACTCTGAAAGAAGTGTAAAATTCCTATTTTTGATGGTACCAGTGATGATAGTCTGTATTGCTTTTTTTTTATTGTGTAGTTGCTACAAAAGCATGAGTTTGTTCTGGAACATGAGCAATACAATGTGGCTTCAGCGATTACCAAGTATATTTAAAAAAAAAATTGTTTCAAGTAAAAGATGCATTCAATTAAAACATTCAATGTTACAAGAAGATCAGATAAGATGATGGTCTAGAAGAACAGAAGAAAACAAAGGATGCACTTTTGAAACAAGAATCAGTTGAAAATAATGCAACTTATAGTAGTTAAATAGGACAAAGGTTGACTTGAAATGTGAATCAGTACAAGTCCTGTCCCGTCCTTGCTTAGTTGGGGAACATTGTGTTTCTTTGGGTGTACAGGATGCTTTTATGATGCATGATGATGCTGTACTTTGCGTGGACTTCAGTAGAGATTCAGAGATGCTTGCATCTGGATCACAAGATGGAAAGATAAAGGTACTTTTGTTGCAAATAATCTGAAAAACTTGAATAGGTTTTTTAGATGCGTTTGGTACTGTTCTAGGTTGGTATGGTATAGCTTCTCAATTCTCAATCAAACAGCTTGATTTGTTCTGGATTGTCTCTGGGGTATTTTGATATTAGTTAAGTTATGGAAGGCTAACTTGAAGATGGCACTATAAAATTTGAATCTTCTCTTGATTGTACACGTCTCTCAACGGTTTGTGTTGTACAGTGGTCTACATACCTATAACTACAAGAATAACTATATATGTATGTATTTGCAAGAATGAACTTGTATGGGAAAAGGCTTACTTGTTGTTCTTGTTGTTGTATTTGCAAGAATGAACTTGTGGGCCTGCGCTGTACCTCATCTTGTTATCCTACTTGTCAGCTCTTTCCTTCTCCTCTGTGGCCTGTCCTGTCACATGTAGAGGACAGGGATAGAGTGACCTGCTCTGTCCTACATATTTCATATATTATATTTGTATATTTATAATTATAAGATGTGGTGACCGGCATGTTTGACCTTTTCTTTAGCTCAATACAATTCCAATGCCAGCAGGAAACAAAATACGGAAAAAGGTTATATGTAATAAATGGAACTTTGGAGATGCATTACATTGTCTGTGGCCTTTGCAGCAAAGCTTGAAACCCTGTTTGTAGCAATGTCTCCAGCTTTGTTGACAAATCTGAAAGTGGTAGAACATAAATTATGTGCTGGTAACTCTAGTTTTTGCAAATCAAAGATATTTCTCAACAAGTGCATAGCCTTAATAGTAGATCTCCCTGGTATGAATCTGAGTTGATTTTCTGTTATACTGCACTTTTGTCTCAACCTTCTTTCAATTATCTTTCCTATATTTTCATTATAAGACTCATTACCTTTATGCTCCGATAATTTATACAATTTTGAACATCTCTTTTATTTTTGTAAATGGGTACTGTATTCTTCCTCTATTCCTCGGGCATCTTCTTGCCCATCCAAATATAATTGATTTGTGACTCTTCTAAAATTTCCATACTTCAATAGGAATATCATCTGGTATTACAGATTTACGGATTTTATAAGTCTAAGAGCTTCTTTCACAATATCACTGTGCTTTTCTACTTGATGCGGCTATGCTACATAAAAGCATTTGCAGAATAGCTGCCAAAAGGAACAAAGCATACCGTGCTATATCATATGAGATTTATATTATGTGATATGATGTATTATGGTAGCTTACTGAGCTTCACTTTTTGTAGCATAGATGCCAAAAGGAACGGAGGGTACCGTGCTATGCTACACAAATGCATTTATAATACAAATGCCAAAAGGAACTAAGTGTACCGTGCTATATTATATGATTGATGTATATTGATAGCATACTACCTTCACTTTTTGATGCAAGAGTTTGAAGAGCTTGTCATGCTCTTATTTATATCGTGCACTTTCTTCTTAGACGTCTTTTAACTTACTTTGTGCAGTGTTTCTTATCTTTTCTATCCCACATTTGTGTGTCAGCATCATTTCATCTAGTTACTTCTCTTCAGTTGGGTTGTTGACCGTAATGAAGCGATGCTTCAATATAGTTGCGGAAGATTGATTAATGGATAACACCACAATATAATAATCACAAAGCCTTAGAAAAGGTTATAGTCGAGAGCAACAAGTGCATACGAAAAAGATAACGAATACAAAACAAACTTGAATAAATAATCTTTATTCACTAGCCACAAAAGGCTTGAATTTACAATGGATTACAAGAGGTATTTATAGAGAAGAGAGAGTTATGAGAGAGAGGGGATAAAGGGAGGAAGAGAGGAGAAAGGGGGGCTGGCTGCTGCAGCCCCCAATGGCTAGTGGCCTTGGGGCCCTGGCCCAGTCCAGTTTTCTAACACCCCCCCTCAAACTGACAGCTCCATGACCTGAAGTTTGCCAATTAAAGATTGAAACCGAGGAGCAAGAACACATCTGCAAGTTGATATTCTGATTTTACAAACTGTAATATCAAATTGCCTTGTAGATGCTCTTTACGAATATAATGACAATCCATCTCTATGTGCTTTGTGTGCTCATGAAAGGTATGGTTGTTGGTTATATACAGAACACTTTTGTTGTCGCAGAACGTTATTGGAGGAGCTTCCAGTTGTATGCCCAAGTCGTGAAGTAGTCGTCGCAGCCAAGTTAGTTCTGTAGTAGTGTTGGCCATTGCACGATACTCGGCTTCAGTGGTCGAAAGAGACACCTTTTGTTGTTTCTTGCATCCCCATGAGATGAGTGAGTGACCAAGAAATATGCACTAGCCGATAGTAGAGTGTCTGTTATTTACATCACCACTCTAATCAACATCAGTATATGCAAGCAATTGAGATAACGAGGAAGAAGATAGAAATACTCCCGAGTCACAATCATTATCTTCTTCTAGCTCAAAAACATCTTGAGGAATGAAGGGTTTCGAATTTTCCAAGGATTTGGACTCATAATAAATGTCATGCTCAAAAAATTTTACATCCTTGGATACATACAATTTGTCTTCCATAGGATCAAAACACCTATACCCCTTTTTGTCAATGTCATAACCAAGGAAGACACATTCAATAGCTCTAGGTGACAATTTGTCATTCTTTTCTATATACACAAAACATCTACATCCAAAAACCCTAAGTCTTTCATAATATGGAGGGATGTTGTACAATTTTTCGAAAGGTGATCTATTCTCAAGGTTAGATGACGACATTCTATTTATAAGGTATACTGCGGTAAGTATAGCTTCGGCCCAAAAGAATTTATGAACCTTACCGAAGCGTACTTTAAACCAGTTTTGCATTCCAAACATCATAGAATCAATTTTAACTTATTCAAATCAGTTCACACAACATCTTAAATCAATTTAAATCATTATGCAAGCATATAATCTAATCATATTATGATTCAAATCCTCATTGTGCAAAATTACTACTTTTACCAAGAATTACACCATTTTTGGTGAAATTTTGAAGTTGTTGAGTTGCTTGGAAGTCTTTGACATGAGGGAGCACGCAATTTTCACCCCTTTTTGGTGAAATTCTTGAGGTTGTTGAATTTCTTGTCAAAATTGGACATAAGTGGAGCACCTGCAAAATAACTTTAGGGAAATCTCACGCGGCAAGTTAGTATTGATTCAAAATATAATGATGAAAATTCAGAGATTTTATAAAGAATGTGGCATAATTATGCAAAAAAGCAAAGCTAGGCATTTGTTTTAGGATTATAGCAGACAAATAATCTAATTTATGCATGATTGATAGTCCAAGATGCCAAGTTCATTTCTTATATAGAAAAATGCTTCTTTTGCTAGGGGCTTAGTGAAAATATTAGCTAGCTTCTTTTAGGGGTTTGAAAATGTCACTAGTTGCTTAGTGGTTTCTACAAACTCAAGTATGCAATCACCTCTTTGAACATGATCTCTAATGAAATGATGTCTTATTTCAATATGTTTAGTTCTAGAATGCAAAATGGGATTTTTGGACAAGTTGATTGCACTAGTATTATCACATCTTATAGGGATGTGATCAAGCTCAAGACCATAGTCCATGAAGATTTGTTGTTTCATCCAAAGGATTTAAGAACAACAACTCCCGGCTGCTAACATATTGACTTCATTTGTGGTATTAATGCCACACTATTTTGTTTCTTGTCTATGTGGCCAAGAAACTAGTGAGCTTCCAAGCAAGTGGCATGTCCCACTAGTGCTCTTTTCGATCCATTTTGCATCCAAAGCAAAATCGAATCCGGAGTACCCAATAAGGCTACATGAGGCACCCTTAGGGTACCATAAACCCATTTGTGATGTGCCTATTAGATATTTCTATTATTCTCTCATAGGTTAACAAAGACTTAAAGTGTGATTACTTAGGGATTAGTTTGATATCTTGCACACATGCATACACTAAACATTATATCAGTGCCTACTTTGCGGTGAGATAAAGGAAAGTGAGCCAATCATACCTCTATATTTTGTAATTTCTACCGATTTACCTCCTTCATCCTTGTCCAAATAAGCAAGAGGTGCCCGTAGGGTAGCCATATGCTTGGCATTTGTCATTCCAAACTTTTCGAGCAGCTCCTTGCAATACTTGGATTGGCTTATGAACGTTTCCTTTCTTGCTTGCTTGATTTGAAATAGACCAAGAAGAAGTTGAGCTCACCCATCATAGACATCTCAAACTCACTTTGCATAATATTTGAAAATTCTTCACAAAGAGAGTTGTTAGTAGCTCAAATATAATGTCATCAACATAGATTTGAACTAGAAGAATGTCATGCATTTTGTGTTTTATGAAAAAGAAGTGGTGTCAACCTTGCCTCTAGAAAAGCCTTTTTCTAAAAGAAATTTGCTCAACCTTTCATACCAAGCTCTAGGAGCTTGTTTCAAACCATTGTCTTTTAGTCAAGCCGCATAAGGCCTTTTTCAATTTGAAAACATGGTTGGGCAAATCAAAATCCTCAAAACCAGGAGGTTGTTCAACATACACTTCTCCTTGTATAAAACCATTTAAAAAGGCACTTTTGACATCCATTTGGTAGAGTTTGAAATCCATGATGCAAGCATATGCAAGTAACATTCTAATGGCCTCTAATCTAGCTACGGGAGCATAAGTTTCTTCATAATCTATGCCTTCTTCTTGATTATATCCCTTAGCTACAAGCCTAGCTTTATTTCTTATTATTAAACCGCGTTTCATCAAGTTTGTTCCTAAAAGACCCATTTGGTGCTAATTATAGGATGATCATTGGGCCTTGGAACTAATTCCCAAACTTGATTCCTCTCAAATTGGTTTAGTTCTTCTTGCATGGCCAAGATCCAATGCTCATCATTAATGGCCTCATTTATGTCTTTAGGTTCAACTTGAGAGACAAAGGCTAGATGATTACATGCATCTCTAAGTGAGTTTCGAGTGATTTAGTGATTACCCCTTTGATACATCACCTATCACCTTGTCAAGAGGATGATACCTTGAAGTCCTCCATTCCTTGGGTAGATCCAAGATTTTAGAATCTTCTTGCCATGAAAGTGATCAAGGAGTCTCTCTTCTTCCTTCTTGGACTCTATCTCTTGATTTTCAAGTGCCTTTGCCAAGATTTCTCGCAACATCATCAACAAGTTCCTTTCTCGGCTCATTTGGGTTAGTTTCATCAAATGCAACATGTATGGATTCTTCTATGGTCATAGTTCGTTTATTATAGACTCTAAAGGCCTACTATGAATAGAATAACCAATGAATATTCCCCTCATCGATTTTGCATCAAACTTCCTAAGTTATCCTTTCCATTATTCAAAACAAAGCATTTACATCCAAAAACATGAAAAATGTGACACATTAGGTTTCCTTCTTGTACAATCTATATGGATTTTCTTTAAAATTGGCCTTATTAGTATTCTATTCATAACATAACTGCAGTCATAATAGCTTCTGCCCAAAAAATTTTAGGAACACCACTTGACAAAAGCAAAGTTCTCGTGGTTTTCAAAATATATCTATACTTATGTTCGGAAATACCATTTTGTTGAGGAGTCTTAGAGCAAGAAGTTTGATGTATAATTCCAAATGTATTGAGATGGTTTTTAAAATCATTTGACATAAACTCTCCTCCTGAATCGGATCTAAAAATCTTGATTTCGGAATCAAATTAATTCTTTACAAGATTATGAAAAATAACAAAATTTTGAAAGACATCAGATTTTGTTTTTAAAAGAGATACCCATGTATACCTAGTAAAGTCATCTACAAAAATAACATAATAGGAAATGCTTCCTTTAGACAAAACAGGTGCCGGACCTCATACATCCGAATGAATTATTTCGAAGGGTCTTGTTGTAACATGTGTTTGTTTGAAAATGAAAGATATTGCATTTTACCAAGAATACAATCTTCGCAAAAAAAAAGATTCCTTAAATTTCATTTGAAGAGGACATTGATACAATTTTTGAGCATTAAGATGTTCAAGTCTTTTGTGCCATAAAAGGGCATCATTTGTCAAAACATTAACATATCATATACTATGCACATAGTCCATAATGTAAAGTCCACCCTCTCTATGGCCACGCCCAATCACCTTCTTCGAGAGGCGGTCCTATACAATACATTCGGTGGTTGAAAAGGTTATAACACAATTTTTATCCAAAAATTGGGATACGGAAAGTAAGTTTAAATTTAGTTTTGGAACAACACTAATTTTGGAAACTTTGAAATTTTTGTTTTGCAAGTCACCAACTTTATCAACATTTAATTGTGTACCATCCACAGTATAAATACAAGATAAGGGTTTTTGAACACATGATTTTAAGATATGTTCATTAAAAGTCATATGAAATGAAGCACCCGAATCAAGAATCCAAGAGATCATACCTTGAGTTTCTTTTGTTGAAGAGGAGCAAACCACACCAACTGTTGTTTTTTCCTTCATTTGGGCTTAAAGTTGCTTCAATTTTTGTTCAAAGTGGAAGAATGGAAGATGAAGCATGTTCTTCTATTAAGGCCATCTTCTTTTTCAATTTAGGGCAATTTGGCCCTATATGCCCGACTTCTTTACAATGATGGCAAATAATGTCTTTTCTTCCTTCTTAACTTTTGAAATGAGGTCAGTAAGCCTTCATATTTGCTCCGAGTTTTGATGCGGCGAAGGCGGTGTCTCTTTGAAGTCTTGTTTCCGCCATTTGAAGATCGGTAAGTATATCTTCTTTTATAGGAAAAGGTTTTCTATGAATGAGCGATGATCTTACCCCTTTAAATTCTTCTCGAAGACTTCTTAGAAATTGGTATACAAAATCTTCGGTATCTTCACATTGTCTCTCACTAAGACATTGTGTATATTTCTTTTTGTAACCATACAATTGATTCCAAACATTGGGGTATTTTCTAAAAAATTCATTTACCCCTTTATCTCCTTTTTTAAGTGAGACCAATTTGTCTCTTAATGCCATCCTATGAGCCACATCGCTTTGAACATGGGATTTTTTCAAATATTCTCATGCTTCTTTAGCGTTGTGAAATCTGCCAAGGTATCCATAGTGTGCTCATTTACATTATTCATGAGCACCCATAGGATTGATTTATGACCTCCTTCATATTTCTCTTTTTCTTCAAATGTGGCATTCATAGAGGGTTCTACCTTCGAACCACTTATATAGCCTCATAATTTTTTGAAATAAAAATAGTTTTTCATAGATTGTACATATGTCTTATAGTTCGAATGTGTTAGACGAAAGTTAAAACCCTCTTTATCTTCCATATTTCAAGGAAAAAGAAATTAAAGAGGTAAACTTATAAAATATGATCGACACGCTTCCCGAGGCGACGAACAATATTCTCACGATTGAAAATGACTCTGATACCATGTAATGAAGGCGATGCTTCAATATAGTTGCGGAAGATTGATGAATGGATAACATCACAATGTAATAATTACGAAGCCTTATAAAAGGCTATAGCCGAGAGCAACAAGTGCATAAAAAAAGATAACGAACACAAAACAAACTTGAATAAATAATCTTTATTTACTAGCCACAAAAGGCTTGAATTTACAATGGATTATAAGAGGTATTTATAGAGAAGAGAGAAGGGATAAAGGGAGGAAGAGAGGAGAAAGGGGGGTTGGTTGTAGTAAGCGAGCCAGCCCCCAATGGCTATGTGACTAGCCGTTGGGGACCAGGGCCCCTAACGGCTAGTGGCTCAATCCAGTTTTCTAATAGTTGACAACATTTTTGCATGTCTTGTGCTTTCTCATGATCCATTTTCTGGCTTTAAAAAATTATTTGCTGTTAAAATTTCTTAACATTTTGAGCTCTAGGGTGTCAATATATACTTTCATGCCAACAAGGTATTCTTACTCATTTTTCTGGTTATATTTGCCTTTCAGGTGTGGCGCTTGAGAACTGGGCAATGCTTGCGTAGACTTGAACGTGCACATTCTCAAGGAGTCACCAGTCTTTCATTCTCTCGAGACGGAAGCCAGATCCTTAGCGCTTCTTTTGATAGTACTGCCAGGTCATTTAAGGTTTTTCTGCCAGAAGTTAGTTTTGATTATCATGTTGCCATGCCAAATTATTTACCGTGAGAGGCATTGTATCGTCATCAGTATTTCTGTTATATTATTATCCCCATTTTTATGCATAAACATCTCCATGCTATTCTTATAAAGAAAAACAAGGAAAGAAGAGGAGGACCAAGTTACTAGTTGGTTTTGCTATTTTTTACAATAGTGGAGTAGCTTAAAGGAAGCGAAAAAGGCCGTGAGTGAAGCAAAAGCTAAAATTTGGGAGGATTTATATAAAAACTCAACTCAAAAGAGGGTGAAAGAGATATTTTTAGGATAGCTAGGGCTAGAGATAAGAAAACTAAAGATCTTAATTATGTTAGATGCATCAAAGATGAGGATCAAAAAATTCTAGTGGCAAACGATGATATAAGAAATAGATGAAAAAACTATTTTTATAAGTTTTTAATGAAAATAAAGATGTTAGTATTAGCTTAGGAGAGAGCCAAATAAGAAAAGTATATAAACCACAATTTCTACCGACGTATTCAAAAGAATGAAGTCAAAGAGGCTCTTAAACATACGAAGGGTGGTAAATCGGTAGGACCAGATAATATTCCTATGGAAGTTTGGAAAATACTAGGAGAAATAGGAATCACTTGGCTCACAAGACTATTTAATGAAATATGGAAAACCAAAAGATGCTCAAGGAATGGAGAGCAAGTACACTTATACCCATATATAAGAACAAGGGAGACATTTAAAATTATGTGAATTATCGAGGTATAAGTTAATGAGCCATACTATGAAATTGTGGGAAATAATTATTGAACGTAGGTTAAGACAAGTATAAGTACAACAGAGAACCAATTTGGATTCATGCTAGGCAGATCTACTGTTGAACGATTCACCTTTTGAGACGTCTTATGGAACACTTTAGAGCAAAAAAGAAAGACCTTCACATGATATTTATTGATATAGAAAAAGCTTATGATAGAGTACCGAGGGAGGTTTTTTGGAGAACTTTAGAAAAAAGAGGTATCCCATTGACATACATTAACCTTATAAGAGACATGTATGATGGTGCAAAACATGTGTGAGGACTCATGAAGGAATGACAGACTTCGTTGAAGTTAATATTGGGTTACATCAAGGATCAACTTTAAGTCCATACTTATTTATAATGATGATTGATGAGTTAACAAAACATATTAAAGATGAAGTACCTTGGTGTATGTTATTTGCAGATGACATTGTATTAGTGAAGGAGTCTAAGGAAAAAGTTAATAGAAAATTGGAACTATGGAGAGAAGCATTAGAAAGCAAAGACCTCCGACTTAGTAGAACAAAGACAAAATATATGGAATGTAAGTTTGAGTATTTGGTTATTTCAGAGGACATAAATTAAAATTGGCACACATTGCATCCCCCAAAAGTTAAGTTTTAAATACCTAGGGTCAATTTTTTAGAGTGATAGAATTGATGGAGATGTTATGCATAGAATTAATGCTGGTTGGTTAAAATGGAGAGGAGCATAAGGTATTCTTTGTGATAAGAAGATACCATTAAAGTTAAAAGGTAAATATTATAGAGCAGCAATTAGGCCTGTCATGTTTTATGGTTCGGACTCCGGAGTGTTGGGCAGTTAATCATCAACATGTACAAAAGATGTCTGTGACAGAAATGAAGATATTGAGACGGATGAGTGGTCATACAAGAAAAGACCGTATCAACATGTACAAAAGATGTCTGTGGCAGAAATGAAGATATTGAGACGGATGAGTGGTCATACAAGAAAAGACCGTATACATAATGAGGTTATTAGAAACAAATTACACCAATAGAGGATAAAATGAGAGAATATCGTTTAAGATGGTTTGGACATATAGAAAGAAGATCAAAAGAAGAACCTGTAAGAAGGTACGAAAAACTAAATTTGGAAAGTATTAAAAGAGGTAGAGGACGACCACAAAAGTGTTGGAAAGAAACAATAAAGAATGATCTAGCTTATTGTTCATTAACTGCTAACATGGCACACAATAGGGATCTGTGGAAACAAAGAATCCATGTAGCCAACCCCATCTAGTATGGGAAAAGGCTTAGTTGTTGTTGTAGTTGTTGTTGAGTGGAGTAGCTTAAAATCTTTTCTCTTGGCAATGGAACTTTGGATGATGCCATGGTTTACTTGAGTTTGTATTTATTTTTCTTGTGCTAGCTGCAGCTTATCATGAACTCCTATAGGCTGAGTCCTGTCTAACTATATATTTTCAAACTTCTTTGTCACTTTTAAATTTTTCTGAGAAGGTTTTTGCAATTTCAATATCTTTGATACTTCATGAGGCTTCAATTAGTTTTGCAGTATGTTTTAAATTCTAGCAAATTGTTGGCAGAATCCATGGTCTCAAGTCTGGGAAGATGTTGAAGGAATTTCGAGGACACACATCTTATGTGAATAATGCTATCTTTAGCAGTGATGGCAACCGTGTTATTACAGCTTCCAGTGATTGTACAGTAAAAGTGGGTTTAAGTTATCACTATTTGCATGCTTATCTATTGCTATTACTTTGACTTTCATCCTCTCGAGCAATCCCTCGCTAAGTGGGGTCTGTTGCAAATAAAGCACGGATCGGGTCCTCCTGCACCCTTTTCCATGGAAGACTCTGGACGGTCGCCTGAATGATGGGACCCCCACTGACCCTCATTCCCTTGCGCCCCGTTCTTCCCACGGTCAGGACCTCCACGTCTATCCTTCTTCTCTCCGGAACTGGAAGACCGTAGATCCATGAAGTCTATGACTAACTATGAATTGCTCTGTTTGTGTACTCATATCCTTTTGGAATACAGGTTTGGGATATGAAGACTACTGATTGTTTGCAAACATTCAAACCCCCTCCTCCTCTAAGGGTATATTTTCTTGTCATAATCGTGTTGATCTCTTTTAGGTATTTGATTTGGTTCAGCTACATGTTTTTCTTTGTTATTATGATATTATCTCATGATGTGCTGAATCTGGGAGGTTACTATGCACAATTTTTTAATTGGTCAACTAGGGCGGCGATGCTTCTGTGAATTCTGTTCTTCTTTCCCCCAAAAACCCCGAGCACATTGTCGTATGCAACAAGACATCTTCAATATATATCATGACATTTCAAGGCCAGGTACTCCCTTAGTAAATCTTTTCATTTTGAACAACCCTCTCTCTCTCTGTCTGTGTGTGTCTCTCTCACACGCATACATGCATGTACTCACACACAGAAATACAGCATGTTGAGCTTGGTTCTCTGACCAATTTCCTTTACCTGATTTCTGAGATTTGATTATATTGTGCGGCAACTTTGCCCAACTTGTGATGATCTCTGTGAAATTTCGTCTGTGATGGTGTTCGAGGTGTACAGTTTCCAATAACTATTCTTAGTTTTCCATCAGAATGCCCTTTATTGATAATTCATTTGTTCACTGCTTGTCAACGTGTCTAGATACTTGTGAGCACCGTGATCTTAGCTCATCATCTTTCAACATTAAACACTGAGCATACAGAAGGAATCAGTTTTCTGCGTTCATGCTTTAGCACTGCCTTAAGACCATGAAGCCCATGATTTTTGTCCGCCTCAAATTGCATGAAATTCCCTTGTATTTTCATATGAATTTATAATTGGTAATTTGGCACATCTCTGATTCAACTTGGAATTTCTAGATGAAAATGCATTTCATGTTCTGTAGGAGATGGGGTATGTTCAGCTTGCTATTTATGTATTTATTGTGAATCGTGCTCACAGGTGGTTAAGAGTCTTTCTTCCGGTAGGAGAGTGGGAGGAGACTTCGTAGCTGCATGTGTTTCACCAAAAGGAGAATGGATATACTGTGTTGGTGAAGATCGGTATGTTTGAAAGTCTTCTAATGTAATTGTGTTTATAATCGAAACAAATGCCTTATGATGTTCAATCATCTCCCTGCTTTGTGTATAAGCAAATGCTTTCAAATTCTTTCCATTTCGCAAAATCTTGTTATTTCCTTAAATATCTTCTTGATCGTTCGAAGCTTTAGAAAGAACAACCAAGAATATTTAGAATTCTCATGATAAGGATTGGTATTCATCTTACTGATTTCGTTGGAGTACCTTGAAGCATGATGTGTAATCTAGAAATATGCTATTATCCTTCACGTTCAAAATAACATTCCCATGTTTCTGTGCAGTTATATTTATTGCTTCAGCCACCAATCTGGTAAACTAGAACACTTGATGAAAGTAAGTCTTCTTTTCTTTGATTTTCACCAATATGTTCTCTTCATTTTCTAGCTTAAGATTTGCAGTTTGTAATTCTACTACCTTCTTTCACCTAGCCCCATTTTGCACACATAGTTTAATTAATGTCAAAAGTGGCTTGAGTTGAATTGGTTAGAGATAATTCTACGTTGATTATTTGTGCATCAAATGGGTAACATATTAAATGTCTTGATACTCCATATTCAGAGAGACGAGCTTAACGTTTTCTGTTTATTTGTGCCAAGCAAAAAAGTAAATCTAAGGAGACCATTTGACTTAATTAAGCAAGTAAAAGGATACTGATTTAAATTTGATTACTCGACTCTATATCAAGCCACCTGGTTTGTATCTTACAATCGTGTCAGCTCGTTTCTTAGTGCATGATGAGGTCAAGTGGTTTGGGACTGTTCAAAAATAACAACCTAAGAAAATCAGGGGATTGATTTTGGTCATTCAGCAGGAGTAACTATTAAGCCAGGTCATGTGTAGGTCTGCCCTAGAGATCTAAAACTATCGTAGAGACACCACTTTTAGGCTCTATTCTGTGAGACATGTCCAAATATATTGCTGACATGTATACACATACACATGTATTGTCCTAATGGTTTTAATTAAATTTGTACTATGGTGGTAATTTCAATAAAAGAAACCTAATTTTTTGTAGTATAAATAGAAAAGGTACTTCTAAATGAAGACACAAAAAGTATGTCATATTTTCCACGAACTTGTTTTCTCATGCCTCTTAGACAGGACAGAAGTCAATTAGTTCATATTATATCGATACTGGATCTCATTACACACAAGTACAACTAAGCTTTTTCCCATACTAGATGGGGTCCGCTAGTTGCACACAAGGAATATATACCAATTTGTTGTAACATCTCATCTTTCACCCACATACTGGATATGGATTGTGCAGCCACAAGCGGATTCTACTGCCATAATCAACTTCCCATTGCTAATGTCGGGGTTAAAGAATCTTTGCATGTCTGTTCGTTGAAGTCCTTTATCCATCTCTATACGGTCTCTCTTGGGAACAAGTGGTCTGCTCACAGTGTTAATATCTATCAAGGTTGTGTCAGGCTGAAGCATAACATGTTTAGATACCTGCAAAATCATTTATACTTGTGTTTTACGTCTATTTGCTAAATCTAACTGGTTTTCAAATCTAAGCTTTTCATATCTAGTTGGTTACTTGTGTTTCAATTATGTCAGGATGCCCATGAAAAAGATGTAATTGGGATTACTCATCATCCTCATCAGAACTTGTTAGCAACATACGGCGAAGATTGCACTATGAAATTGTGGAAGCCTTGAAGTATGCTCATGCTGCAAACGTTTCTTTGGCCTACATTGGTGCAGTTGTGTTAATAGAATTGGGGCATTCGAACACGGTGTTTCAGCAATCACTTTTTGGTTGCTCCGCATGGGTTGGTGAGTTCTAAATTAATAGAAGAGAGATCTGTCTCTGCTCTAATCGGGTCTTATAGAGCTGCTAGGTTGCCTGAAGTCAGCCTCCTGGCCACGTTATTGTTTCTCCGAATTTTCTGACCATAGCATTGATATGCTGGTACGCATTTTTTCTTGGCCAGATTTGTAAGAAGGTTATTCGGGTGCTGTAAAGTGACGATGAAATGGAATCATGTAAACTAGCTCGTTCTTTTATCTTATGAAATTGTATCTTAGGCCGCTTCAGCATGGCTGGTCTATGGTTGAAACATGAACCAAATCTAAGTTTCGCTTGAACCTAGCTTTCCAAGTATGTTTAAGCTCCAGGAGAACTTGGCCATCTTTTTCAGGTAATGACAAGCTTAATAAGATGTCTTTTGTCCTCCAATTTTAAAGATGTTGGGTGGCGAACCTTGTTAAGTGAAGTTCTTAGCTGAGGCGGATTCAAATGTGAGCTACTGTTTCAGAGGAAAGCACCATTTCAGGATGAAAAGAATCTGATAAAGAGCTCATCAGACTCGGTTTATGAGCATTGCTTTGCGGACCATCCATTAGAAAACATCTGAAAGAATTTACAACAATATGCACCCAGAGCGTTAGCTCAACTGTCGGCTTGCTCTGACACCCTTTCTGCAAGGGGGCGGGGGGGTGTTATCACCATGACAGTCACAGAAACATCACTCTTGTGCAGTTCCCACATAATTTTTTTTGTCACCCGAGAAGCCAAAAGAATTCCAAGAAATGGAATATTTGCATGTCAATAGCACACGTACGGTAGCATCACCCATCCAGCTCCGAGTTTACTGCAATAGTAAGGGTCTGCATGTTACTTGTTTGGATAGGCCTGGGGGGGATGAAATTGGGAGATGTGGCATCATGAGTTTCTTGGAGCGATAGACGACAGAAGGGGCAAGTTGACTGCTTTAGCAGCCATGTATCTATGCAGGACGCATGAAATGCATGGCCACATTTGGGCATGATCCTCAAAATGTCCCTTTCTTGGTACTCCCCTAAGCATATCGAGCACCTGATGCAGATAAACAAAAAAATATATTTATTGTTTGTTTGAAATAAATTCCTCTGAAGTTAGTGAATCCTGAATCAGAATAGAGGGTTTCAAGCCTTGAGACTTGCACTGCCAGTGTTAAAAGAATGATTTCTCAATTAGATTTTTAAAATAATCACGATAATTACTGCTACAGAATAGAGAGTTTCAAGCCTTGAGACTTTCACTGCCAGTGTTAAAAGAATGATTTCTCAATTAGATTTTTAAAATAATCACGATAATTACTGCTACTGTTGAAAGAATCTAATCACAATAATTTTGGCTAGGAGGTTACTTGATTTCTCTTTCTTCTTTAAAATTCCGATGCAGTTTTGACGTCTAAAATGTCCTTATTTTACAAGAAAATCTCTATTTGATGTTTTCCTTGTGGCCCGAAGCATTTAAGATTTCCCAAATAGTGGTGGTTACTTGTTTATGATTATTATGCTGTCACTAGAAGGAAAATGCTTGCTTGATGGTCCTCACACGACTATACGCATGGAGCAGAAGAAATTGAATTGGCAGGCAGGTACACCTAACATTTTAAATACAC